>PVKZ01000227.1:0-600000 GCA_004027375.1 Macroglossus sobrinus | reverse complement strand
ATATTATGGAAAAGAATGTAAGCAGAGTCTTCAAAAGAACTCCTATATTGGGATTTACTCTTTCTTTCACTTTCTTGAAACTATCTAAATAAGTTTAAACTACCCTGAAGGGCGAGAACACATGCATCAGACAATAGCTGTCAAAACTGAGAAATTCTATGTCAACCATCCTCAGCCAAATCATTATTTGAAAGCAGCTATGTGAGTTGTACAATGTGAGCAGAATGCCCACACAGCTGAGCCTAACCCAAATTGCTGACCAACAGAATGATGAACTTCTAAATTTAGCAGTTTGTTATGCAGTAATAGATTACTGAAATATAAGTATAAAAGTAGATAGCATGTCAAAAAAATTAGTTATTCTTAAAATTATGTAAATTTCTATACATCAAACATCAAGAAAAAAATTGGAAAGTGCATTATTGAAAAATAAGGTTGTTTTTAAAGAAAATTAGAGAAGTATCTTGCTTAAATCAGTTAATTCGATATTACCAAAAGAACTTTTTCAAATAACACAGGTAATTCAATGACAGCAAAGGGCATGATGAACAATTTACAGAAGAAATATAGCCAAGCGTGTTTATTTGTATTCAAGATAAAAGACATTTAGAGTAACTTAGATGTTAATATTTTGAAAATATTGAAAAATAAATTATTATAAAATTAGGAGAGATAGACAATCTTCTGCACAACTTTTTGGGGCACACATCTCTAAAGCTTCTGGGAAATTAATTTGTGAATGAGTATACAGATCATTAAAGATTCAAACTCTATAATAAAATAACTTCTTTTTGAATCACTAACCCTCAAAAGTAATAAATTTAAAAAGTGATTTATAGGTAAATCTTCATAGTGTCATAGAGAGTGAAAAACTCTGGAAACAAAACATTGTTCAACAATAGAGGAGTGCATAAATTATATCATATTCATATAATACTAAATAACTACTCATAATAAATGGTGAGAGTGAAGATTACCTGAATTGGTTTCTATACTTTTTTTTTCACGATTTTTAAAAACATTTCTCCTCTGTATTCATCAATTACTTTTTCCCCATCTATGAGCCATATATTCTGATTTATTTGCATGCCTCATTTTTGTTGTTGAAAATTACACATTTTCAATAAAATACTGTAGCAACTCTGGAAATCAGATTCTTCACCACCCTAGCTTTTTTTTTGGCTGTTATTATCATTGTGTGTTGTTTGTTTTAGTAACTTTTTAAACTAATACTGTAAAGTTTGTATTTTTTGTCATGTGTAACTACTGAAGTTTCAGGTCAGCTTAATGGTCAGCTAATGGTTGAATAGAAACTCTCAAAATAAAATTTTCTTTCTCTGTTTTTAATACATCTTACAAACAGAAATCTGGTTTTTTTTTTCAGATTTCTGATGATCTCCTTTGTTTTCTGTCCCAAATTGGCAGTTAAGCATCAACATTCCCTCTGTAGCCCTGAAAAGAATCAAATTGATAAAAGGAGAGTAAAATATTGAACCAATAGCCAAAGAATGTGCTTCCCATGATCAGGACCTCAGATCCAGAGAATAAATCTGCAACTGGGGCTAAAATGGCACCAATTCAGGTCTCTGGGTAGTGGTAACCCCTATGCATGTGCCTCAGGAGCTACAGCATCCAGCTTCCCAGAAACTAAAACTGGACACCCTAAATTCCTCAGGGATATCAGTGACAGATTCAAGCTACTTAATTCTATCTTAAAACTTACCCTACTGCATCTAGAATAGTTCTTTGGAAAGAAAATCATACTACTTACTTATCTCTCAATTTAGATCCTCTTAATTGTTTTCCACTACACTTAGTCAAAATCTCTACCAAAATGTAAAATGCCTGCATGAAAAATTTTGAGTACCTCTTCTTCCTACTTCATCACCTGTTAACTAACCTTACTCACTATGTCTCTCCTAATTCTCTTTAACACTCTCCTTAAAAAAGTCAAAATGGTGCCTTTCTTAATGTATTTCCATTTGCCATTTGTTAAGCTCAGTGTCCTCATCCTACTGTGTTTCTAAATGCTGGCTCCTTTTATTTATTTATGATTGAAATCAGGTATAATCTACCTTGAAAATCTTTCTCTTAGTGTGAGAGGTTCTTTCTCAGCAGTTAATTATATACTGATATATAACCCTGTACAATAGACCTCAGGCATGTGCTGTTATTTAAAATTATTCTGGTTGCCATTTTTTTTTTCACTTATCTTGATTCTCCATTCTAGGATGTGTATGGTTTTTAAAGCAGAGATATTGCTTTTGCTCTACTACTGAATTCTTTGAGTCTAGCCCATAGTAAGTTCTCAATGATTGTTGAATAAATAAATTTTGCAAAGTTTATTTGAAAACCAAACATGGAAAATATTTATAGATCTGATTTCACTCATATATTTATTTTCCATGTATTTATAGCTATGTTTAAGAAAACACTATAGACTTATGTTGAAAAAAGTATAATAAACTACAACCACTATTCCAAACTGATTAACAAAATGTTAAATCTAATAGTTTTGTAAATAAGAAATAACATATTGCTGTTACCACTGGAGTAATATGAAATCTGGCATTACTCCAAAAGCATGGAGGATGCTGGTATTGTGTGTTGTCCCTCAGTTCTTCCCCATCTACACAGCAAAGAATTACAGATTGGCAAAATTTAGAAAAAAGTAAGATTTATTGAAAGTACATTTTAGAAGAAGACAGGCCACTCTAAGGAAGGCTGCAGCCCTGTGGAATGTGGGAGTTAAAGAGATAAGACAGTACATCCCAAGGGAGGAGTAAGTTTTCAGCAAGGAGAGCTGTCATAACGCAGAAGGGGGAAGGCCTGTTTATATTTGGGTCATGATACAAAGTCCTAGATGATTCATATGTGAGGTCACCTTGACTGACAGTTGGCTGCTATATAATTTTTTGCCTACTGCACATGTGCTTACCCAGAATTCAGTCTGTTATAATTAATGAACTTCCAGGCATAAACACAGTATTATAAAGACAGTATAATGAGCATTAGATTGTGGGCAAATTAGGGTAGTACCTTCTACCCATAAGTTTGTAGTTGGCCTTTGTTCTCTAGGATTTGAAGTAATTAATAACCCTAAAAGAGAAGTATTTCTGGGAGGTCCTTAAGGAAGGTCTTCAAGGGAAGTTTCTATGGTTACAGAACTGTCACTCATGCCCGACTAACTACCTAACATTATAATATGCAAAATATTTAGAAATTCCAGAAATATAAACAGTTAGAATTAGATCCATAGTGACACATAACTGAAGGAACTACAAACCAATGGATGGTCTCAGGAAGCCTATTGTAGAGGGTTCCACCCAAAGCATCTCTAGTTGTTTTCTCTAGAAGTCAGTTAGCAATGGTATCTACTATAACATCTCAGTAAAATGAAAAAATATACACAAATGAAAAGAAATAGAACAAATAATGGTAGTAATGCAATGTGGTAATAAAAATGTTTTATTTTTCACTCTGTTTTGTATTTTAAAATGCTCATCTTTTATAATCATTTATTATTTACAAATATACTTATTAAGTGATACTTTGTCTAAACTATTTAAATAACATAAAACAGAGAAACGACCGCTTGAACATGGCCAGTTCAACAATGTCTCTAGTAAACTATTTTCATCAACCCATTCTACCATTATATGATATACATGCCTCCAATAAATACCATGAGAATACACAAATTGAAGCCATTTGTCCTGCAATGTGAAACTCTTTAGCTGTAGTGTTATTATCTGTGTAAACTTGATGTTACTCTCTATATCCTGATCAAAGGCAATGAAGAAAAAAATAAACATGGAATGAGACTTTTATTACAATATAACAAGAGTAGAAGACTGGTAAAATTATAGTTAACATTTTATGGGGGATGGATAGTTAATATTAAAAGAAAAAAATAATAGTTATTTATTAAACTGGTAAATAAAATAATAGTTAATATTATATAAAATGTTATATTATAAGCTATCATAGAATTTTTAACACTACATAGAATATAGATAATATTATAAAAAAATTGTTCTTTATTATATGTATTTGTGAGAATCCAATCAAAGGTCAAATTTGATTTTAAAAATGTGCAACAAATGATTCATTTGTCCTTGGACTTTCAACCACATTTGGCCAACAACAATAAAGATCTGGTAATGTCATCAGTAAAAATAAAGCAGAAATCTAAATATTTTTAAAGATTATTAAAAGATGAAACTTCTATTCCCAAACTCTTTTTTATCAATTCCTTTTTTATTATTTATGAGTATATTAAAAGAAAATGAAAAATAGAAATATGTTTTTATCCTATTAACATAAAATTTAAATGGTCATAACACAGATTTATCATACAGATTTAAATATTTAAAAAATACTGTTGAATAAACCAAAAATCATGAGTAAACAATAGTTAATTCCTCCATTATTTCAAGTGACGTTTTGTTTGTCCTCTCAATAACCTGAAATTGATTAACCACCGTTCAATTGTGTTTCAAGTTTCAAAGCTACTTTAAATTCCACTTTGATATTGATAAAGGAGGAAATCAAATTCTCTTGCCATTTACTTATCTTTGAGCTTCAAAAATGTAGATACAATAAAAAATGCATGGATTTTTTGAGTTCCTTTGTTAATATATCAATAATGACTTTAATTTACTTATTAAAGAGAACAGAAAGCTTTTTATTAGTTTAACTTACATTTAACTGCAATGAGATAATTATAGCTCTTTATGCTAAGGGGTGTTTACTTATAATTTCACATAAACTAGAAACAAATACATTTATAAAATATATTTAGAAAATTTTTATTTATGACATTTTTTAAAAACATTTTATGTATGCAATCTTTAAAACATTAACAAAGAAGAAAATCCTGTCATTTACAACAATGTAAATGAACTTGGAGGGCATTATGCTAAGGGAAATAGCCAGAGAAAGACAAATACTAAAAGGCCTCTCTTATAAATGAAATCTAAGAAACAAAACGTAGAACTCAGAAGCAGAAAGTAGAAAGTGGCTGCCAGGGTCTGGCTGGATCATGGGAGATATAGGGAAAGATTAGAAAAATAATAAACATTCAGTTGTAAGATGAATAAGGCCAGAAGATGGAATGTATAACATAGTGACTATAGTTGATAACATTTTATCATACAATTACAATTTGTTGAGAGAGTAGAATTCTCAACAACAACAACAAAAAGGTAAATATATGAGGGGATAGATGCATTAATTATCTAGATGGGGGGAGGTGATATCCTTTCACAATGTATACGGATATCAAATCATTACACCGTACAGCTTAAATATCTTGAATTGTATATGTCAATTATGCCTCAGTAAAAATAAATAAATAACATGTTTAAGTACATAAAACATAAATACATTTTATATGTGCTTGGAGACCATATAGCATAGCAGTAAAGACCAGAGTATCTAAAATATTCTAAAATAAGATAAGAAGTAAGAAGTAGAGTATCTAAAATATTACTATAAGCTGTGTTTAAAAGAACTGTAGGTGCTCAGATTGAATTACTACTAGAACCGTCACTGTTTGAATCTTGATTGTGCCACTTCCTACTTTTGTTATCTTAGCATATGGTTTAACCTCTTTATTCCTCAGGTTTTTTTTTTTCAGGTATGAAAGAAGAATGTCAACAATGCCTATACTGTATGGTTATTTGTGAGGAATATGAATGCATAGAAGTAAAATGGTTATAACAAATAATGGCAGTGGTAATGCTCAAAAAATGTTAGCTGTTGTTTATGTTAATTTTCTAAATTACAGCATATCTTTTTTTTTAAAGCAGCTAAACTAGTTTTGACTTTACAAATAGGTGGAATATGTGAATGCCTAATGAAGGATTTTCAGCCAGGCATAACTATCCCATGACATGTCTTAAAATTTTACCACAAAAAAACTTGTTCCTCTGAATTTGAAGACTATCTAGTTTTACATATTCTCTAATAACATTCCATGGATGAAACAACCTAAGACATCATCAACTAGATCTTTACATGGAAGGATTAAACAACTAACTGAAATTCGTTACACGGTGTTAGAGGAAGACAAGTATAATTGTGAGCCTTGAGGCAAGTGAACCTGAGAGGTGAAAGGGAGCCAGAGATAAAGCTAATCTATTTTTCAGTTTTAACTGGAACTTTATAGGGTGGGTAGAAGTTTCCTAGTATTGTATACTTTTTCCAGTGAATCTGTAATTGTTCAAAGTACCAACAGCCCAAATTCATGTTGGATTTTCTTTCAGTCATCATTAGTGACAGATCCATAAATGTGCCTCATTAGACTTATGAGTGCTAAATGTCCTTTAGCCAAACAATAATTTTATTAATTATCTGGTCCCACAATTCTTGACATGGATTTCTTAGACAACATAAAGATTTGCATTTGAGTGAAGAATGATGAGTGCTAGTACTAATGCAGCATGTAAATCTCATAAATTTCTTTGTTTCCCTTAACACAGACAAATTTTAAGCATTGTAAAATCTCTTTCTATTACTGAAGTACAATAGAATATATTTGATTTAATAGAATGCTCAGGTATTTCACTCTGTATGGGTAATTCATTATGATCATGCCAGTTATCCCTGGAGAAGCCATTTCTCTAGTATGTATACCTAAAAAAATACTATTTGCTTTGAAAACTTTATACTTTTCATATGTTTTTCATGTTAAGTTTGCAATATTTTTAACTAAACTTATTTTTTGCAATAAGTAAATGCTTTGGGGCTGTGACTACCTCCCCGGCATTGATAGCTTAAGTAACAAGTAGCAGTGGTTGAGTTGCAGAAGCAGAAAATGAAAGGAGCAGCTAAAGTATTACCATAAGCTCTGGGTAAAAAGCTGTACGTGTTCAAGTTGAATTACTTGTATCATGACTTATAATAGAAGGATAAATCCATCAATGGTAATCTATTACCTGATATTGGAAAGAGGCTGTAGTTCTCAAGAAAATCAAGCAAACACACGAAATTGAGGGAATAATGAGAAAAGAAAAGAAGATATTTCACTTCTAGCTTATAAAAGATTGTTATTTGTATTTAGTGATTAATGAAAGAAAAATTAGAAAACATGAAGAACATGTTTGTTTGATTATTCTTAACTAGGATAGGGATCATATTACTTTATAAACTCTTCCTTTCCTTTCATCTGAAAAAAATTTAGATAATTTTTTTCTCTTCCCTTCTTACCCTGCCAATCATACTGTTTCACATACACTTACAGAAGGGGTGTTAGTATAACTTTCAGATGTGTTTAAGTGGGAAATATATTAAGAATTATTCACTGTCATAAAATTTGAACATAAATTCTGTTGTATAATAATACATATTATTTAAATATAAAAACTCAAGATAGCATTAAATATCAAGATGAAAATTTTTTCTGATTTTTTGTATTAAAAACATAATTTGCACATAGCACCAGCAAGTATATGCATATGTCATGTCTGTTCTTAATACAAAAGCAAATAAAATATTTTAAAGTAGAATAATTTATAAGGTAAAAAATTTTTACTGACATTTTAAAATATATTCTGTTAACACATAATGTTAGTACCAATACAAATAAATAACTGTGCTTTGGTAAATTGCTAATATTCTTTGACTGGTTACTTATTTATTTTTTCTTTCACACAGCTCACCCTATATACATTGTAAACAGCTTCTATTACTGTAAAGCAACCAAATTGTGCAGTTCTAATGCTTCCATTTCATGGACATAACCAGTAAAAATCTCTGTCATCATTTTTCTTACTGTTTATTTTTCCTTTAGAAGCCATTATTAAGAGAAAAAGTATACAGGTAAAAAGATATACAAGGGCCATGCTTCTTTGTAAAAAAAATGTTTCACTTCTTTTAGAGACTAAATTGTGTCCTCTTCAAATTTAAATGTTGAAAACCTAATCCTCAACTTGTTTGTATTTGTAGATAAGGGCATTAAGAAGTTAATTAAAGTTACATGAGGTTAAGGGTGGGGCCCTAAAGCCATAGGACTGATGTCCTTACAAGAAGTGGAAGATACACTTGATCTCTCTATTTCCTTCTTCACACTTGGAAACAGAGAAAAAGGTCTGTCAGGACTCAGTCAGAAGGAACTCATCTGAAAGATGGAAGAGAGACCATCCTAGAAACAAACCCTGCTGGCATCTTGATCTTGGACATTAAGCTTCCAGACCTTGAGAATACAAATATCTGCTGACATACTTCAATTATGTTCACACACACTTGAGATCAGTAGGAGAATGGTGGGTTTCAAATGAAGCAGTGATTATTGATTTCACTCCATGTACTTCTATATTTAAAACATTCTTTTCCTAAGTAGTATTATGGTCTGGATCCCAAGCACTACTTTTATTTTTAATTATATCATAACTAGGAATAAACTTTTTAATCTGCTTCTGTGATGTGAATTACAACAGAGAACCTCCCCATTCCTTTCCATCATCATCTTTTGGTACAGTCTTCCTAAAATAACTGTCTTTTGAACTCTAGATGCTAATGCTTCTTCAGCAAATCCATATCTTCTGATTTTCATATGTTTAGCCATATTGCTATTGGCATTCAGCAGTAAATATTGGTAATATAGGCAAATCATGACGAACATATTTTATGTTACATGTTCACCAACAACTTCATTGAACAATGGAAATTCAGTTCTCAGTTTTTGAATAAATATACATTTCTATCAGCTCACTGATAACATATAAGCCAATTGCAAAATAAAAGAGTGAGTAAACAATAAACACACCCACACACAACTGACTCTAAGCCAAGTGAACGCAAAAGAAAAATGAGTGGAATACTTTTATCAAACTTGTCACAGACCAGGAGTTTGCTGTCTCTAGCCTCTGTTGAATGCACCTTGTTTTACCAGTAAGATCTGTGAATGTCATACTGAGGGAGAAAGCAGTTATGGTATATCTAAAAAGGGTCAAAGAAATGGGTTATTCCTGTTAATCTTCCTATTTTAATCATCTGTTAAAGTGAAAACTTCATGTTCTCTGTGCACGCATTTCATACACTATTAGAAAGACCATGACAGAATCTGAAAGTGAAAATAAATGCTTAAACATAAACCCACTCATTTATTTTAAAGCAACCCTTAATAGGAATAATAATAGTAATAATAACAGTGATCCAAATAGTAATAATTAATTAAAAATAAAAAGTCTGTTAAATGTTTGGACCTAGGACAACAAAACTAAACAGGCACTGCTCTGGACAAGTGGAGAAATACGAGCATCTTAATAAATAACATTGTATTGTTGCTTGACTGCAAATGGGTTCTCAACTTAGAAATCCAGGATATATCTTTGTTTATATCATTCTAAATTAAATTATGCTTAAAAGTATTTACCCTTTCAAGTGTTTCTAAAAATTGTTTTAAGTTTTTTTAAAAAGCTTATATTATATATTTAAATATTTGATGTCTATTTTTAAATTTTTCTTCTTTGGAATGAAGTTGTAGGGATGCTGGATCAAATTTTCACGTACATGTATACTTTTGTTTATATACTTTTTAATTTTGTTATTAATTACTCTTTTATTTTGCTATTTTATTTAGATTTCTCTTACAATTTTTTCTTCAGTACTTATTATTTTACATCTTTCAAATTTTTCTCAATTTTGTAACATTGTACTTATTTCTTTCACATCTTTTCTAAACTATACTGAGATGTGTCATCCCATCTTTGTTTCTCTTAAATCTTATACCCCTTTATTAAAATTTTAAATGTGGAAAATATTTTTACTGGCTTAGTAGTAATATTTGGGGAGGGTAAGACTACTTCTTTAGCATTTACCTTTTCTGTTATTTTTTTCCTCTATTTTGTATACATATTTTTTGTTTCTATTTAATTGCTCTTCTTAGGGGAATAAGAGCATTTTTGTTTTCTGGAAGAGTATTTTAGAATAAGTTTATTTTGTAAGTTAACACACAGAATACTGTTCAAAGCTATATACTATTCTTTAAAATGTACTTCTTTTTCATGTGAATTTGTTTAACTGTTACATCTCACTACCAAATGGAGAAAGAAGCTGTGAGTTTTTAATAATGAAACATTTCTTCTGTGCCCCAAAGCCACTGAGAAAGGTTAATTCATGCAAATGTGGCTTGATAAATGTGTGATTCCATCTAAGATCTAGGAAAGCACCTGCTGTTAGCCTTGACATTCTTCTATTCTTGCTGTTATAAATAAGGAATTTAGGTTTTGCATCTGTGTATATACCATTTAGCTTTGACAGGTCCTTTTTCTGACTCTTTTTATGATCTGAAGTTTGGAATTATCTTTTAACGTTATACTTTTGACACCTCTGTTTGGTCTTCACTGCTTTCTGAAACTTTTTAAAAAATCTGTTTTGTGTTTATCATTTTTGTTTTCTTCCAGTTTTTGGTTTTTATTGTTGAAGGAGGTAACTGAGAGGCCATTACTGCCGGTTGGACCAGGGCAATGAGAGGCTCCTCACTCCCTCCCCTGTCCTTGGAATGTACAAACACCCCACTGTTCTCACAGTGGGAGCCATTTTAAGGACTCAGTCTTGAGAGCAATGTGTTGCTGAGACCATCTGGATAGTATATATGATTGAACCCAGCCAAGGCCTCTATTAAGATTTTTAAGACTTTTAAGATTTGGAAGGCAAGTGCAAAGATCACTCATCTTGCGGTAGCAGCTCAAAACAAGTATCATAAGTTAGTTCTCTTGCTTATTAAAACTGCCACCTACCTATCTGCAGTGGTCTATTTTTCTTATGTGTCTCCCTGACCTTCTTATATGGGGCATTACAGCTAGGAAGCTCCAAAGGTTTTAAAATAACTTATACATAAGCAGAAATTGAAAATACTGATATTATTCCACAATCATGTCCTCATTTTTTGTTTTTTAACAAAATATATTTTAAAATATTAAAACAGAGATTCTTGCATCCTTAGGGCATATTGCTAATTATTGCATTTTACATTTGAGAAATTGGCACCCAAAGTTCTGCTCTTTCATGTCTATCATTTTCTGAGATTTTAATGCTATAGACACTATGACAAAGTAATACAAGTGTATTTATACAATCATTAAAGAATGAGCAGAAAAAATTTTAGGTAATGTTAAATATTGCTAATAATTTAATAATTTATTTGAATACTATATAGAGATAATTATATTTTAGATATGCATAAATAATCTGGATATCTATTTTAGCTCAAATAATGATTGTCTATTAATTCTTTTAGGACTATATATTTTAGATAACATCAGGTTAAAATAAGAGTAAATTTTAAATTCCATAGATTTTATAGAAAATTTTGAAGTTGATATTAGAATTCTTTTTCTCCTTCATGCAAATAATAAAAGAAATAAAGCTTAAAATTTATTTGCTTAACTTTAAGTATCTTCTGTAACATCCCTTGCTGTAATGAATCTCTTACTCTCCATTGCTCTTTTGTATTCATGGTGATATTCAATGGTCATCAAAATCTTCTTTGAGGTTCTGAATAAACTCTGAAAGACTTCTATTTAATATTTAAACTGAGTTTCTTTTGTTTGCAATATTTGGGTCTACTAAAATATGAAAATAGCTCAAGCGGTTGTATAGTTTTATATAACTTTAAATATCATGAATGTGCACAAACATATTTAAAATAAGCATTGCTTTCACTGTTGTACTACTAATAATATTTAAAGCTATAAAATTTTAAATAGTATTATGGAAAAAGTAAAAATGCGGACTCAATATAATCTCTTCATATGATATATGTGAATACATATATTTATTTACCAAAATTATTATTCAGTTATGATTTTTTTAAAATATATGTAAAATGTGACATTAAATCATGGTTAATAGGTGAATTTAGTGTTGAATTATTTTTATTTACACAATTTAGAGGATAATCTATATAAATGTTCATCAAATGCAGAAAACATGTATTAATTTAAAATGAAGTGAAATTATTATATCATTGTGGATAATAACCTTAGAAATACATTTTGAGAGACTATTTCTTGCTCTATCTATTCAGCTACACACCCATATTAAAGGGTAATTTACTAGTTCGCTAATAGTTAATATCCATAAAATACATATAATGAATTTGTGGTTAAATAAAAAACTAAACTAAAATATTATCCGAATTATTATTTTTTTCCCACTCTCCATTTAAGTTAAAATGTTCACTCTTCTCTTTACATTAAAAGAGATTGGCAAGCAAAAAATACTTAATAAGGGGATGGCATATCAAGTAGATTCTTTACTGTTATACCACAATATATAGTATTCTCTTAAAAAATCTTGAAACTAACATGTGAAATAAATAGTAAACCAGAGACAGATTTTAATAAAATCATAAAATGTGTGATAAAATACTTTCTCTTAAGAAAACATCAAAGTTATAAATAAGCTTTCAGTTACATTTGGCCATTCCTTTTTTCTTCATTGGAACTTATTTGCTTTTTAAAATGCCTGTTAGTCCTATTTAATTTTATTACTAAATTAAATAGTTCTTAAGTTCAACAAAATGTATAAATATTTTTTCATTTATTATAATTGACATAAGAAAATCAAGATCTAAAATAAAAAGACATGGTACTTGTATAAAATATTTATCTCTGTATATGAGAAAAAAGAGATATCACAATTTCATTGGAGCCATAGGAAATAAAAAACACTGTTTTACAATATATTTACATACTTAGGGTATGTAAATACATTATGTATGATAAATCGTTCAAAATCAAAATATACATATGTTTACTTTTCCAAAATATTATCTATGGATAAAAATGAATGCAGCTGTGTGCATGTATTCTTCCTACAAGATTTCATACCTATTTTAAAAATAATCTAGGACAATCTATAACATCATGTCTAATCTTTATTATGAAAACTTCCTAATTTATATTTATCAAAATACTTGGTGTTATAGTAAAATTCAGTAGTGCTGAAAATTATACAAGTAAGGCATTTGCATTGTGAAGCCAATTTTATTATGAAAAATGTTAAAACTTGGCAGGTATAGTGAGAAACTAAAAACCTCATATAAAGCTGGTAGTAATGTAAAGTGTACAGATAGTAATGTACAGCTTCCTTTGCAAATATCCTGGGAAGTCTCTCAACTTATTAAACATAGCGTTACCAGAAATTCCTATCTCTTAGATAAAAAGATAAAATAAATAAAAACATATATTCATGCAAAAACTTGTACATAAAAATTCATATAATTTTTAATAGGCAAAAGTTGACACAACCCTGATAGTTGATCAACTGATGAATTGATTTTAAAAATATGGTCTGTTCATACAGCAGAATATTATTCACCAATAAAAAGGAATGAAGTCCTGATAACATGTTATAATATAGATGAATCTTGAACTTGTTAAGATAAACAAGCCAGTCACGAAGGACCACATACTATATGATTCCATTTATATAAAATATTCAGAACAAGCAACTCTGTAGAGACAGGAAATAAATTACTGGTTGCCTAGAGTTGGGAGAGTAGAGGATTAGGTGAGAGAAGAAGTGTGACTGCTAATGAGTATATACCTTTGTTGGTGTTAAGGGGAAATGTTCTAAAATTAAATTTTGGTTGTGATTTCAGGAGCCTGTGAATTTTCTAAAAGCAAAATGACATTCAATCTTGTACTTTCAATGGATAAATTTTATGATATGTGAATTATATCTCAATAGAGCTCTTAAAAATATAAGAATATTTTCACTAAGAACCATTTACATTAAAAAATAATTATATTTTATACCTTCATTGAATATTGGTAATATAGATAACTCTACGATGGATAAAATCTTTTTTAAACATATGGAAGATACCAAAGTAAAAGACATTTAACTCAATTTCCAGTTAAACTGATATAGATTAAAATAAAAATTCTGACACATTCTGCATACTGCAGTCTATAAAAAGCAATCTCTTTAATATTGAATTTATACTAAAATTGTAGATATACCAATCAAGAATTTTATTATGAAATTCTACCTAATTATTGTATATCTGGAAATTAAATATTTAATAACACTGCAATCAATATTTAATATATTTTTAAACAATGCAACCAGTCTTTAAAAATATTAGAACTGCCCTTAACACTGACAAGCTAAAACTCCATATAGTTTTCTTTTCAGTTGGTTATTAACCCATGCATAGTCAGTTATGCCATGCACACAAAATCAACACTGCAGTTTGAAAATTCTCACCATTGACAATTGAGACATGTCTCATATTGATCTAGGAAGTACTTTGGCTTATCATTTAACATTTTCAGATTGATGTAACAAAATAAGCATTCAATGAACTCTTCACCTACACAGAGAATCATGCTACTTCAATTACACTCAAGTTGATTAAGGCTAATTTAATGGTAATTAGTAATTTATAAGGTCAAGAGTCTCACAGTTCTCCCTGCTGGTTATATGGTCACAGTTCATATGAAGATAAGAATGCCAAATGAAGTAAACATATAAAAACTATGGATAAATGGTCTTTATTTTACATATCTAAGTGAATAATCCAAGATAAAAATCAGCTGCTTTTTATTTTATTCAAAAATTTATTTCAGCTGTTGACACATTTTTACTTTTTTATTATTTCTAATTATAAAAGCCTGTGATTTATTTCCATTAGAGAAGAATCATATCTTTAGTTTATTTTCAGTTGATACATAATTCAGCTTTTAGATTTGCTACTAGGTTTCTTTTATAAAAGCAGAAGTGTGACTTTTTGTCATATAGATATTTTCTTTATTATAGTTCTTACTCTGTTGTTGATTTCATCACTGAACTACCCAAACACCAAAATGTTTAGACATCTTACACATAACTCAGAAATCTTAATAAGGAGTAAGCATTACACATGAAACAAATATCTAGGGAACTCAAGTTGTCCAAGGTCACAACAGGAATTAAGTAACAGAAATAGAAATAAAATTTAGCTTTCATCATTCTCCTTTATTTTAAAATAAATATTAAATATGCACTATCTTATTATAAAACAAGTCTCTCTTTTCTTCTCTCATATATATAATATACACATGTACTCATATATGCACATATGCAGATGAAACTCTTATATTAGAAATTACTTAATATGATTCATTAAAACTATGTACATATATCACCCAGTTAATGTTTTAATGACAAAAATGAACACTTACTTCAATTTCATTGATGAGATATTTTGCTTTGCACTATCAAAAATATTGGTTAATCAGATATTACTTTTCATTTGAAAAAATGGGACATAAACTGGTGCAAAATTCTTGAACATAAAATTTTCCTTAGATAGTATTGCATATTTTAAGTATTTTAAAAGTATTTTTCAAATTATTTCTGAAGAAACATGTAGGTTTTTATATTTCTATAGTTTTGAATGACATTTAAGGTTGATTTGGTTAATTAGATAATAGTCTTAATAGTGTTGCATAACTCATATAAAAATTATTACTAATAAATGACTAACTCTGATCTGAATGATTCTATGTAATAAACATTGAGGGTTTTTTTTTTTTAGGCCACTGCTCCATTTATAGGCCATATTGAAATTCATTATACCTAAAGCTCAGAATTAGTCCAGCCTTCTAATGTTCAGAAAACTTTTCTTTGAATTTGTGTAATTTTTCATTTAAATCAAAAGACTAAAGCTTTTCTAAAATTCTTTGAACATAAGATAGATTTTAAATTCAGAATTGTTGTCCTCTTCTTCACAAACATTAAGAAACTATAAAGAGATTCAGGTGTGAACATAGAACATAACTGTAAAATAGTAAATATTTGAGCTTCATATAGAAAATATTGTCATATTTTAAGTTTTATTAACAGACAATTTATTTGGATATTATTTTCCAGAAAAAAACAGAGGCATTCAAATCACAGAAGTTATAAAATATAAATAAATGGAAGATTTGAAATAAATATGTGTTTTCTATCCCAGTATATTCTTATTATTCAAGAAAACAAAATGAATATAAACTTTACAAAAAGAATAAAAATTCCTCACCAGCTTTTTTACTTTCTGTATTCACTAGAAATAAAGACACTACTTCAAAAAAATTTTGTTCATTTATAGTTTTCTCTAATTCAATATGAACAATAAAAAAAGAGAAGCTAGGAAATATCTCAAAGTAGAAAGTCAAAATGAAAGCATTCTTTCAAACTGATTTTGACTCATTTTTCTTTTGCACATTTTATAATTAAACATTGAAAGATATCTTTTTAAAAATTGTTTTAACAGCACTAGCAGATAAAAGTGCACATTGAATCATTTTCTCTTTTTTCCTCCTAAACCCAATGACTTTATACCTCTGCTTTTCAATGGCTATTACCTTAATTTAATTTGACTAGTTTTTCATACCTGTATAATAAACTACATAAACACCTATTTAAATGAGTATTTGATGAAATAAAGATCTTTCAAAAGAGCAATAATCACTCTACATCATCTTTAGAAATGATCTGTGAGTAACAAATTATTCTTAAGAGAACACATTACCCAATTGCCAGTTGTTGGTTTAAATATGTTACAACATGTAAAGTGTTATAAATGGTGAGTTGAAAGTGGTGAAATCTAATAATATTTGTTAGCTTAATTTGTTTGTTTGCACATGTTATAAGTTCTCAGCTATAGGATACAACATGACAATTAGAATGCATGTAATGAGTTCCAATGCACAGTATCACAAAACATATATTACTAACAAAGGGGATGAAACTGTTAAGAGAATGAAAGGACAAACCACAGATTGAGAATAAATATTTGCAAATTATATATCTAATAAAAGACTTGTTTCTGGAATATATAAATAACTGTCCAACTCTATTAACAAGAAAGCAAATAAACTGGCAAAACATTTGAACACTTTCCTGCCCCCGCCCAAATGAATTTGTGTTATGTGCCACAAAATCTGTGTATCTCAAAATAAGTACAATGCATAAAAGAAAGCAAACCAAAAAAATGTATTTATTTTATAATTCTAATTTTATTAAACTCTTGAAATGCTAACTAATCTATATTGCCCAAAATTCAATCAGTGGTTGCTCAGGGAAAGGGGTATTACAAAACTACATGAAGAAACTTTTAGAAAGGAGAAAGATATTTACACTATTTTGATTATGATGATGATTTCGTGGTATATACCCGTGTCTAAATTTATCAAGTCAAATAATTTAACAATTTTCAGTTTTATTGTGTGTAGATTATAAATCAATAAACAGCTCAAAACACCTTGGAAATACTAATTGAGAGTTCAACCATCTTTGTGGGAATTTTCAAAATGTATGAAATATGTTTTGGAAATGCTGACTGAAATAAGGTCCAAAAATTTTTCAGCATAAGTCTTCTCAGAGTATATTTGCCATATCTTTAAATCTTTATTATACAGATGATTTTCTAAACATCATTAAAACTATTTTCCATTCATAAAATATTTCATAGGACTAACATTCTTGGAATCTTGGGATATACTTTGGAAAACACTATGTGGTAATGACACCAAATTTTGCTAGTTTTATTTACAATGCCATATAGTAGCTAAGATAGACACCAAGACATGACCAACTCTGCATGAAAGATAGGATTCCATTCAATAATGTAGTAGAAAAAGATTACTTGACCTGACTAGAGATTACATTATTTTTACTCACTTTGCACCTAATTGGAGTCATATTGTTCCTACAGTTGGTATGTAAGCAGAAGTGATATTTATCAATCACATCCATGAAAAAGTGGTTAAGAAGTATTCCTTCTTATTATTTTTGCCTGTCTATTAGTCAAAGAAAAGATCCTGGGATTCCAGAAAATGACAAAGTCATAATAAATTTTCTAAAGTTTTGACCTTAATTGGTTATAGCTATTAATTTTACTATAAACAATATAAAATTTTTTGTCAATGAAACTATGTAGTATTTATCGCTCAACCTCTCAATACTTGAAGGATGTTGGAAAGGTGCTCCATTGCCAAATACTGTAATACAAGAAACTTTTTACTCTACAAATTTTATGTGCCTTGTTTTTCTCAGTAGGCAACATTATAGTTTAAAAGATAGAAAATGTAACATGCAACCTTCAATGGGATTTTCTTAGGCTTAAATTCAAACCAAATAATTCTCTTATTTATAGTCATCATTTAAGAAATAAACTGAACTCAAATTTAATAGATATCTCTGTCATTATTGCTGACATTGATCTTACACCTTTTATCACATGCCCCTTAAAGGTATCTAAACTGACTTATTTTTAAACAAATATACATTGTATGAGACCTCTATTGCAATGATAATCCAATTAACAAATTGAAGGTTAATCTGTGTTTTAAAATATTCCCAAATATTTCCCCAAAGGAGATTTTTTACTTTGCTTTATGGAATTACTCAGTCCACCATTAGTGAAAGTTTAATAGCTGTTGATTTATTTATTTTTTCTGTTATTGTTAGGAGACCTATTGTTTATAGAAAACTTTGCAAATAACATATTAACAATAATAAATAAATGTGCCACTCATAAGACTAAATTCTTACACTATAGGTTCTCATCAGAATAAACAATTAAACTCTATAGCCAAATTTCTCTTAATTTTCAAGAAAAACACATTATATGTTAACCTTTGGTAAATGTAATATTTTAAGTTTATATTATGAAGCCCAAACTGAGACTCACCCATAACTAAATGATAAGATTCTGAAAGAGAATATTTTTTAAAAATCCACACTTTTTTTTAACAATGTCAAAGTTCCATTTAAAGAAGACATACAGAATCCTAAATGACAATGCTTGAAAATCTGAAATTTATTACAGAAAAAAGATACACTGTAGCATTAGTATTAAAGTAGAATATGCATGACTGTCAAGGCTAATTCTTAGCAAGGGGTACAGGGGCCACATTTGAGTTGCAGTCACTGTCTCCCTACTTCTGTAAGGGCCATAAAGAGACAAGATTCTTTTTTTGGATCAGAAATTACCACCAAGTCCACAGAACACTTCAAAATCAAGAAATTCAACATGGAGTGTTTGAAGTTTATTTATTGTTCAATCTCATCACACATTTTAACTCTAAATCTTCCAGTGAAGAATAAACTTGATAGGAATACCTACATTCTCATTACATGAATTCTCTTAAGGAGCCTTATTTATATTGTTTTCAGATCTCCACTTCTGTTTATTTCAACACAATCAAAATTTCAAAAGACAAACAGTACGACCTACAATGAAAGCAGATGACTCTAACAGATCTATCTTCACATACAAAATAAAATAAAAATAAATTTAAAAACTATGATGTGATTATCTGATTTATAAAATAATATACCAGACTTTTTTAAGTTAAAATATACATTCAATGACCTCTCATTTTTTATCTATATTTTCTTTAATAATGCTTTTATTGTTCAAGTTTTCATTAGCGATATTTTTTTAGCCTTGATTTAAAAATCTGTTACACACTGGGATTGTATCTTAGCTACTTTGAGTAGGTAGTCAAACCTTGAGAGTGAGAAAACTCTTGAAAAATTGTTTTATCCAAAATCTTCAAAAAAATCATTTGATCCATTAAGTTTACCATTAATTCAGTTTGTCAGTGATTTAGGCATGTTATTATTTACCACACTGTATTAATTTCCTAAGACTGCTGTGACAAATTATTAGAGTTGCTTAAAACAACAGAAATTTATTATTTCAAGTTTCTGGAGGCCAGAAGTCTGAAATCAATCTGGCAGCAGGACCACACTCCTTCTAGAGCAGCAGTCTCCAAACTTTTTGGCACCAGAGATGGGTACTCCTATGAAAATCTAATGCCTGATGATCTGATCTGAGGTAGAACTGAGGCAGCAATGCCAGCACTGGGAGCGGCTACAAATACAGATGAAGCTTTTACATTTCGGCCTGCTGCTTACCTCCTGCTGTGCATCCCAATTCCTAACAGGATACACACTATTACTGGTTCATGGCCCAGGGTTTGGGGACCCCTGTTACGAAGGCTTAAGGGGAGAATCTTTGCCTCTTCCAGCTTCTGTGGTGACTTCAGGCATCTCTTTGCTTTCTGCAACATAATTCCAATCTCTGCCTCAGTATACACAGGGCTTTATTTCTATGTCTCTGTGTCTCAAATTTCTCTTTGCCTTTTCTTATAGTGATATGTACTATGGGATTTAGGGCCTACCTTAAATGCAAGATGATCTCATCTCAAGTTCCTAACTTATTACATCTGCAAAGACCCCCTTTTAAAAATAAGTTCACATCAACAAGTCTCAAGGATTAAAATTTGAACATATCTTTTCAGAAGCTACATCCACACCAAAACATTTCTGAAGTTAATTACTACTAAGGGATCTAAACCTTTTTAACAATAATTATTTGATTTATTGAAGTAAATAACTTTCTGAGAAACTACTTCATATTCTGTCCCTTATTCTCTCTCCATACACGAACACATGACACACATGCACACACACACATCATTCTAGTATATTATTTTAGGAAACTATATTAATCTCATTGCTTTAGTTTCAAACTTCAATAATTATTATGAAAATAACAACTTAAAAATGCAAGTATTTAAAAGGACCAGAAAGATATATGTATGTTCATGACAGACAACAGCAAAAATACCTGAACTTTTTACAGTGACTTGTAATTCATGCATAGTTCCTTTTTGTGTTCATATAAACTCTACAGGAAGAATAGGCATTTATAGCTCTTTTTCATAGGTGAAGAAATTTAAGTTCATAAGGTCATAGTTTTAGTAAGATCAAATGGTTGCTGGGTAAAGGGCATAAACGAGTTCCATGCTCTTGACTTCAAGTTTGATCTCTTCACTAGCATACAGAATCTTGAGATACTTCCTATTCATAGTCTTGCTGACCCAATGACTCTATGTTGGGTCAATACATTTCTAAATCGAAGACATCGACTTTTCTTAAGAAACTATTTCCCTTCTCTCACACATACTTAAATGACATGCTGTGTCTGGGCATCTTGAATAGATGCATTCTCCAGGTTTGGAATTTTTTCTCTTTAAAAACTGCAGTCTCTCCAACACAAACAGTACTGTAAGATATTTCAGGCTTGAACCTAAAAGAGACAGGTGGTTCCAGCAGATGGGATTAGAATCCAACAAATGAAAAAAGAAAGTGTTGGGGGAAAAAACATTTTCTCGAAAATAATACCACTTGATATATGTTCCCATGGTTATCTTTAAAAAAAAAAAAAACTTTCTTTAACATAAATACTTTTTTTGCTACTCAATATAAATATATTTCTTTATAGCTCATTTTAAAGTCATCTGAATAAAATACATACAAAGATACATATGTGTGTACATAAAATGATGCATATATTAGTGATAGTGATATAGGAGGCTGTTCTCTACTTGTTTGTTCTCTCGATTGAAAGAACACAGTTTAAATTGAATTAAAATAAGAATCATACCTACTTGCAGATTTATATTATTAGAGAACTTAGGGATATTTTTTCCTTTGGCATTTAGTTACTTAAATGGATATAGAATATGCAGTTTGGAGAGAGAGCCAGAGATAGGAAGAAAGAGACCTCGAGCTGATCAGTCTCCTTGTTTTGATATTTTGATATATATTGTCCTATCTCTAATTTCCAGGAATACCACAATGTGCTAAACACTTTATTCTCTGTCTTCTGAATTCAAGTCAGCAAATGTTAACAAAGTCTAACAATTTAAATAAAAACATATTTTAATTTAAAAACCTAACAGGCAATAAGTAAGAGTGTTTAAGTTGTATCTCTTAAATGCTTATTTCACCTAATTAGACTTGAATATTTTACTAAAAGAAAATGATATTTATTGAAAAATATTTATATGAAAAATTAAATCTGTCTCATAGATCACGCTTAAATTTAAATATATTTTAACTGTCTGAAATATATATTACTTTGTATAAATGGAGTATTCATAGTTATTTGATAAACTAGTTTACTAAATTAAATCAAGGCAAAATGTGAAGGGTGTCAGAATAGATTATCTTCTTAAATTAAATATTTAAAAATTATAAGCTAGTTTTAAATTAGTAGTTGATAGTTGGGCACAGGGATGGGGAACACGGCAGAGAGAATGCAGTTAGCATTAACATGATGACTAAGTGGAGGGCCAGTGGAGAGAGGAAACAATTGGAGGGATAGTTTTATAAACAATATAGCTGTCTAACCAATGTACTATATACTTAAAACTAATATAAATTAAAAAGATTTAAATTAAAAAATTACATTCCAATTTAATACTATTGTAAATTAAATAGGTAAATGTAAATGATACTATTTTTTACTAAAATAATATGCTAAGAAAATCTTTATGTGAATTATTAAAAAATAAAATACAAACTTTTAGCCAGCATGTATAGCATTTATTGCTTTTTGTAACAGAATATGTGGCAGATATTTAGTTAGTAGTAAGATGGATACTTTTCAAATAATTTGAAAAGAAAAGTGTTCTTTACACAACAAGTATTCATAA
This sequence comes from Macroglossus sobrinus, assembly GCA_004027375.1. Taxonomy (NCBI): domain Eukaryota; kingdom Metazoa; phylum Chordata; class Mammalia; order Chiroptera; family Pteropodidae; genus Macroglossus; species Macroglossus sobrinus. Next base: position 577,504 of record PVKZ01000227.1, on the reverse strand, counting down.
TAGAAAATAGTAGAGAATAATAATATATTGTATAGCTTTATATAAATGAGCTTAGTCTTAATATATTTCTCCAAAAGTTCAGTGAGATGGAAGCACTAACAGAATCAGCCTGGGGTTTCTCTTTAAAAATGTAAAAGGCTTTACAGAGCAAAAGCTATATAATGCATACACAAATGTAAAAAAAAATAATGATATTTTACATATGAAAAAACATGTACTGTTAAATCATGGTTAGAATCATTCTCGTCATATCTTTTAATTTCACATAAATCAAAATGCTGTAAATAAGTGTACTTTTGCATTCAGAGCTATTGAAATAATGATAAATTGATGACCTAGAATAATAGAACCCAAAACTTCAGGGTAAAATATTGATGTTATGCAAACTGTAAAGCTTTTTTTAATGAAAAAATACAATGATTCAGACCTGCAAAAATATATGTACATGTATATATACACAAAAAATGCATCCCTGCATCTATCAATCTATCAAGGTCTTTCTTACTTTCTTTCAGCAATAGATTGTGTGTGTGTGTGTGTGTGTGTGTGTGTGTGTGTGTTTGTGTGTGTATGTATATATACAAATATATATGTACATATACAAATATATACATATATATACAAATATATATAGCCAATTTTAAAAAGTCAATCTTAATACCTATCTAATAATATAGACAAAAATTAATTCATAATACATTATTTATTATAATAAATTCATGATAAATTAAAAATTAATTTAAATGTAAAAAATGTCAAACTACATAAATGTAAAAAAGACTGATAACTCTCTAGCATTTCTGCTGCTACATATATATATACTATAGAAAATTATGTGTATGTTTTTCTGGTGTCTGTGTGTCCATATGTGTATACATAAAATGTTTTTTCTTAATATAAAATTACATTTTAATTCTTCTTACTTATTATGAATAATTTTTATTTGTATTTTAGCAGATATATAATAGCATGTTTATAATATTATATGTATATATGTAATATATGTTTATAGATATACAAAATATATAAATAATATGTACACATAATATATGTCACAGATATAGATATTTTGGATATATCATGAATGTAAGCTTAATTAATAAACATTAATATCAATATTAATAATTATAAATAATTGATAAATAATTAATAATTATAAATAAATAATTAAGAAATAATAAATAACTATTAATAAGTAATTAATAATTAATAAATAATTAATAAATAATAATTGTTTATTGTTGGTTAATTAATAAATGGTAACTATTAATATTTATTATTATAAATGCATAGATATAAATATGCATTTGAACATGTACTGTCATATATACTATAATATGAAGGCAATAGCTTATTTAACCAACTTCTTATCACTAGATCATTCAGATTATTTTTAACTTTCACATGAAAATTTTATAAATTTTATAACAAACTTGATATGAATCACTCAATCGAAACATAATTAAAATTTTATTGTTTATTTTCTCTGGAATGGAACTATATGAGAGTTATTTTTAAATTTTACTGTTAAAGTTATTGACAAATAAAATAATTTTAAACTAGAAGATAAAAGTATATTTTTTATTTAAAATATTTATGATCATTTTTAATAGAACATTTAAAACTTTCTTAATGTTTTGTTTATGATTTTGTTTTATATACTTTTATTTGCATACTTTTGTATAGGATTGTAATTTTTAAAATTTATGATATATAAATACATATACATGCAAATCTGCAGAGTTTTCAATGTACCATATTGCAGTATATATTTTCTCAATTTCTCACTTATTTTTGTTTTTTGACATAGTAATATTTTAATTTTATGCAATATAAATTATTAATCCTTAGTTTTATTATTTTTGTTTGATTCCTATGCTCACTACAGTTTTACCTCGAAAGCAGAAAATATTTCATATTTTCTAGTTCATTTGCCCATATCATAAATATTACTGACATATGATGGTACTAGTTGTCAGTATTTTATTTGCAAAATATAGAGAAATGGCTAAATTTTCTTATGTAATAAGTATATGAGTTTTGTTCTTTTCTTTTTTGGAAGCAATAATTTATCGAGCACTGCTAAAAGTTCTAATCATTTTCAATTTAACTGGCAAAGAAAATTTTTTCTTTTTATAATCTTGAGTATTCTTGACCAGATTCAAAACAAGTGAGATTGGAGCAACACAATTCTATAGGCTAAAGAAAGCCAAAATGGCACACAGAGAAATATAAAACATTAAATCCGAGGCAGCCAATAAGTTCAATGAGCAGTACACAAAATGCTTCAAATCTTAAACTGCTGATGAACAAGTGCATGTAAACTTCACTACCTGTGCACAACAATAGGTGTTTTCAGGCCAAATGTAATATTTAAATTCAGGCTGAACTTAAATATTTGGTTCTTTGTTCTTTGTCGATTTATAGAAACCTGGCAAGTGCTGAACATATATGCAACATCCAATTCTTAGAAACAGAAGGAGAAAATATTAAATAGATTTTAAGAGCCTGTGTATGAAGTAGTCAGGCTTGAGCCACAAGAGCAAAGGTCCAGTTCTGTAACTGTAGAAACTTCCTTTGAAGACCTTCTTCTAGGATCTCCAGAAATACCTAGAGCACAAAGGTCATAAAAGCTGCTGGCTAAACCAGCTACAAATGCATGTGCAGAAAGTACTGCCCATAACTTCAGCCTCATTATGCCATCATTATAAAATCATGACTATGCCTGGAAGTTCATGAATCTAATTATAACAGATTGAATTCTGAGTAAGCACATACACAGTAAGCAAAGTGTTGTATAGCAGCCAACTGTGAGTCAAGGTAAACTCACAGGCAGATCATCTAGGACCTTCTATCACAGCCCCAATAGAAACAGACTTTCCTATTTCTGCTTTGTTATAGCATTCCTGGCTGGAAAACCGCCCTTCCCTTTGGGTACTATCTTATCTTTTCACCTTCCAAATTTCACAGGACTGCAGCCTTCCCTAGCATGGCCAGTCTCCTTCTAAAATGTACTTTCAATAAATCTTTCTAAGTCTCATTGACCTGTAATTCTTTGCTGCATCGGTGGGAAAGAACCTAGGGACAACAAACAACACAACTGTTTTCCTCCTTCTTCTCCCCTATGAGGCTGAGACAATGCCTAATTTCACATCACCCCAGATATCTTTAGTAATTCACTTTTATCTTCAATATTAGGCATATTTTCTTGTTTTTTCCATGTAAAGTAAATTTATATCTGGTCATTTGGAATAAAAATAAACTATAAAGACTCTAGATAATGTAATATTGCACTTGGGAGTGTATTTTCTTTTCTCTGTTAGGCCAGTGGGAATGGGATGCTAAGCAATTTATTCAATCAAGGACTGTGAAGGATCTTGGCTATGATATAATTTGTTAATGTTCAAAGTATATCTGGTTCACCTTTGTTTCTAGTACATTGCTCTTTCAGAATTTGGTTGAGAGCCTGTGAGACTTTTATCCTCCTCAATTGAAAGACAAAGGGCAATTCAGTTCTTCCCTTTAGAGGCTTTGTCTTGTTTTATTTTTGATTAATAGATTTTATTTTTTAAACTTCTATGTTTACAAAAAAATTGAGCAGAAATAAGAGAGTTGTCGTACACCTTCTCTCCACTGTGTATACAGTATCCTCTATTATTAAAGTCTTTCATTACCCTGATAAATTTGTTATTATCGATTAATAAATTTCAATGTTACTAACATCCATAGATTACATTAGGGTTTACTCTTTGTGCTGTACAGTTCTATAGATTTTGACAAATGTATGATCTATCCAACACTACAGTGTCATAGAGAATAATTTCATTGCCCTGAGAATTCTGTGTTCACTTATTCATTCTTCTTTCCTCTCCCTAAACCCCTGGTAAACACTGAATTTTTACTGTTGCTATAGTTTTGCTTTTCCAAAATATTGTATAGATGGAATAATATAGTACATAGACTTTTCGAACCGACTTCTTTCATTTAGCTATGTCCATTTAAGTCTCCACCAATTTTTTTTGTAGCTTGGTAGCTCATTTCTTTTTTGATAATTGATAGTTTTTGCTGCTTCACATTCTCATCATTTAGCTTCTGATAAAAATGAAGGCAGTTAAGTTATTAGAAAATAGTTTCCCTTGACCTTGAGCTTTTGTGGACACAGAATGTTTGGGGCATGTTGAAAAATGCCCCTTCCCTACCCAAAACACACCTCCTTGCTGAAAAAAAAACAAGATTTTCTCTAATCTTCAGCCTTACAGCCTGATGATAAAATTCACAAAAGTGTGCTCCCCAACAAGGCTTGTTCACACTTAATCTCTGACAATTAGTTGCCCTTGAAATGTTAAAGTTCTTAAGTGTAACATTATAAGTATTTCAGTTTTAAGTGTTTAAAGTGCTTAAGTGTTTAAGTTTTAACTGTTTAAGTTAGCTTTAGACAAAAATGGAGAAACTAGGAAAGATCAATAAGAGCCAAGATGTGTCCTTGGAGGCAAAAGCTAAGATCATTCATTCACACTATGTACAGTTGTAAAAGCTAGAAAATGAAAGAGACTGATAAGAAAAAAGTTTGTTGATTTGAAATGTGGAATTGGAGTAGAGCTCTGCAGATATGCTGGACTGCCAGAAAAAAAAATGCACTTTGGGTCCTAGAGCAAATTAAGCCCGAAACATCGTTGCAGGCAAAAATGACAAAAGAGAAGTTATCCTACTTCAGATACACCATGTGAAGTCAGGGTTCTTTGTAAAAGAAGGCAGCAGGAAAAGAGAAAGTTAAAATATGAGATGGATTAACTCCATGAAAGAAGTCATAGGCTTTGGTCCACAGATGAGCAGGGCTGTTGAGGACAGGACATTATGGACATCACTCATTCATAACAATGACAAGGGTTGGAGCTGACTCAACAGCACATGACACACACACAGTTAAGTGTTCCTACCATGCTTTGGTAATGAATTCTGTTTTCAGTAAGCTGTAATTCTGTGTGTTTTTCTGTGTCTCTTTTTGAGGAGTAGTAGCTTGCCCTGTGCTCTCAATTTTCTGACTATTTTAGAAGAGTTGGTTTTTATTTATACAGCTTTTGCCTTTATAAAAAAAATTGAAAACGTTGGTTTATAACATTATATAATTTTCAGATGTATAACATTACAATTTGACATCTATATTATACATATTTTTTTCTCTTTGTCAGGATGAGGGTTAAAACGTCCAAGCACTTTAGATAGCAGACCTTCAGAGCTTTTTAACTCTTATATTATATTCATGTTGTGGCAAATAGATTAAGGCAAAATTGGCCCTGTCTTTGAGGCAGGACACCGTTCTTTTTGTTTCTTAACCATTGAAAGACTTTTGAAATATTACTGTTATTTTAAGATGTATTGGCCTAATGGTTCAGTCTCCAATGCAACTCCAGAATTCAACAAAGACCCACTGAGGAAATGTAGCTGTGTGTTTGAGGGCCTTTAATCTTTTAATTTGTAACTCAAACCCCAAAAGACTACTGAGAGCTTTCCTCATTCTTCTTTCAGAAGACAAATTTCCTCTGACTTTCAAAACATTTGCACTGAATGAGCAAGTAGCCCCAGGAAAAATGTCTGTCTATCACCAACATACTTCTGAATAGTTTAGTCCTCTCTGGAATTTTGATTTCATCTAGTTCTCATTGCTTTCTAACACCTATACAAGCTATATTTTTGTGATTTTCTAAGCTTTTTTAGATCGATTACAACAAGATTATTGACTTGCCATGGCCCACTATATCTTATATAAGTGATGGTTTCCTTTCTATCATTTTTTTCTAGCAACATTATGTAATCATTATCATGAAAATACTAACAGTTAACATCTATTAAGCAATTACTATGTGTCATTTCTTCCATTTTTAAAACTCATTTCATTTGATATAAAAGACAAAAATGGCATTTTCTTTTTTCCAGTTTTTTTTTTGAAAAATAATTGACATACATTAGTGTGTAGATTTAAGGCATACCATATGATGGTTTGATTTACATATATTGGGAAATGTTTATCATAATAAATTAAGCTAACATCTATCATTTCATATAGGTACAATAAAAAAAGAAAAAAGAAAAGTTCTCTTCTTGTGATGAGAACACTTAAGATTTACCTTCTTAAGAACTTTCATATATATCATACGATATATTAGCTATTGTCATGATATTGTACTTTACATCTTTAGTATTTATTTAAATTATAACTAAAAGTTTTTATCTTTTGACTACCTTATTCCAATTCCCCGTTCCTCCACTTTTGATAAATACAAGTCTAAAACTAATTTCTTTTTTTTTTATGAACTTGGGTTTTATTTGCTTTTTGTTTGTTTTCTTTTATTTTAAGATTCTACATATAAGAGAAGTCATACGGTATTTGTCTTTCTCAGTCTATTTTACTTAGCATAATGTCTTCCTGCTTCTGTAAAAAATGTCACTGAAATCTTGATAAAGATTACATTGAATCTATGAATTATTTTTGGTACTATTGACATTTTAACAATATTAATTCTTCAATCCATGATCACGAGATAACTTTCCATTTACTTATGTCTTTTATTTCACTCATCATTGTCTTATAACTTTTGAAGGAGAGATTTATACCTCTTTGTTTTTGATGCTACTATAACTAGGATTTTATTTCTTTTCAAAAAAATTGTTGTTAGTGTATAGAAACACCATTAGTTTTTACATATTAGTTTTGTATCTTGCAAGTTTGCTATATTTATTGATTATCTAAGAGTTTTTTGGTTAAGTATTTAGAATTTTTTATATATAAAATTATGTCATCTGCAATAGTGACAATATTACTTCTTAATTTCTAATTCTAACACTCCTTATTTCTTTTTTAAGGAGTAGTAGCTTGCCCTGTGCTCTCAATTTTCTGACTATTTTAAGAGTTGGTTTTTATTTATACAGCTTTTGCCTTTATAATAAAAAATGAAGTAACATTGATTTGTAACATTATATAAGTTTCAGATGTATAACATTACAATTTGACATCTGTATTATATATATTTTTTTCTCTTTGTCAGGATGAAGGTGAAAACTTCCAAGCACTTTAGATAGCAGACCTTCAGAGCCTTTTAACTCCTGTCTAATATAGTTTCAAGTTGTGGCATTTCTCTAGTTTGAACTTCCAGGACTATGTTGAATAGAAATGGTGAGAATGGGCACCTTTGTTTTCTTCCTGATCTTATAGGAAATGCTTTCAACTTTTTACCATTGAGTATGATGTTAGCTGTGTGCTAAAGGTCACAAAAGGCCTTTATTAAGTTGTGATATGTTTCATCTATGACTAATTTGTTAAGAGTTTTCATCATAAGTGGATGTTGAATTTTGTCAAATGCTTTTATTTGCATCTATTGAGATAACCATATTATTCTTTTTCATCATCCTATTACTGTGCTATATCATATGAAGAATAATTTCTTTAATGTACTGCTGAATTCAGTTTGTTATTATATTATTAAGAATTTTTGCATCTATATTAATTTGGGATAATGACCTGTAGTTTCTTTTTTAGTAGTTTTGGTGTCAGGATAATTCTGGCTTCACAAAGTAAATTTGAGAGTGATTCTTTCTCTTCAATTTTTTAAAAAAGTTTGGGAAGAATTAGTGTTGATTCCCCTTTAAATGTTTGGTAAAATCACCAGCTAAACCATCTGGTTCTGGGCTTTTGTCATTGAGAAATTTCGATTGCTGATTTAATCTCCTTGGTAGTAACTGATATCTTTACATTTTTAAATTTCTTTCTAATTCAATCTTGGTAATTTGCATATTTCTAAATTGTTTTTTCATTTGTTGTAGATTGTCTAGTTTGTTGGCATATAGTTTTTCAAAGTACCCTCTTATAACCCTCTGTATTTCTACAGTATTGCTTGTAATTTCTCTTTTTTATTTATAATTTTGTTGATTCGGGTCTTATCTTTTTTCTGTTGACAGTCTAGCTTAGAGTTTGCCAATTCTGTTTATCTTTTCAAAGAAACAAGTCTTAATTTAGTTAACTTCATTCTCTTTATTTCTGATGTCTTTGCTTTATTTTTCTAGTTTTTCTATTTATGTAAAAAATATTGGTCTGCAGCTAATTACTCTGTCCTATTCAGCAGCAAAAGTTGAAGATATTTTTAAATCTCTGTCAAATAGAAGTTATTGTACTGTGTTATATTCCCTGTATTAATTATCATGTCATAGGATAGGGCAAATCAATGAAATAGATAGCAAAATAGCAATACTATAGAGCTTCAGAAAACAGAAATTAATTCTTACTTAGGGAAAGAAAATATGATAAATAAAAAGTAACATTTGTTTCAGGCTTTATAGGTTTAAAAGTGTTTCAATAAAGTAAAAATAAACAGTAAGCAAAGATAACAGTAGAAGCAAAAATCATAAAGGTAGACATATAAAATATGCATTTAAAGTATGAATTTGCTACAATAAAAAAACCTGTGAAATTTGGTGGTGCCGATTATGAAAGGATTAGATTGGTATTGATAATTTAATCCTTTTAGAGAGATGGTTTGCTGAACATTTTGTAATACTTCTTAAAATAGTCAATACATTCCAAATTTATTTTACAAAAATTAACCAACCCTAAGTATTCAAGTAGTTTAAGAAATAATTATGATATCCTTAATAATTATTAAGAATGTCTAGAGAATTATAAAAAATGAGAAATATTCAATTGAATTTATATAGAGAAAAAATTTAAATAGCTTATGATGTCTCAATAAAAAAGAAAATATTATGGTTTCTAACTTGATATGGCAGATTGTTAATGATCTTCAAAAATGAGTTATTCCCTTTATCTATGATAACAGTGAATTGGCTGGTCATCTGCCTCAACACTATTGTTGGACTTCTTGTTGGTCAATAAGTAGAATATAAGGGGTATTGACTCTAATTTTCTTGACCCAGAAATAACAAGAAAAAAAGAAAATATTAATCTCTTTTTTCAACTAATTAATAATATATTAATTATGCATTATTTTCATTTTTCTGTTCATTTTTTCCCTTGGTGTTCTTGAAGCCAAAGGAGACTTTTTGAAATGCGTTTGCTTTATGACGGCTATATTTCAAAACAGATAGTAAACATTTTATTATTAATGAGAATTAAGGATTTCTCTTTATAGTCATGATAATTGATTAATCCTATTATTTTATTAATATTTGCCATTAAATCACAATAAAAGTACTGGAAATATTAATTATTCTGTTTCTATTAAGACATTATAAAGATTTATCTTCTTATTCTACAAATATATTTGAAAATAAGTTTTTCTTAAAGATCACCTCATAAAATATATGCCAAATTTATGTTATTATAAAAAAAATCTTACTTCACAATAGGCAAGGGTACACTTTCTACAGGGTTGTCCCATAGGCCTAAAGATGAAACTGTTTTCAAAGTAGTCTGTGAGGTAAGATCTTTATTATTATCTATTTAAATAAAACTGAAGTTTACAATTTGGAAAACACTGTCCAAAATATATACTAAATGTTAATATATGCCTAACATTAAACATATAGATTGTCATATTAATGTAAATGGGTGAGAGAAAACTAAGTGAATGCCTTGAGATAAAATTATCTTCTTACTAATTACATGTTCTTGGTGATGAAAAAAAACCTGTCTCTCACTTTTTATCAACCCAAAAAGATATTTAGTTACTAGAATGCTATTTTTTAAGACTTCATCTAATTAATTATATCTGGAGGGAATACTAGACCAGTGCTGTAACAGGATCAGCTCTTCTCCAGAGAATACAGTTTCTTTAAATGAGATCCTGGTAGAGGACTTTTGCCTAAAGTATTAGACCCTCACTCCTTTAGGAAATAATTATGGAAACCCCAAGAGAAATGGAGAATAGCATGATTATAGAGGTCAATGACAAACTGGGTATAAATCATATTATTAAGACTTACTCTCACTTAAAATATTCTTGCATTTTTTGAAAAAATACATCAACTAATTTCTTGAAAAATAAATAGAAAATTTTCCCAAATGTTCTTTATTCTTTTCTCAACTTTTGGCAACACCTTACTGTTAATGCTATACAAATGATAATGTTTAAAGCTGAAAAGAACTTAACAGGACATATTATATTAATATGCTTTTTCAAATTATATCACCTTGAGTTACAAAGATGCAAATAACAGCATTATTGCTTAAAGAATTTTGTTCTATCTATAATTAATTGATATATTTTATATGATGAAATACTACAGACAAAGAAATTGGCCATTATGTATAATAGTATTTTTTAGGAAATCAAGATGTTACACAGCAAGAATGCAATTTTCAGGACAGATACTCACTGATATACACTTTTAGTATTCCTTGATTAAAAGTAAGGGTGAGGGAAATTGAATGAATAAGTAATTAATATAAATTTAAAATAAAATTTAGTATATAAAATAATGAGTAAAAAAATCACACATTATAACTCGATTAGGATTTAAGTAATTCAATGATGTCTACAAACTACCCAGTACAGTGCTACTAATTGCCAAGAAGAGAGATCACCTAGTAGGCATCATTACCTTTGAAAGCTCTCCAGTTTTTCACAAACTATAAAACTAAAAATAAAATCTTAGAAAGTATATGTTTGGCATAGATTATAATGATAGTTTCACAGGTGCATGCATATTTCCAAACTCATCATATTGTATACATTTAATATGTACAGATATTTATATGTCAATCCTTATTCTCAATAATGTTTTTTCTAAAGCTTCTGGTCATTGAAGCCGTTAACTCCTTCTAAAAACATATGTTACACACTTATTTTGTTTACTAATAAAATATTGTTTAGAATAATAAAAAATAAAGTAGTATTTGAAAATTGTTATAAATATTTTCTCTACATAGGTTAACTTTTTAACAGTTTGAGTGTTCTGCTAATTATGAGACACCACTTTTACATGTGTTTGAACCTGTGCACTTTTCAATATTTCTCTTAACAGAGATTTCAGCAAATTAGCAAGTAATTTATCTGATAAATGTTATTTTAAAAAATGATACATCTTGGCAAATAACATTTGTTCAAGTATTACATTAATATTACCACTCTAAATTTAGTTTTATATCCATTCTCAGGCTTTTCATAACTTTCTCTTGACAAGTTAAAATATTTAACAGAAACAGGAAAAAAATGAATGTTTATAGAATATAATAATAAATGTACATCAAAATGCTTTCAAAAGCATTAAGTAAAAAAGTACTTTTCAAACATAAATATAGTAAAGTCCACGAATATATTTTAAGAAATAATTGACAGATAAATCAGAAGTAATTTTATGGATAAATCTTAGTAAAGCTACCTTATATAAGAGTATGATAAAAAAAAAAGTCACTTTATTTTGATTTTTCACAAGTAAATTCTCACACAGCAAATATTTGTACCAAATTTGTGTTTAAGCAATTATTGATTACTGAAATGTATTTTCATTATCTAACTAGAATATTTATAGTTTTAGTTATGTATTTCTTTCAAGGATTTAATTCTACATATTTATAGTAATAAACCTAAAAATGATTGAAATTGCATATATTTGGTTAGATATACCTGATACTGAAAAAGTTATGAAACATAGTAATAAAAAAATTACACATGCCTTTTGTTCAAGATGTCATAGAAAGTAGATGCTGTGCTCATCTCCTCTCACAACTACATCAAAATTACAACAAAATTATAGAACTCCATTGGGAGTATCCTGAGGTCTAATTAAAAGAAGTCCTACAACTGAGGATATACATAACAGGCCATCTTGAGACTGGTAGGAGGGATGGGGACACGAAATGGGCCAGTCCTGCAACTATATGTGGTGGTTAAAAATTGGAAGGGTAATCTTGGCTGCAGAGGCTCCCCGGGAGGAGCAAAGGGTCCTGGCTTCACACTGGGCTTTCCAGCCCAGGGTTTCAATGCCAGGAAGAGAAGTCCTCACAACCTCTGGCTGTGAAAACCAGAGGAGATTGTGGCTGAGTGAGACAGAAGACTACAGGAATCATAGACATTCCTCTTAAAGGGCTAACACATGGACTTACTCAATGACAAACTCACTCATTCTGAGCTTTAGCAAACCCAGGAGGCCACAATATCTGAGTCTTCATCAACCTGGCTAACGTTGCCCCATGCTGGTCATTTCTGAGACCCTGGCCTTTTGAATTTGTGAGCCTACCCAAGCTGCCTCAGGTGTTTTTTTGTCCATACAAATGGCCTATCTTGGCTCATGCTCCAGGCTTTATTAAAGTCTCTCAAAGGTTCACAAAACCCAAAGGAACAACATCTGGCCTTGGTGTGCCCTATACTTCTCAATGAGCAGCCCCAGCCCTACATTATTGGCAGCCATCTTTGGTTACTGGCTAAGCCTCTCGAGGCACCTCTAAGTCCAGCATGGGTGACAGACTTCTGCAAATTGTTTGGTGACTCTTTCCAGGTGACCCTGGAAGTGCACAGGCTATAGCTGAACTTGGTCTTTAGCTGGGCCACTTCCAGGAGGCCCTTGGGCCAGTGTGCCCAGTGACTGGCTTTAACTAGAGCTGAAGCCTGAACACCACTAAGGACTGCAACTGAAGAGGACACACCCAAAGGGTAGACTGGGAAGACACCCTGTTAGTGTGAATTCTTCTTTGTTGTATCAGCCCTTCACTGGCAAATCCTTATAGTCCGTCAGCCCAAGGGTCAGTCTCTACTATTTATGTGAAAATAGCAACCAAGTTTCAATTATAACAGGAAAACACACACACTCTATATGAGGGATACACTATGAGCACCTAGCTCAGGTGACCAGCAAAGACTGTGCCCCACAGCACATCTACTACATAAAGCTACTCTACTAAGACTGAGCAGGTAAAAATTTAAAAACTACACAAAGATTTCCTTCCATGGCCACCCTGAGCAGCTGTTTTCCCACATTACATTTATACCTCACCATCCCCAAAAGATAAACATGCTAATACCTAAAATTCCTATAATTATCACTCCATCCCATTTGCCTGAATTTCACAACAAATTTTCACCGGGTTAAAATGCAAACATCCTGTGGGTGGGAGACTTGTAGGAAGACGGTAAAAAGGTTCAAACTTCTATTTATAAGATAAATGAGTCCCAGGGATGTGCATACAACATAATAGCTATAGTTAACACTGCTTTATGATATATAAGGAAGCTGCTGAGAAAGTAGATCCCAAGAATTCTCATCACAAGGAGAATTATTTTCTTTTCTTTTTATTTCTGTATGAGATGACAGATGTTAACCAAACCTATTACGGTAATCATTTCACAATATAGGTAAATCAAACTATCATGTGTAACCCTAAATTTATACAATGATGTATATCAATTATTTCTCAATAAAACTGGATCAAGAAAAAATTTTAATGCGATGGAGAGAGGGATACATTAAGAATTTTATCTGTCATTAAAAATAATGTATCTTCTTGTTTCTTAGAATAAATGGAGGTAGATATAAAGGAGATCGTAAGATCACCTTCATTACTGTACAGAAATGTTCTCTTTACATGAGTGGGATAAACACTTCTGTTCCAGTGAAAAAGAGTTCTTCCAGGGTGGCTGGTGACTAGAGATGCATTGCAACACTGTCATCATTCTACCTCAAGGTTGCCTTGATCCTGTCTCTGTGGCAAGGATGACCAAGTTCACTGAAATAAGCCAAATCTCCAGGCAGTGAACCCCAGCATATGTAAAACATTGGGCCAGGTATGCTGGTGGAATCAAAAAAAGGCAGGATCTATGCTCTTTAAGAGCTTTGGACCTAGTTGTGAAGACATAAATATTTTGAGGGAAATTCACAGGCCACACAGTTACGGCTAAGTGTGGGATAGAGAGTTGAGCCCAGTGTCAGAGTAGAGAGGGTAAAAAAGTATATTACATATAATTTTACCACAGCCTTGATAATTCTCAATTATGTGAAACTTGTCATATATGTCTATATGTATATACATGTTTATGTGAAATTGATCATTCTTTGCATTTCATCTTATAGTGAGATTTCTTTGTTAAACCTGATATAAAAAATATGACCATGGTTCTAAATACACTTACACAGTATTATCTTAAAGTTTATTAAATGCTAACATTTACTCAACTAATTCTATTTATATTTTAAAATTATTTCCAGTTTTCAATATTATTAAGTAGTATCACCATAGCTAAACCATAACTGTTTACATTCATTGTTGTTTTCCAAGAATGTTAATCTTAAGGAAAGGTTGTAGTTTATAGGGAAGGGTTATAGTTTGTGCTATTTTTATGGCGTGTGCAAGAGGAAAGAGAGAGAGAGGAGGAGGTAAGACAGTGAGAGAGAAAGACAGAAGGAGGAAAGAAGGACACAGACAGAAACAGAGGGAGACAGAAACAGAGAGAAAAATTAATCATTTCATCTGAGTCCAGAATTAGACATCTAAAATATTTTTTCTTTAAAATGTTATTGCATTAAATAGAGCTAAGTGAGTGATGATTAAGTTTGTGAAAATAGATTTTAAAGAAAATATTTGATTTACAGCAAAACAAGATACAGATTATTTAAAATATATTCTAGGCAGTTGTGTTTTGACAATTTTTCAACATTTATTTTGTATTAGAATTACTTTTTTATGATTAATAAAAGTAGTGCTGTGGCTATGAAAGCTTTCTTTGTAAATAAGTGTTTAAAATGTACTGATTTTGCATGCATATGAGTAATTATAGGATAATCATAGTAATTGTTTTAAAACAAAGAATTGAGATTTATTATATTTTTTACATGACATATTCTGGCACATAATCTATATCTTAATAAACATGACTACACTACTGCACATTAAAAGGAAAAGTGATATTTTCATAAGTTAATTCTATCTGCTAAAAAACTTGTAATGGGTTACATTTTTATGTAAGTGTTATGCTTATTGATAATTATGACTCTGTAGTTAGGGTTTTTTATTATAAGCTTTATAATTTTCTATGTGTAAAAATAAACCCTTCTATAATCATGCAACACATAACGATATTTCAGTCAATGACAAACCACATAAATAATGGTTTTCTCAAAAGATTATAATAGAGTTGAAAAATTCCTATCACCTAATGAAGTTGTAGCAGTGGTAACATGGTAGCACATTGCATTGCTCACCTGTTTTTTGTGATGTGGATATAAACACATTTATTTCATTGCCAGTTGTATGAAAGTATAACACATACAATTATCTACACTACATAATACTTGATAATGATAATAAAGACTACATTACTGGTTTATGTATTTACTATACTATACTTTTATTATTATTTTAGAGTGTACTTTTTCTACCAATTAAAAATAGTTTATTATAAATCAGTATGCTGTGTTACACCTGCAGTGGCTTTATACATCTCAGGTAACTTGATTACATAATTTTCTCTCCTGCTTAATTTAATCTTCTGTTGTTTTGTCCATCATAGCTCCTAAACATACAAAATCCACAACAAATGAACTGGCACATAGAGTGATTGACGTGGAAACAAAATTAAAAGCAATTAAGGACTACAAAAGTGGAAAATCAGTGATGGTTATTGCTCACCAGTCAGTCATGTCCCACTTCACTATAGCCACAATCTTGATGAACAAGAACAAAGTGAGGAAAGCTGTTAAAGCAGGGGTCCTGAATCCCTGGTAGTTCAGGGCCTGTTAGGAACTGGACGATACAGCAGATGAGTGTCAGACAAGCAAGTGAAGCTTTATCTGTATTTGCAGCTGCTCCTCGGAACAGAGCTAACATCGTGGCCTCAGCTCAACCTCAGATCATCAGGCATTAGATTCACATAGGAGCACTGGTCCCCGATGCCAAAAAGGCTGGGGACCGTTGTGTTAAAAAGATCTGCATCATTGAAACCAACAAGACTAACAAAAATTTAAGAAGGACTTATATCAGACATGAAGAAACTTCTGATGATTCTGGAATGAAGACCAGATACAGAAGCATATCTCTTTAGGCACCATGACAATCACAGCCAAAACAAAAAGTTTGTATTTGATGTTGAAAGTCTGAACCTGATTACTATGTTGGATTTAATGTTAGTTCTGGGTGGTTTAAATGAATCAAGAGTTATTATTTATTACATTATTAAAAGTGAGTGGTGAGCCTGTGAGTGCTGATGTGAAACCAACTAAATAATTTTTAAAAACTTTGGATATAATAATTATGGAAGAATATTACTTGGCAGAGCAACTATTTAATGTGGATGAAACCTTCCTATTTTGGAAATGGATGATTGAAAGAACCATACGGAGGTCAATTCTAGATTTCAAAGCTTTTAAGGACACGATAAGAATCTTGCTTAGGGGCAATGTTGAAAGCTACAAATTGAAATGCTTTGTGATCTGGCATAGTGAGAAAGCACATCAATAAGCATACACTGAAGTGTAGTACAGGAGCAATAAGAAGTCATGAATGACCCAGCTCCTCTTCCAAGATGTCCTCCTGAATTGATCTGCCAGCAAAATAGAGAAGTACTATTTGAAGAAAAACATACCTTTTAAGATCTCTTATTGTTGATAATCATCCCTGACATTACCCTTTCATTGGTGATCTTTAGCCCAATATCAAAGTGGTGTTTCTCCCTCCAACACCAGCTCTATGATCTGACAAATGGATCAAGGAGTTACAGCAGCTTTTAAAGCTACTACTTGAGGAAGATCCTTGCCCATGGTATTGCTTTGACTAAGGGACATACTAAGAAGACTTTGATACAGTTATGGGAGGATTAAAATTTCAATGACTGCATCAAAAACCTTGCTTAGGCTTGGAATGATATCACCAAGGAGTGTACAAATGGCATTTGGAAGAAAATGCTGAAGAGGTTCATCCATGACTTCAAAAGATTTGCCAAAGATGAGGACATTGCAAAAATCAACAAAGCTGTGGTTGAGACAGAAAACAATTTTAACTTGAGTGTGAGTGAGTATGACACTGAGGAATTTCTAAGGTGGTTCCTGAGAAATTGAATAATGAGAAGTTGTTGGAACCAAAAATGAAACACATAGATGTATAGGCAAGAGAAAAGGAAACCATAAGAGAAACAAAAGAAACTCTAAGAAAATTTACAATAACGGGTTTAGCAGAAGTTTTACTCAAGAGAAACAATTTTCTTAAAAATTTTAAAACATGGACCCCAACACTGAAATGTTTTTATTAATAGAGAAGAATATTCATGGTGCATTATCTTCCTACAAGCAAATCTATGATTAAAAAAAAAAAAGAAACCAAGTAAATGTCATGAACATATTTCTGAAAAAAGGTGGTACTTCAAGAAAAGCTTCAGGCAGGCTCTTGAGATATTCCAGAAGGAGCTGTCGTCATAAAAAAAAATGAAAGCTTCATGCATGTAATTGTCCTTGAAAAACTTCCAGTGGGACAAGATGTGAAGGTGAAAGACAGTGATATTGATGATCCTTACCCTGTGTAGTTTTAGTTTAATGTGGGTGGTCTTGTCTCAGTTTTTAACAAAAATGTTTAAAAAATAAAAGGAAAAATTAAAAAATTTTTAAATAGGTCAATGCTTATAGAATAAGGATATAAAGAAAGAAATATTTTTGTACAGCTGTACAATGTGTTTGCTTTAAGCTAAGTGTTATTACAAAAGAATTAAAATATTAAAAGTTTATAAGGTAAAACGTTACAGTAGCTAAGATTAATTTGTTATTGAAAAGAACAGTTTTTATAAGTTTAGTGTAGACTAAGTGTACAGTGTTTATAAAAGTCTATAGTAGAGTGTAATAATGTTCTAGATTTTTATATTCTCTTACTAACACCCAGAGCAATTTCTAGTCCTATAAGCTCAATTTATAGTAAATACTCTATGTGGGTATTTTATTTTTTATCTTTTATACTATATTTTTTCTGTAACTTTTCTATAATTAGATATGTTTATATACACAAATACTTACATTTGTATTACAATTACCTATACTGTAGTATTCAATACAGTAATATGCTATATTAGTTTGTAGTTTAGGAACAATAGACATTCCATATAAGCTAAATGTGTAGTAAGCTATACCATCTAGGTTTGTATAACTGCACGCTATACATTCACATAATGACAAAATTACCTAATGACATATTTCTCAGAATATATCTCTGTTGTAAAAAGATGCATGATTTCAACATTCATCAAATTCATTAGAAATAAGTAAATATTTTATATACTTCATTATATATTTGGATATCATTGAAAATCTCTATTATTCTTTCAAATACTGTAATAAAAACATGACCATTTCTTAGGTGCATGGATCAGTAAAATGTTAAACTTGTTTTTTGCTTCCAAATCAAGTGACTATAACACAAAAAAATATTATAAATGAGATGCTGATTATTAGAAAAATATTGGCATATTTATCTTCCTCTAATAATATCCCACATATGGACAAAACAGTCAATAAAAACTATTCTCAGCATCAACCATTTTTTTCACTAACAGGATCCCTAGACATTTTTGAGCTATTGATTTAAAAGGCAGAACAATGAAATTTTATAGAGCAAAAAGCAATAAATTATTTGTAAGAATAGCTGAAGTCATTTCAACTCTACCCGATATAAGTTTTATAATATTGGCCTCAATTCGTGCTTTTTGCAATAATTAAACTAACATATTAAATTTCAAAATCTAACATCTTTATAGTTATAATGATATAATAAAAATGAAATTTTAAAATTTCATCTTATTTTATACAAAATTTGTAATTTAAATTGTTTTTTTATGTTTGTGTTTTGGTACACCTTAAATCTTTGTTTTATTTACAATGTTAATTTTTTTCTGTCATAAGCATGACGACCACCAAACTCCATAATAAAAATAGTTAAAAGCTACTAGCCACTAAGTCTTCCAAATGTCAAGTTAATTCTTTTTTTTTATTTTTTATTTTAAATTACAGTTGACATACAAAACTATATTAGTTTCAATGTACCACACAGTGATTATGTATTTATATAACTTATGAAGTGATCACCCCAATAAATCCAGTTACCCATATAATGTCATACATAGGTATTAAAATACCTCTAACACTACTCTCTATGCTATAATCTACATCCCCATGACTGTTTGTCACTATCAATTAGTACCTCTTAATCTCCTCCCCGCTTCACCCTTTCTCCTATCTCTCAATGTAACAACTATCAAAATGCTCTCTGTGTCTATGAGTTTGTTTCTGTTTGTTTTCCTGTTTTCTGGGTTCCACAAATAAGTGAAATTTTATATTTGTCTTTCTCTGTCTAACATACTCCACTTAACACAATATCCTCTAGGTATATTCATGTTGTTGCAAATGGAAAGTTTTATTCTTTTTTATGTCTCAGTAATGTTCAGTTGTATACATGTACTATTTCTTCTTTATCTAGTTATCTATTAATACTTAGATTGTTTCCATATCTCGGCTATTGTAATTAATGCTACAATGAACATATACATGCATGTCTTTTAAAATTAGTGTTTTGAATTTCTTTAGATAAATACCTGGCAGTGGAATTATTGGGTCCATCTTTATATTTTGTTATAGCTTTTGTTTTCAAGTCAGTTTTGTCTGGTATAAGTATTGTTACCTCAGCTTTTTTTAATATTCCATTTTAATGAAATATTTTTTTTCATTTCTTTACTTTTAATATGTGTTTTTGATCTGAAGTAAGTCTCTGGTAGGCAGCATATGTAAGGGTCTTATTTTTTTTTTTTCTGTTCAGCTACCCCATATCTTTTGATGGGAGCATTTAATCCAATTACCTTTACAGTAATTATTAACAGGTAAGTAGTTATTGACATTTTATTATTCATATATATGATCTTATTTCTTCTTATTATTATTTAAAAAGTCTCATTAACATTTCTTATAACACTGGTTTTGTGTTGATGAAGTCCTTTAGATTTTTCTTGTTTGAGAAACTATCTGTCTTTCTATTCTAAATGATAACTTTGCCAAGTAGAGTAATCTTCTTTGTAAGTTCTTGCTTTTCATCACATTGAATATTTTGTCCCAATCACTTTTGGCCTTCAAAGTTTCTGTTGAGAAATAAGCTGATTTCCCATTTTAGGAACTCCTAATTTCTTTTCTCTTATTGCTTTTAAGATTCTCTCTTTGTCTTTAAATTTTGGAATTTTCATTATGAGATGTTTTGTTGTGATTCTGTTTAGGTTTATCTTGTTTGGGACTCTCTGTGCTTCCTGGATTTGTATGTCTATTTTCTTCAGCAGGTTAGGGATGTTTTCTGTCATTATTTCTTCAAATAGGTTTTTAATTCCTTTCTCTCTCTCTCTTCTCTTTCTAGTACTCCTATGATATGAATGTTGGTGTTCTTGATGTTGTCCCAGAGGTCCCTTAAACTATCCTCATTTTTTTGGATTTTTTTTTTTTTTTGCTGTTATGAATGGGGGGTGGGGGTTCTGTTACTTTATCTTCCAAATTGCCAACTTGAACTTCTGCTTCATGTAATTTGCTGTTAATTCCCTCTCATATTTTCTTCATTTCAGTTATTGTATTTCTCATTTCTGACTAGTTCTTTTTTATGTTTTCTATCTTCATTTTTATGTTTCCTCTCTCTCTATTGAAGTTCTCACTGAGATTATTGAGCATCCTTATAACCAGTGTTTTGAATTCCTCATCTGGTAAATTGCATGTCTCCATTTTATTTAATTCTTTTTCTGAAGTTTCGTTCTGATCTTTCATTTGGAAAATATTGTTTTGTATCTCTGTTTTGGCTTCCTCCGTGTGTTTGTTTCTGGGTATTAGGCATAACGTCTATATCTCTCAGTCTTGGCAGAGTGGTCTTAAGTAGTAGGTGTCCTGTGAGACCCAGTGGTGAAATTTCTCTGGTTACCTAAGGTGGGTGCTCCAGATATATTTCTTCTGTGGGTTTGTGTGCCCTTCTGTTGTATTTGAGCCTTTATTGCTCCTAGCATGTCAGTGGAAGAAGGGATTGACCCTTAGGCTGATTGATTGTGAGGTCTGATCATGACTACAGAAGTGGAGCTATTGTAGAGGGATTAATTCAATGGAGTAGGATTTGCTTTAATGGGCCTCTGGTGCCTTCCAAGCCTTCCCTTTGGATATATATTTTGTGGAGGTAGTTAGGTGGTGCTATGGTGTGGTCTGGAACTGAACACTGGGTATGTTGGTTCTAGGGCCTCGTGGGAAAAGCTCTGATGCAGGCCAAATACAGCTGCTGTCTGTGCCCTTTCTGGGACCACTTGTTATAAGTTACAAAGAGATCTGAAAATGATTGTCACTTGTGCTGGACTTGAAGATGCCTGGGAAAGGCTAAGCTGCCATATATGGCAGAAAGGTGGACTCAGAGCCAGGGAGAGAATTGTTTAGACCAGGTGAAATTCAAACCTAGCTAAATGGAACTACATGTGTTTGTGTATATATATATGTGTATATACACACATACTTATATATATGAATATATATGTATACATATATATATTCATATACATATGAATATATATATGTGTGTATATATACACACATATATATGCTAGCCCCATAAATACATAACCATAAAATATATTTTATAACCAATTGGAAGTGTATGAGTAGCAATTCAAAGGCAGAGACTCAAAGAAAAAATTACTAAAATCTGTGTTACATGTCCTCTAAAGGTAGCATCAAAATTTTATTCTCCTTTTTTTATAGCCCCTTAAAAACCAAATATATATATATATATATATATACATATATATATATGTATATATATATATATATATTTGGATTTTTTCAGCTATATGAAAAATATCTAAATTAACTCATGACCATTTTTACACAGTATATCTGCCCTGGATCAAATTAATTTTTTAATTGATTTTCAAAAACAATATATACATCAAATTTTAAATTCTATTATTCATCTATTATCACTCTATGGGGGAAAAAATAAGTTCTAATTGTTCTACCTAAGTAATATTTTGTTTTCTTAAAAATCTTTCTATTAGCTCAGTACAAATTTATGGGAGTTAAATGCTAAGCATTTAATTTTGATTTATAAATAAAAAGATCAGTTTTTATTAAATTGTTTCATAAGTCAATAAGAAAATCTGCAATATGCAGAAAAAAATATTTACAGTATAAAAATACATGACTTAAAATTATTTGACCTTTCTTAGTTATTACGATGAAAATAATCAAAATGCACAATGCTATTATTGTTATATATGTATATATATACACACATATGTAAACACACACAAAAATATATATGTATACACATACACATTTAACTACAATATATGCAAAAATATTTTATTTTTTGTGATTTAAGTATAAGGCAAAATACTGGGAATTTGATAATTTAGTTGTTATTATCTGTCTCTCTTTTACAATATTTTTTCTCTCAAATAGCAAATGCTTGAATATTTCTTCAATTATATTTAGCAATGCAGCCATAGTGCTCTTAAGTATTGTCTTCTTTAAAATTAATACAGCAAAATTTAATGGAAAAAGTTCATGGTACTAAAGTGTGAAGCCATAAGAAACACCTCTTCTTATCCATAGTATCATTTATTTTTCTTAAACTCCATGCCAAAATTGAGGTAGATGTAAAAGCTTGAGCCTTTTCTTTGGGCAGCCAAAACTATACTGATTCCCAAAAGGTTACTGTTCCTCACAATAATATTTAACAATAGTCTCTGTCTTTTGGATGGTAAGATATACAAATTCAGAATATTTCTATCAGAAAACTGTTTTACATTTAATGCTCATGTTCTGACAATTTAATAAAATGTTAGAAACTCTCCGGTTAAAACCTGAATAAAATATAAGATAAAACATACGAGATTACGTTTCTTTCTGAAAGCATTCAAATTCTCCAGTCATGAGTTAAAACTTCATGTTAACTTATATGTCTACTTCTCAGAGAGATTTTGAGAATACTGGTAATTAAATTCATAATTTTAAAAATCTAGTAGTAAAATTAAGTTAAAATTTGACATTATATATTTCTTATCATATTCATTTTTGTTTGGAGAAACATTTTTCTGTTTTATGTCTTTATCAGAAATGTAGAAAAATATACATAAGAAAATTTCTTTTATTCTACACAAATCATGTTTCAAAATCCTTATAAAATATACTGAGCAAATAAACAAGAAACAATTTGCTTCTTATATAAAAGTCAGTCTTAAAATTAAGAAAAACATCGTTTTCTAGGTAATTTGAAAATATGTGTAAATAACTTAATTCCATAACTGTTCTGACAGAGTATCAAACAGTCACTTAAAGCTGCAGTACTCCTATTTTAAAATAAATTTAGTCACTGTTTTTAAGCTCTCTTTGCTTAAACGTATCTGGCTTGGACAGAAAAGAACATTTTAAAGAGTTCATTATGGAAAGGGAGAATAGGTAGTGTACAAAGTATTCTGTATGATACTATAATGAAGAATACATGTCATTATACTTTTGTCCAAGATCATAGAACATGTATACCAACAGTAAACCAAAATGCAAACTATAGACTTGGGGTCATCATGATATATCAATGTAGGTTCATCATTTTGTAATGTGTGCCACTCTGGTGGAGGATATTAATAATGGAGGAAGTTTTGGATGTGTGGGAGCAGGGATTACATAGAATACCTCTATACCTTTTTCTCAATTTTGCTGTGAATCAAAAAACCACTCTAAAAAAGTCATTAAAAAAATAAAAAATATCCATGGGTAGTACAAACAGAAATAAATATGAAGGATTGGTTATCAAAATTATAGTAGTTGTAAATTAAAACTTGGATTGTGGAATATCTATCTATCTATCTATATCTATATCTATATCTATATCATCTATATCTATATCTATATCTATCTATATCTATATCTATGTCTATGTCTATATTTATATCTGTATCTATCTATATCTATATCTATCTATATCTATATCATCTATATCATCTATATCTATATCTATCTATATCTATCTATATCTATATTTATATCCATATACATACATACAAACATATGTGTTTATAATGTATGATGTATGTATATAATGTATGTGTTTGTGTGTATATATATGTATATGATTTTCACATTTTTATAATGAAAAATGGTCAAGATATATCTTTCTTTCTAGAAAGAAAACTACCAATGTTAATGTTTAGGAAAACAAATCCTTATAGCTAGTTACCTTAAAAAATATGAGAAATAAAATACATATAACTAAAGTCAAGATATTTAATAAATAGATAATGAATAAATAAAATCAATTTACCCACTCTTAAGAAAGATTTTATTATGCTGTGTAATTTCAGTTACTGATAGTTTATCCATGTCATCTTTGAAATCACACAATGTATAGGATTGTCAGATTTCATGCTAGTCTATTGTGTCAAAGCTAACATTATTTGTTATTGAGAAATTTATTATCCACAGCATATTTGCTTGGATGTTATATACAGTTAATAAACATATTTGTTAATATTCCAAATTTATATTTCAAAAATTTCAGATTTTTTATCTTTGACCTTGAACTATTTACTTTTCAAAGAATGGCTTCAATTGCAATAATTGATTAGACATAAAAATTAAAACAACTTAATTATGGGCACTCATTATTTAGAGATGTCTTGTTCATTTCAATAATAACAGGAATGACATTTAATTATATAATATTTTCTTTGTTGCTTAGGTTTTAAAATTAGTTGATGTAATAGTGAATATAAACACATTCCCATATGTCTCATTTCAGTCTCCTCTAATGAAGATACTAACAAGAATAGCTGCAATGCTATAAGTTCACTAATGCTTTGTATGGATACTTAACTAGAGGTCCCTGGATAATTACTAACATAGTACTGTGGCACCATCACAATTATAAATTTCTAAAGTATCTTATTTATTATAAATACAGTTAAGTAAAATCCTTGTTAATTAACATAGACCCATATAGAACTATGTGCATGGTGCAGACTAGTGGGTTCTGAGACTTGCAGTCTTATCAGATCAAGAATTCTTGTGAATTCAATATCACTAATTTTAAAGTTGTATGTGAATGAAAATCATGGTCATGTCACTGTTTGAAAAACAACATTTGCTAGCTATTCCAGAGATGAATGTGTCAAAAAAAATCAGAATGATTTATCCAAAATTTAAATAGTCATTTATCCAAAAAGCCTTAATGATTTTATTTTAAAATATATAGGTGCATATAAAATAGTTAAATTTTTGTTCTGTTTTACATTGATATGTATCCATATGTCTAGGGAAATTATATTCCAATGTGCAATAATACCTGGCTTTCCCTGGATTAAAAAAGCAGATTAGAGAATTTTAAAGTGATATTACTAAAATATTAAAGGAACATTGTATTTTGGCAGTTTTACGCTATTAGTATTATTTCTTTATTTGGAGATTATAATCTCATGCAGAGAAAAAAATAGGGCACTATAGTTATGTTTAAGCCACTAAAGAAATCTAGAAAAGTAGAGACAAAACATTCTTCATGAGACTTTCACTCCTGATATAGGCATATATGCTCCTGTAGGATAAGCCCTCATATAGACAACAGCTATGAACTCTGGGAAAAAAATACACACACAAATAAAAACTACTTGAAAGCATAAGGATGAAAAAATATACAGTTAAGAAAGAGTAGTAAGTATTTAAGGGCAATGGTCTTGAGTGAGATTAGGTTTAATAAATTTAGCCTGAGGAAAGGCATTGACTACACAGGACATCCAGAAGTCTGGTATAAAACACAGTCTTTATGTTCTGAGGAAACAGTGGACAGCTTTGGAAAACTACAGCCAATGTAAATAAAGAGCACAAGAATGCTGAAAGCCTAAGAAATGTCCTTATTTATTTATTTATTTTTTTTGTATATATAAATTCTATGCAAATATATGAATGACTCCCTAAACAAGTAAGCTTGAGACAGAATCCAAGCATCTCAGTTAATTAGAAAGAACTGACATTTTTTGGGTATTATCAAAGAGACAGAGTTTACAGTTTGAATCCAACCAAAGTAACAATAACAAAAATAAAATATGTTCATAACATAAAATCTCTGCAACATAACATTAACAATGCCCAGGATATAATCAACAATTACCTTAAAGAAACATGAAAATGTGACACAACTTCAGGAGGAAATTCAATCAACAGAGACTGATTCCCAAATAATACAGCTATAATTAGCTGACAGGAATTTTAAAAGACTTTTTATAACTTGGCTCAATAAAATAATAAAAAAATTTATAAAAAGTAAATATCAAAATATTAAATATCAAAGAAGTAGAAACTGGAAAACAAGCAAATATAAATTCTGGAACTAAAAAAATATTATTCAATGTGAAGTTTCTGTATGATCATTTACAATAATAATGATCTTTTCATGCCATAAGTGATTTATCCATCATAAGTGAGGAGGTATTGTACTGCATTTAATCCTCCATGATATTCATGCATGTGCTAAAGTGTGAGGCAGTACCTCACTGATAACATTTGTCATTGGGGTTTAGTCAAGAAGTTCTTTAAAATGAACTTTATTGTGAATAATAGAAAATAAAGAGTTGTCTGTTCTGGAAGATTCAAAGCTAATTACACACTCATATTATTCTAAATGGAAACATTTATTTAAAGCTACCCATTTGCCCTTAGATTTGTACTAGCTTGGTTAAATAATGCATTTTTTAATAGTCAAACTTTTTGTGAAATTGACATGCATTTTTAGGAAATAGAGCAAGGACTCCAAAATGTTCAACCCTTCTGCCATCAGACAGTTTTTTGTGAAATGGCTTTTATGAAGGCATTCATTTGAAAATGAGGACCAGGCTATCTTTTCTAAAAAGTATTGTACAGTAAAAGAAATAATCAAAAATGAAAAGACAATCTACAGAATGGGAGAAAATATTTGGCAACCATATATTAGATAAAGGGTTAATATTTAAAATATTTTTAAAAACTCATAAAACTCACTAATAAAAAAGACCCAACAAAAAAATGGGCAGAGGAACTAAATAGACATTTTCCAAAAAAAGACATTGGTCATTTCCAAAAATGATCAATAGATACATAAAAATATGCTCAATATCACTAATCATCAAGGAAATACCAAGCAAAAAGGCAATGAGATGTCACCTCACACCTGTTAGTATGGCTATTGTGAAAAAGGCAAGAGATAGCAAGTGTTGATGAGGATGTAGAGAAAAGGGAACTTTTGTTCACTGTTGATGAAATGTAAATTGGTTCAGTCACTATGGAAAACAGTATGGAGGTTCTTCAAAAAATTAAAAATAGAACTACCATCTAGCAATTCTCATTGTTTTTTTATCCTCAAATGTTATATAGGAAAGGCCCTAGGGTGAAACCAACTTTTGGTATCCATGTCCTTTTGTAACCTTGTATCCTTGAAAGTGGGTGAGATCTGTGGTTTGCTTCTAACCAAGAGATATGGCAAAGGTGATAGAAGGGCACTCCCATGCTTGTTTTAAATAGGTAAATTTTGATATTGGTAGCAGATTCGCTTTGTAGACTTTCTCCTTTGTCAACTTTGTAGAAGCTTTGTCATGAGAGTGCCTGGAAGAAAAGGTCGTGCAGCAAAAAGAACAAGGTGGTCTCTAATTGTTGAGGATAGATTCTCGTTGAAGAAGGTAGTCTGCAGCCAAAAGCTAACAAGAAGCCAGTGCCCTTACCCTGCAACTACAAGGAAATTAAGTCTCAGTTCAAGTCATCTTGGAAGTAGATCCTTTCCTAGTCAAGCATCTAGATTAAAGGCTGACATCTTGGTTGCAGTCTTATGAGACTGTAAACAGGACTGAGCCGTATTATGCCTAGACTCTTCACCCACAGAAACTGTGAGATAATAAATGTATTGTCTTAAGGCACCATTTGTGATGATTTATAAGCCAATAGAAAATACAAATGTTGTTTATCACATGTTTATATTATTTAATATTCTCTCTAGTATTTTTTAGTTTCTGCATATTTTGCTCTTTTCTACCTGCTAGTATAAGCAAATTTAAATTTTCTGGGATTTAAATCAGGTTATTTCAATAAAGTATTTTATTTACATTAAATTTATTTTATGGAGACATTGATAAATAATTTTTATGCTTTTGTTTCTCAAATAATTTCACCAACATGGTAACACAGCATGACTTCTTATCAATACCACCTCCACTAACTTGTAGATGTACCTAACTTTCTGCTCTGCTGATCAGACTTTAGAGTAATTTAATTTTCTGCTCTGGTGAATAAGAGAGCTAAACAAAATCTCTCCTTCACAGACAAGCTTTAAAAAGCAGCATTCCTGATGGAACACAATCAAAGTTTCAACTGTCACCCAAGGGGGTGGAAAAGTAGCTATATTTTCAAATTTATTCATTCCATTCATGTTGCTTTTTAAAACAATTTATTATAAAAAATGACAATGAAAGAAATGATTTTTGAATATATATCTTTTTATGTCTTGTGTTAAAATCTACCTGAAATAATTGAGAGCTCAAAATTTGCCACTTTATAAATCAAACAATGATCATAGTCAAAGATTTTTTTTTAATTTTTGATCTAGACAATAGAGCACATAAAATAAGTACAAATGCTTGAATTCAACAAATATATGTGGGTACACAGAATTTTCTAGAAAATATGAACTGAACATACTTATCATCCTAAGGGAGTGAATAGAATAAGAGAAAAACCATGGCACAATGAGGAGAAAATATACACTAAAAGTAGGTGCCTTAAAGCAGCTATAAACAAACTTTTATGAAATTTTATAGATTAAAAATAAATTTAATTATAGAAAAAAACATGCTATGAAAACATAGTAGCAATTAAAACGCTGCCAGAGAAACAAACAAAAAAAGCACTCTAAGTAATTGTGGAAAAACAAACTTTTGAGTTGAAGAACCATCTTAGACCTGTTTTCATAATAATATAGCTATATATGGTAATAGTACTATGTGTATCACAAAACCATAATTGTGAGTATAAATCTATGTATGTTTTAATTTTAGGCAATAGGTTCACATTATACAACTGGTGATTTTTAAAAAATAATTAAGTTATTTGGATAACTCAGTAACAATGTAAATTGTTTTTACTAAATTGCCAAAACACAATTTTAAAAATTGCCTTGATATAATGGAGAGGCATAAATATAGTCAATATTTTCTCTATAGTAACAAAATATCAATTTTATATATCAATATTCAATGTTCATTTTAACTGATAATAACTCTCTCCTACTAATTCACAAGTACTTCATCCAACTTTATATATGCTTATTGATTAAAATTAGTTTGCTTGGTGGTCTTTCATTGTTTCCAAGATGATTTAATATAAACATGATTTATTTTTGTTTTAACTGGCATTTGTCAAACTATTAAAAAAAGTTACTTTAAATCATTTCTATTTGAATAAAAATTTTCATCCCTTTGGCTTTATTTAGTTTTTAGGGCTATGATTTGTTTCTATTAAATTAGAAAAGCTTTCTTATTTATAAATTATTGTATAACATAATATTTATTTTCTGAGGTAGAATTGTTTTCCATTTCTTTCCAAAACACATACATGTATTGCACATATATCTTTTAACATTTGGTGATTTTTTCACTTTATTTCTCAAATACCTGGGTGTGTTTGTGTTCATGTGTATATCAATGAAATTGGCACCTTGATAAATTAAAATATTCAAATCAAAACTTAAATTTTGATTTCTATTACTTTTAATACTATTGAAAGGAACTATTTTTCTGTTGTCTTTGCTCCAGCAATTTCTAATGTATAAAATTTTCTTCTGCATGCTTATTTTTTATTTTATACTTTATTTTACCTGTTTTCAAAATAATTATATAAATATTTTCAATTCCCTTGACTCCATTCATAAACAAAAACAAAACAAAACCAAAAGACTAAGAAAGCAGACAATTAGTCTGTCACTTCAGAAACCACCCTTAGGAGGAACCGTTCTATGATGCTTGTTTTTAATCTATTTTTTTAATCACAGCCATTTTAGTGGACATAAATAATATCTAATTATGATTTACATTTTTATAATGACTGATAATATTGAACATCTTTTCATGTGCTATTAGCCTTTTTATTTCTCCTTTGGAGAAATGTCTATTTAGATCTTTTGCATATTTGTTAATTTTGTAATTTGTTATGTAATTAGTAAGTGATAAGTGACATTTTATAACAGATTTCTTGAAATATCATTTAAATACCATGAAATTCATTTTTTTATAAAAATTTCAATATATTTACAAAGATATGCAACCATCACCTTGAACTTCAGAACACTCATCATTCTAAAAAGAAACAAGGTATTTATTAGCAGTAATTTTTTATTGCATCTGTCAGCCTAATAGGTTGTTTAATTTCCACATATTTGTGTTCCATAGATGTCTGTATAAATATATATATACACACATATACATATATATACACATGTGTGTGTGTGTGTGTGTGTGTGTGTGTGTGTGTGTGTGTGTGACTCTCCATGTCTTTTATGTTCCCAGTTTTTGGATTGGAGGACCTTTAATATCTTTTATCTGTCCCATAATTGTATGTAGGATGCGTGAGGCAAATAACTTTTAAAAGAACTAAACTCAGGTAGTTGCACTTCAGGAGGTTCATCTGCACTTGAAGATCCCAGATAATGTCAAAACAAGACAAGACTTGAAAATTTTGGTGGAGTTGATCAGTGAATTTTCCATGTGAACTGGTTTTGAATTATTATGGCCAGATGGAGGAACACTTAAGACTGTTTTTTCCAAAAATAGTGTACTGGCGTATATTCTATCACATATCATCTTTCTAAAACATATGTTGACATTCTTCCATCAAGAGAATAGATACAAGTGCCCTCCCATTCAACTTTGGTGAACTTTTATAATGACATTGACAAAATGTGCCAGGCATGTGTCTGAGTGGTTTACAATTATAAGTCATAAAATATGATGTGGCCTCCATCTGACTATCTCTCTTGAGATTCATGTCCTGGTGCCCTGAGATGACAAATAAGAAATATGAGTACTTTGAAGACACCATGCTGAAGATGGATAACACTTTGAGAGACCACATGGAAATAGAAAGAGTTGCCTGAGGAGAAACAGCTGTGTTGAGCAGTTCTTTGAAACTTCATAGCATCGGTTGTCAGAAATGTGAGTGAAGTAGCCTTCAAATATTCCAACCTAATCCTTTGAGATCTCCACTGAGATGCGAAACATTGTAAAGTAGTTATGAGCCATCCTTACTGTGTTAAGTTAAAATTTCTAACTCACAAACTCATGATGGAATAATGTGTTGTTTTATAACTATGTTTTGGGCTAAGATGTTACAAATAAACAAATTATATAATTCTTAAATCTAGAATAAATATAAGACAACTATTTATTGAAGTTAAATAAAATATCATAAGAATGGTACTAAATTAGCATTTAGGAGACATATTTACAGTTTGGATACTATCACTTGTCACCTTAGACAAGTTATTTCATTTGGAAGGTTTTGCTATCTTTTCTATAAAAGGAAGAAAATGAACGAAATGACAGCTAATTTCTAGAACTTTATCTATAATGGGTATTTATTATATAAAACATTTAAAACTTTTTTCAGTTTAACATTGTACATGGTCAATTATGTAACAGGACACTGAAAAACATAAATATTACTTGGTAAGAACAAGTAATTGATTTGCGATGATGGCAAGGCCCCACTATATAAAACCCCTAAATAAATTTATTTTAAATAAAGTCACAATTACATAATTTAAAAACTTGTTTCAGTTATAGAGAACCCAAAGAGCATGCATATGTCTATATCACTAGTGAGAACAGACATTTTAATATTCTTTTATGATACTTCAGAAAATCCAGATTATTGTTAGTTTATATCCTTTACATAATTCATGTAATAAAAAAAACTGGGGTTGGCCTTAATAAAGGTCTTTTGCCAAACTGATAGAAAAGCATTCTGGAAAATTATTCATTCTACAGAATTAATCTAGATGGTTTAATCTGAGTGTCCCAGTGTTAGAAGAGAAAGGGATTTTCAATAAAATTTGGGGTATATTAAATATCTATAAATTCAGCCATCATGTGATAATAGCACCTCTCATTGATAGGAAAACAAATTTTGCTTGCAGTAGTAGAAGGGATGTAACTGGAAAATTATTCACAGGAATCTTTTTATAGACTCTCTTGGGGAAAGCATATTAGGTTTCAACAGAAAGAGTGAAAAAAGTTGGAGAGGATAGAGCCAAGAGAATTACTTTCTTTTCCAATATTATCTTCTGTTTTCAGTCCAAAGTCACTGGGGAAATTTTTTCTAGATAGGTTTGATTAAACATAGTTATTAGAAACATTTTTCAACTGATGTCAAATAATTTATTATGTAGTTTAACCAATGATTATTAAATTCCATATAGATAAACATTCTCTAAGCCTCAAGTCAAAGCTAATGATTTAACAAACATATAGGTATATATACGAAGAAAATTGAATATAATATTTGAAATTAGCACTTTACTATTGGTATGATAGTATTTCTCTTTATTGTTCATGATATACCAGCTTTTTCTATTCTTGAGGTATCTATTATTATTATAAATTTTATAAAACTATTCTAAGTACTTGGTAAGATATTTTATTTAAAATACTTCTATTATTTTAGAGCTAATACATGGCTATTTACTTTGTATCCTTAGAGGTCTAGAGAGTAGAATCTTTGATCTATTTCAGATGTTTTTAATAGTTTTGCTTATCTGAAACATACTAATCAATCATGGTAATCTTTTCCACTGAGCCTTGAAGCAGCTTCACGTACTTTGCAACACACCACACTGGGCAATCACTATTACTCTATACAAGTCAGCAATGGAAGTGAAATATATTTCTGCATCTGTAGGTTAGAGCTACAAACCCAGAGTAATGGCTACTCTCCTAAGTTAATAATACAGATACAAGACATGCTCAGAAAGGCCATCAGAATGAAAATCTAATAGCTTATCTTCTTTCAAACATGAATGATTCAATACATGGATTGTTCAAGTTCTGGGAGTATAGTTCCATCATTTTTATGGAAACACAGAAAGGAACACAGTAGGATTGTAATTTCCTGCCTCTTTTGAAGTTGGTCATATGCATATGACTTATTTTTGCCAATAAAATATAAGCAAAAATGGCATATATCTCTGAGTAAGTAAGTCTCCCCAGCCCCACCAATCTTAAAGTGTTGAGATGGAGCTTCCATCAGCTTGAGCCTAGAGTGACTATCATGAGAAGAATTGCCCTTGCCTCCATACTTGGATGGAGCAGAAGAGAAACAAGAATTTACTGTTTTATCCCAGTGAGACTGGGAAACATTTGTCAAGGAAAATAACTTTATACCAAGTCTATGAGAACTAATTCAAAAACTGGTACCTAGAAGTACATTGCTGCCATTAAAAAACAATACAATGGTTATAACTAAAAGACTTTGACTTAGGAGGTAGAAAGTTGGTGGCTTGCGAGCTACTATCAGAAACTAGAAAGATGGCAAATTCAGAATACCCAGTGAAAAATTGATTGTCACAGATAATAACTTTGAAGGTAGAATGTTTAATTAATGAATTAATGTGTCTAGAGAAAAAGTTAGAAAATTGAATTATTTTTACTGTATTTCTGTTTTATGAGTGATATACTTAGCAAGGTGTTAGCAAAGAAATTACCAAATTAGTGTGGGATTTTTAGAAGTTGGAGTGATGACATCTGTGAAATCAATCTCTCACATAAAATATAAAATAAAAATACTGCCAAATTATGATTATCAAATGCTTCAGAACTTTTAAAATTAAGCAAAGGCATAGAATAAAACTGAAAAAAAAAAAAAACCTTGGCAAACCTGGTAGGAGTCTTTGGCATTTTACTAAGAGTTATTTCCATCTCTCCTCCTCAACTGCATGGTGTAGTAATGAAGGCTGGCAGACTCGTAGCCAAAAAAAGGAACTTGCCATTTTTGATCTTTTAAAATCTCTACTCTCAGCCTTGTTGTTATTTGACTTTATTCCAAGCTTAACTTCTTGGAAAAATTTTTATCCCCAGAGGCTTATTGAAAACAATTATAATCAGCTAGAACAGTTACCATCATGGCTGAAAATTCATGTCCATACCAAAATCTGCATGTGAATGTTTATCTATAATTGGCAAAAAATACAAGCAACATAGAGTGGGTGGACATATAAATAAATAATGGTATATTTGTATGATGTGTGTCATGTATTGAAGAATGGAAATGTTCTTTCAAGACACAAAAAAACAGTTTACTGCATTCACTGTGTTAATCTGTAATGCATCTGCTAAGTGAAAGAAGCTAGTATACAAAGCCTACATTTATATTACATTATGTCAATCTGGAAAAGGCAAAAGTACACATATATTTAAAAGATCAGTGATTTCCACAGGTTCAAAGTGAAAAGAAGAATGGAATAATGAAGCACAGGGGATATTTTTAAGATGGTGAAGCTATTTTATATGATGCTATCATGGTAGGTAAATGACATGCATTTAGCAAAAATAATGAAACTTTACAGCACACAGGTTAGGAAAGTTTTCAGTTATTATTTCTTCAAATAGGTTCTTAATCTCATGCTTTCTCTCTTCTCCTTCTAGTACCCTTATGATGCAAATGTTGGTACACTTGATGTTGTCCCAGAGACCCCTTACTTTTCTCACTTTTTTTCTATTCTTTGTTGTTGTTGCTGTTCTGTTTGGGTGTTTTCTGCTACCTTGTCTTCCAAATCTTTGATTCAGTCCTCCACCTTTATCTAATCTACTGTTGATTCTTTTCTAGTGTATTCATTTCAGTTATTGTATTCTTCATTTCTAATTGATTCTTTTTTATATTTTCTATGACTTTTTTATGCTTACTCTCTCTCTTTGTTGAAGTCCTCATTGAATTCACCTATTCTTCCCCTAAGTGCATTGAGCATCCTTATAACCAATGTTTTGAACTCTGCCTCTGGTAGGTTGCTTGTCTCCATTTAATTTAGTTTTTTTTCTAAAATTTTCTGCCATGGTTTCATCTGTGACATCTCTTTATTTTTATTTTTATTTTTTTAATTTGTTTTCATTTTTGTTTTGGCTGCCTCTCTGTGTTTGTTTCTATGTATTAAGTAGATTTGTTACATTTTCTAGGCTTGGCTAGGTCGTCTTATGTGTAGCTGCCCTATGTGGCCAAGTAGTGCAGTGTCCTTGATCACCTGTGCCAGGAGTTCCAGATGTATCCATTGTATGAGTTGTGTGTTTTCTTCTGTTGTAGTTAAGACTTGATTGCTGTTAGCACATCAGTGGATGGGATTAACTCTCAGACTGACTGGCTGTGGGGATTGGCCACACCCATAGGTTATTAGCTACTGTGTGGGGGCTGACCCCATGGAGTGCGATTCACTGCAATGGGCTCATGTACCTCTTGAGACTACCCTTTGGGCGTACTGCTTGTGGGGCTAATCAAGTGGTACTCTGTTGTGGTCAACATCAGACTCTGGGTGTGTTGCTTCTGGGGCCCTTTGGAAGGGATCCTGTGCAGACCAAGGTCAACCCCTACTTGTGACCACCTCAGGCTAATTGGTAGGAGCTACATAGCAATCTGCAGTGGTTGGTGCCTAGACTTAGAGGCAAGTGGCAGCTTAGCAAAAGATCTAGAGCACTCCAAGGTCTCAAGCTGCCTGCCAGCTGCCTGTCTCAGCAGCTGAAAGAGTCTTTGGGCGGTATGCAAGTTGGGAGGGCAAGGGTCCCAGAGATTTCACCTGACCGATGCAGATTCAGGTTTGGTGCCAGTGATAAGCCTGATTACAGCAAGGCTGCTGCTTGCCTTGGGACTGCAGACACCGAAAATTTGTTCAAGAAATATTGCATCTCAGGTTGGGGCTGGTTGACCACCACTGGGATTTTCTCTGGTGGTGCACAGGCAGTCCTATTGATTGTTACTAAACGAGCCTCCTGCAGAGAGCTGAGTGGGACTGGTTGACAGCCATGAGTATGCCTCCAGCAATTAGTGAATTTGGTGGGGCAAAGTCTCAGGGTGTCAACAGGGTGGAGCGAACTGATCTCACCAGGCTAACACAGATTCAGGATTGGCAGTATGTTGGGGGAGGGCTTAACATAGATCAGCTGGCTTCACCACTGGTCTGCATAGGAGGCAGGCCTAACAAAGGAACAAAGGCAGCTGTCCTTCCAGCCCTTGCCCTTAAACCACACAGTTCAGCCCCTCCCCACATTTCTCCCATGCCTCCCTAGCTTTTGAGGCTCAGCCAGAGCCCAGGCTAAGTGTTTGTGAGTGAGTGAGTGTTGTGGAGATGTTTTGGAAGAAGAGTTGGAGTCTGAAAATGTGTAACTTACATGTAGAAAAGAGAGGAGGATGGAGAGTGCTAGCCACCCAACCCCTATCTCACTGGCCTTTTATTAAGTTTCACAACAATGTTAGCTTTGTAATTTAACAATAGTTACTCTCAGGTTAATAGATACAAGCTACAACCAACTCCCAGATTCAGCCTTCAAAGCCACCTTCCTGTTCTCAGCTATTTCATCTCAAGTATCTTTTTTCTTATCTTCTTAAGTATCTTTTTCTAGTCCCTAGAGCAAGAAATCTAGGAATTGGTCAGGCATATGCACCCTCCCTGTAAGGTGTCCTTGTGAGTAAGTCCACCTTTGCTTCCATTGTTTTTGTTGTTCCAAACACCAGATGTCCTGCCAGGAACATTCTGTACCATAGGCATCTCTTACAACAGTGAGTCTGTACATGGTCCCTTTAAGGGGACATCTGGGTTTCTAGCTGCCTTTCTTCTCAATTGGACAGTCAGAATCCCCACTGATTTTTATAGTAAGATTTTGTGGGGACTCTTCTTTCTGACACTGGCATCCTGGGCTGAGGACCCCAGTGTGGGACTTGGGCTCCTTGCTCCTTCAGGGGCCCTCTGTTGCTGAGATATCCTTTCTGATCCTCACCAGCCACAGGCTAGTGTGGGGCCAGACTATTTTTGTGTCTTTGACCCTCCTATCAGTCTTGATGTGGCCTTTTCTTTATATTCACAGCTATAGGTGATATGTTCAGTTAGACTTAAGGCAATTCTCCAAATTGATTGTTCTATAATTGAGTTGTAATTTTACTGCATTCATTAAAATTAATATCAGTAGGAATAGGAGGAGAGCACAGTATTTACCTACCCTACCATCTTGACCCTTCTCTGCATCTAAATATAAATTTTTAAGAGAAGTTATTTCATAGTTTTCTATTGTAATTCCATATATCTGGCTCAGAATTTTTGTCTTCTGTAAGTTGTGAAGCATTTACTTATCTTTTTTTTTAATGAATTTGTGAAAGGTTAGTATTATTGTTTCCTGAATATTACATAGATTTTACCAGAGAACCATTTAGCCTAGAGTTATTTATCGGTAGGTTTATGTTGACAAAAATACAGAAATAGCAAAATTAAAACCCCCAAATAAATAAATAATATTTAGTTTAAGAGCTTATTGTACATATAAGAACATTTCCTGGACTGTGATCTTCCAAATTCCAATACTAATACAAAGTACAAGGGCATAAAGTTATAGGATGGCTTCTAAAGTGAAAATGGGGAAGTGTTAACCTTTAAAATGATTATTATAATAAAGGTTTCCAGATGGCAGGGATTATCTGGCAGAGTTATTTCATGCCATTTTTAGAAAGATGACTTTTTTTTTTTATGATTGATGGAGGCATTTACAAAAAAATTACTTAGGTTAAGTTTCACTTAATGTTTATAAAATAAGCTAGATTTAATTTGGCTTACAAGGCTTAAATGGTTTTGTCTGCTCAGGAAATTCTCAAGTCTGGTGTCCATTTTGTATTTAATTTTAAGAGTGGTAGAACATAAAATTATTTTGTAAATATCAATTTATATAGTGCTTTTATCTTTATCTGATGCTTGTTTTTGTAAGTTGAATTTCTTAAGGAATTTGTTCATGTCTTGAAAGTTGTCATATATTCTACATAACTTTTTATAATGTTTTCTATAACTTTTAATAATTATAGAATCTAAAGTAAATTAAATTCTTACTGATATTAGTAATTTCTGTTTTTTAAATTTTTTTGATAATTTTGTCTGAAGGCTTAATAAGTATTCATTGTTCTTTTCAAGGAATCAACTTTTGTTAATTTTTCTTTTATTAATTAACTATGTTAACTTTTTCTTTTATATTTCTTTGAGCTCTGCTTTTTTTTGTTAAATATCATTTTATTTTTTAGTTTCAATTACAGTTGACATTCAATATTCTAATAGGTTCAGGTATATAGCATAGTGGTTATACATTTATATAACTTACAAAGTGATCCCCCCAGTAAGTCTTATACCTACCTATCACCATATATAGTTATTATAATATTATTGAATACTGTCACCGAGCTGTACTTTACATCCCATGACTATTTTTTCCCCTCTTTAATTCCGCCCCCCCACCCACTTCCAACCCTATGGATGTTGCCATTTCCCCTTAAGAACTGGATCTCTGAAGGAGGGGCATCTCCTCCCACGTGCTTGTGATATACAGCCAGGGCCTGGCGTACCCAGAGTATGGTCTGTGGCTCCACCTGGGGCACAAACCTAGGACCTTCTGCGTGTAAAGCAGACGTGCTGACCACTACACTATGGAGCCACCCCCCACCCCCACCCCATGACTATTTTTGTAACTGCCAATTTGTACTTTTTAATCCCTTTACCATTTTTACCCAGGCCCCCAATGCACTTCCCATCTGACAACCATCAGTGTTTTTTTATCTCTGTGTTTATTTGTATTGTTTGTTTTTTGTTTGTTTTTTAGACTTCCAAATATAAGTAAAATTTTATAAATTGTCTTTTTTGACTTATTTTACTTAGCATACGTTTGAATCCATCCATGTTGTCATAATGGTAAGATTTCATTCTTTTTTATGGCTGAGTAATATTCCATTGCATATCTCTGTTTGATTTCTTTTTATCCACTCTTTTTTAGATTAGAGTATTTAAACCACTTACATTTAAAGTAATTATTGATAGATATGAAGTTATTGCCATTTATTGTTTTCTGATTGCTATTGTAGGTCTCTGTTCCTTTCTTATTCTCTTGCTCTCCTCTTGTATGTTGATGACTTTTTGTAGTGTTGTGTTTGTATTCCTTTCTCTCTGTTTCTATTATATCTCCTGTAGATTTTTGGTTTATGGTTAGGATGTTTTTTACATAGACCAAGCTATGTTTATAGTAGTCCATTTTAAGTTGATGGTCAGTAAAATTTGAACACATTATAGAATCACTATCACTTTTACTAACCTCATTCACATTTATGTTTTTGAGTTTATTTTTTCTTTCTTTCATGCATGTCTTTGTGAATCCCTTAATTTACTGTTGTAACTACACATGATTGTTTTACTATTGCTTTTAAACTTTATACCAGTACTAGTGTCAGTTGATCCACTGCTTCTATTATGTGTTTACTTTCTCAGTGAAAATATTTTTCTTTGTGATATATATACATATTTTCTCCTTAAAAAAATCTTTTTAATATTTTCTATAATATTGGTTTAGTGGTGAAGAACTTTTTTAGCTTTTTTTTTTTTTTTTGGTCTGGAAATCTCTTTATCTTTAGTTCTAAATGACAGCTTTGCTGGGTAGAGTAATATTTGTTGTAAGTTATT
The DNA here is from genome assembly GCA_004027375.1 of Macroglossus sobrinus. Lineage (NCBI taxonomy): Eukaryota > Metazoa > Chordata > Mammalia > Chiroptera > Pteropodidae > Macroglossus > Macroglossus sobrinus. Next base: position 537,840 of record PVKZ01000227.1, on the reverse strand, counting down.
GCTTTTATCACTTTGAATATTTATGTCAATCTCTTCTGGCCTGTAGTTTCTATTGCAAAATCAGCAGACAGTTTTATGCGAGTTCCCTTGTAAATAACTAAGTGCTTTTCTCTTGCTGTTTTTAAGATTCTCTCTTTGTCTTTAACCTTTGGCATTTTAATTATGATGTTTCTTGATATGGGCCTGTTTGGCTTCATTGTTTGGGACTCTGAATGTCTTGGGCTTGTATGACTATTTTCTTCACCAGATTAGGAAACTTTTTCATCATTATTTTTTAAAATAGGTTCTTCATCCCCTGCTCTTTCTCTTCTCTTTCAGGTAACCCTGTGATACAAATATTAATATGGTTGGTCCCTTAAACTATCCTTATTTTAATTTTCTTTTTCCTTTTTGCTGTTCTGATAGGGTGTTTTCTGTTACCTTGTCTTCCAAATCATTGATTTGATTCTCTGCTTCATCTAATCTGTGGTTGATTTCTTCCAGTGTATTCTTCATTTCAGTTATTGTATTCTTAATTCTTGACTGGTTGTTTTTTATGTTTCCTATCTCATTTCCCTCCCCTCCCATCTCTTTGTTAAAGTTCTCACTGAAATAATTTATTCTTTTTCTAAATTAGTGAATATTCTTATAACCCGTGTTTTGAACTCTGTATCAGGCTGATAGCTTGCCTCCTTTTTCTTTAGATCTTTTTCTGGAATTTTGTCATGTTTTTTTCATTTGGGATATATTTTTTTGTCTTCACATTTTGGCTGCCTTTCTGTGTTTTTTCTATGTATTAAATAGATCTGCTGTATCTCTCAGTCTGGCAGTGTGGTCTGTGGAGCTCATTGGCACAGTATCCCTGTTCATCTGAGCTGAGTGCTCCAGAACTATCCCTTATGTGTGCTGTGCATGGTCTTCTGTTGTAGTTGAACCTTGATTGTTGTAGGCTTGTCAGTTTTTGGAAATGAGCCTCAGACTGATTGATTGTGAGGACTGGCCATGACTGCAATGTACAAACTGCTGTGTGGGGTCTTGCCCTATGGAGTAAGAGTTATTTTTGTGTGGTTTTGGTGTCTGCCAGTCCACCCTTCGAGTGTGTCATTTGTGGTAAAATTGGGTAGTACTCTGGTGTTGGTCTAGGGCCTCTTGGAAGGACCTACAGTGCAGACCAAGTTCAACTGCTGCCTGTGTCCAGCCTATGGTTTACCTGTGTCCAGCCTATGGTTTACCTGCATTCTATAGCTGCTATACTTGGCTTAAAGTTACCTTTAAATGGTTGCACTATGGACCATAGCTTATTTCTACTAGTACAAGATGTGAATATATTTAGCAAGAGGTAGAGGGCATGTTGCTTAGTTGGGGATTGTGAACCTTTGAGAGATTTTAGGAAAGTCTGAAGTGCTGGCAGAGGCGATGCTTGTGAGAAACAGCTGTTGAAAGATGTTTAGATGGTGTAGGAGTCAGGTGGTCAAGATCTCAGAGAATTATCATGGAGCAACAGCTATGTTAACCAGATTAATGGAAACTCAGATTTGGCACCTGACGGCACCTGCAAACTGTGTGGTAGGAGGACTCAATGAATAATGGTGCCTACTGACAATTGAGAGAGAGCTGCCCCTGAAGCCCTTGTCTCAAAGCCAGACAATTCAGTTCTTCCCCACATGTCCTTGGAGATTTTGGGGCTTCTGCCCATTTTCTGAAGCTTAAGATCAGTGTTTGTGAGTGAATAAATCTGTGGTTGAACTGTTTAAGAGGGTGCGTTTATTTATAGGAGCCCTCTGTCTTACCCAGACTGAATCCATGCTGATTTTCACAGGCAGCTATTGTGGGGTCTCCTCTTCCTGGCACTGGTGCTCTGGGCTGGAAAACTCAGTGTGGATTTGTGACCCTTTACTTCTCAGGTGAGATCTCCTTGGCTGAGATATCCTTCCTGATTTTTAACTGCCACATGACTATGGAATCAGCCCATTTTGTGTCTTCCCCTCCTGCCAATCTGGACATAACTTTTTTATATCCTGAGTTATAGAAACTCTGTTCAGCTACTGTTCAGGTGTTTTTTAAGTTGTTTTAGAATTTAATTATTATTTTGATGTAGATGTGGGAGAAGATTAACATAGCATTTACTTATTCCACCATCTAAACCAGAAGTCGCTGTTTTTTTTTCTTTATTACTTCTTTTTATCTACATTGGGTTTACTTTTCTCTTCTACATCTAGTATCTTGTTAGAGTGTTATATCATTGAATTTACAGCTTTCTTCTTTTGTTTTGCAGGCACTTGATGCATAGCTTTAGATGCGTACCAAAAATAATGATTTTTTTTTATTTCCAAAATTTTAGACTGTTTTCAAATTTTCATTGATTTAATTTTATTATAAGATGATTTATTTTATAATACCCAAATCTTTTCAAATGTAAAGAGTTTTTTTTTTTTTAATAGCATAACCTGTAATCTATTCAGGTAAATTTTCCATGTACATTTGAAAGGAATATGTATTCTGGGTGTAATGTAATGAATGTCAGTTGGGCAAAATTGGCTGTAAGTATTAAATCAATCATTTACCTTTTTAATGTTTTCTTTTTATTTTTATTATAGTTTCTGAATAACACTGTAAATTCTTCATGTATTATTGTAGATTTGTTCATTTCTCCCTTTAGTTTTTTATTTTTATCTTGATGTATTTGAAATATCCTTCATCTGTGTTGTGCCTGTTTACTTAACATTTAGAAAATACAACATACATTAATTCAATAAATATTTATCAAAGACTACATGTTAGACATTTTCTAGATTTTCAGGATGTATTCATAAACAAAACACAATGAAACCTGTTCTCTCTTATAGTTTACATCATATGTAATTATTGTAAAGTACTGTTTTTATTTTGTGCTGTGTTTATTAAATCCTAGACTTCACACTGGAAAGAAGATTCCCAGATACAGAAAAGCTATGTGATCTAATAGCATGAAGGGACAGTGCTGCCAGTCCGGAGGAACATTTTTTTCTCCTCTATCTACAAAAAAAAATAATAAAATGATAAGGTGTTACTTATCTTTTCCCTTTCATATCAATAGTTAGTCTATGTACTCTACTGCTTTTCCAGGCCAGAGCCTAAAGTCACTTCTCGACACTGTTGTTTCTGCTTTAGACTATGCAGAAACAACACTGCTGCCTAATAGTCACCTAAATAGAGTCTGGTTAGTATAAGTATTATATATATTTCTATCTTCATCTACTGGAATAAGCCAACTGATCACATTCATAATTTTTCTTGAGTTTTCTTATATAACTTGCTTCTGTTAATTCTTAACTTTTTATTACCTCTAAATTGCACCTATTTCACAATGTGTTTCTTCATATAACAATATTAATCTTTTGTATTAAAAAGGAAATAAAATTAAGATGGTTTAACATTCCTGAGCATTCTCTATCCTGTTTCCAAAAGAGAACATTGCTGATAAATTAAAGATGCTGCATATATATAGATCAAGTCACTTTCTTTTGCCGCCTTTCCTAGGCAACAACTATTGCTATTTGATTTTTACCTTATTCCATTTATTGCATTTGTAGTTTGTTATATTGCTTTGTATCCTAAAGCAGTATCTGAGTTAATTTTGCATATTTTGCAACTAAATTTATTCATTACATTTATTCATTATATAACTCATAAATATAATTAAATTGAGATGACTTGACTATCAAAAATGAGATTTGTTTAAATGAGACAAAAATAAAACTTTTAAAGGATATTCAGGGAGAGAATTTATTCTTATATAATTTGAAATGCTAACAATTTTAAAATAAATATTTACATTTATAAAATGTTTTATTGTTAAATCAATATAAAATGAGATGTCTTAATTAATAACTAATAAAATTTAATCAATACATTATTAAAGCATTCTGATACAAAGAAACAGAATCACAGAAGGAAGAACACACAAGACCAAAGGGTTAAGCAAGCTTTACTGTAGCAGAGTGGCAACTGGGCTGAACCGAAGATGGCGTCAGCCTCAAGTGCAAGGGGACCTGAGACTTCTATGGGGCTCGAGGCGGGCTTTTTTTGTAGGCATCTCTCCAGCAGGAAAATTGGCATGGAAGGGAGGAAAGTCCAGTGAACTGGAAGGTGAGCATGTAGCATTGCCAACCTGGACATTGCAAGGTCCGGTTCCCACACAAAGGTAAGGGAGGAGTCTGGTTCCCACACTATGGAAGGTAGGGATAGGTCCTTCTGACCTAACAGAAACAAAAAGAACTACTAATTAATTGTGGTATGCTATTAATAGTAAAACATAACATTTGGAAGTGTTAATATGTGAAAAAATGTTTAGGAATTGATAAAATATGTCTTCTATATTTTATATAATTACAATTTTGCATAAGTCACTACATATAGTTAAGTATTTAAGTTATTGTAAAATTCTTTTGGAATGAATATTACCATATAATACTCATTTTTAATAATTTATCAAATACAAAATTAAAGAACACCTGTGTTTACTCCAAACATGAAGAATTATTATGCACTTTTTCAATCTATTAATTTTTTCTATTTTTACAGAAAATTTAAAAATTTTATTGATGTACCAGTGCATTTATTTTTCTTTTGATTGTTCATTTAACAGTGTTTTAAAGTTCAAAGATTTTAGAGAAATGTCAGTAAAATAAGTGTTCTGGATAAGTTTTTATGTTCCTTTTCTTGAGGTTGTTTGTATATATATTCATTTATCATTAGCCCAATTATTAGTATAAAATTCATGGTCTAATTTCTTAAGATCATTCAAAATATATGGAAAATTCAAATAGAAATTACCAAATAAATCAATGTTATAAAAAAGTATTACTTTGGTTTGGCTAAATGAATTAATGAAGATCTGAGAATATTAATTTCTCATATTTAAAGGTATAGAGGATTCTTCTGTAAAATTGCATTCAATCTGGTGATATAATAGCATTGAAATTTGACTTATAAGTTTATATATTATATACATGAATTCAATATAGATTAAATACTTAAAATGTTACTCAAAGGGTTAAATCTTTTTGCAGAAACAGCATAAGCAAGTACATAAAAAGGCAATACAAAAATAGAAATCTAAAATGATAAGTAGCATAGTGCAGTTTCTACTGAGCATGGAATCTGGATCAAAACTGCCTAACTACACATTTCCCTAGTAAACTTGGGCAATTTAATTTTTCTATACCTGAGTTACATCTCTATAAAATGAAGATAGTAATATTCCTATGTAAAGATAATAATTGCTTTAGTCATTGAGAGAATTAAATTATGTGTGTGAGCACACATATGTAAAATACTTAGGGTAATTGATACATAGCAACTACAATGTAGAGATATTAATTATTAATATTCTACATAAAATATTTACATACAAATTAAATTAAATCTCAATAAGAATCAAAGGTAGTAACATTAATGTCTACAGCCATGCTACCCTGAACAAGCCTAATTCCGTCTCATCTCAGAAGCTAAGCAGAGTAGGTCCTGGTTAGTACTTGGACGGGAGACAACCTAGGAAGATCAGGTGCTGTAGATGTAAAAATAAAAAATAAAGGGATTGTAAGAGGACAAGATTGTAAGCTGAAGTCAACCAAGGCTTGCTTTGCCTAAAAATATAAATAAATAAATAAATAAATAAATAAATAAATAAATAGGTATTAACATTAATATATTAAACAACACTTTCTCATCCACAGTTGTAAAATTCCGAAATGCAGATTATCCTATATATAATTTTGAATGTTGCTGTCAGCACAAATTATGTTCATTTTATCTCAATTTTTTCCTATATTCTATGACAATTGTTTTATGATGTTGATTCAGTGTATTCTACTTCTACCTAGGGAAAGTAAGATATAAAACCATTACAAGTATCACACTGTCTGGGTTCTGTTTTCTCTTTATATTTAATAAATGTACTGCAATTTATGAAATTAAAATCTCAATGTTTATGATTATAAAATAATATCTTTCTATATATCAGTTATTTTCCTTTGACTGCTCTAAATATTTCTACCACTTCAAAGCATTTTTGACATGAAAAATCAACAGTGTCTGTAACTATTACTGGTAGTACAGAGGATTAAGTATGAAGATAAATTCAACATGATAGCTGATCTTATGTTGTTAATACCATGGACCAGAATTGTGACTGACATAGTGAAACAGAATTTGCTTCTGCCATTTTTCTCAGTATTTTTCTGATCCTGGATTGTGACACTGTGTCAGCACAGAGTGTGGGGTTGCAAATTAAATTACTATTTAATTAACTTTGTGTCTACATTCTATGGATTGTTAATAGTGAAAGTTTACTAAAGGTTTATTTTGCTTGTGGATATTTAATATGGATATTGGTATTTTAAAGAAAGATATTTTGATCACCTTATACCTTAAAATTAACTCCATTAGTTACATTTTAAAGTGGTTTCAATAAATATAGATTATATTAGATAATTCAACCTTTGATTATGATGCTAAACAAATGTTTAGGTTTGACCTTTTCTGCTTGTTTGCATATAATGAGTTTACCATTATTTTTATGCCATATCTAACCATATTTTAGTAAGTTAAGGAAGTATGATTTTAATCATAGCATTCTGGAACAAATATCAATTATCACAATCAAAGAATACATGAAATTATTTGAAAGTTAATTGAGAGCATAGAAAGAAGTGTACCATGGCAATATTTCTTCTTTAGATAATTTCTGTTCTTAAACAAGAATGATATTTCAGAAGTGTCAATCTGATCTTGTTATAAAATACAAAGTCATTTCTTAACAGGTCCTTGCATATGAGACAAATGTCTTCTCTAAGACCACCCTTGATGCTAACACACTCAGGCACATAACGCCAGGTAATGGTCCAACCACATGTGACCTCTTTAGTCCAATCTCACTGAACTCTTTTTTATATTATATTCCTATCTATGCATTGACTCATGGAATATGTGCAATACTTTCACTTATTAAATAATGAATAGACAGGTGTATAATTTTCTACAAGTTACTTTTATGACAGTCATAGGGTATATAGTAGAAAAAGCAACAAAATTAAATAGAAAATACATATTTTAATGCCTCTTCTAACCCTTTAGAATATGTGATCTTGAGCAAATTCCTTAACTTGTCTGAAAATACACATCTTAATTAATAAATGCTGTTATAAAAGAGCAAATTAGTATTAATACAAAATTGTATTCAAAATTGATAAATATGCATTTATAATTTTCAGATATATTAATTAAAATATTGCAACACTAGTAGTTTTACTACTAGTCTGAACATTCACAGAACTCAAAAACTATATTTTCTAAACTAACTTAGACATAAATAGTTTAATAATAGAAATAAGTGATATAATTGCTAGCACAAAAATTGGTTTTAATAATTAAAATTTTATCCAATACATATTATTTTTAAGTGAACTATAGAGAAATTTGGTTCCAGCAATAAAATGTCTATATATATTTTTATCTTTTGAAACAAAGTATATTATTTATTTACAGTGAATTAATATTTCACATTACTAAATAATCAAATCTGTTCTATATATCATTTATAACTTATTTCATACTATGTAAAATAACAAATTATGACTCCACTGAAATACTCTGGTTCATAAACATTTATTATGTCCTACACATTAAAGAAAAAAATACACTATTTTTATAAATGTGTTAACTCTAATAAACCTCAAGCCACTTCTTAAACTATCAGTACACATACATGAACTATCCTAAACAATGTATTTGATAAATTCATTTGTATTTAATTCATGCACAGCATTATTCTAAGATGTGAATTCTAATTAGAAGAAACACAAATAATAAATATTGTATAATTATTAGCTGCCAAGTCATTTGATTAAATATGGTCAATGTAGTGCTCATTCACATTATATAGAAAAGTTCAAAGAAAAATAATCCACAGTGAAGAGCATATTTTTGTTACCAGTGTTTTAACTCCTTTAAAATATATTTGAACTAACTTTTCTCTTTGAAAATATTTTATAATTAAGAAACTTCTTTTTAATAATCTAACAATTAAGAACACTTCTTTAAAAAAATGCTCAAAGTATTTGTCATCATAGCTTGTTGACATAAACACCAAGAATTATTCTATACTCTATCATGTATAGCTGATTGTAATATCTGCCACACATTCCTGCCAAATTGCAAAATTTGAAGTTTTAAGGATGCTATTTATAGTTGTTATATTGCATAATAGAAGCTATAATTTTGTATTCAGTTGTGTAGCTAGAAAATAAGAAGACTCAAACCAACCTATATAATTATAATTCACATGCACACACACAATCTTATTACCAAAAAGGCACTAATAATATCTTTTTGAGCACAGTCTCATACCTTAAAATAAAGTCTTGAATTTTAGAACCACTTATTTCTAATGGATAGTCACAACTGAGGCTTAAGTTAGTTAATATTGCATAAGAGACACCTGGGAAATTGCATAGAAGGTAAAGTAGCATTTCCCAAGAGTGTGCTAAAAATATAACAAGTATATTAGATGAGACTAATGATCTGTTTAATCCAGTGTTCTCTATTTTATAGTCCCTAAAGCTATTTTAATTGTTTTATGAGCTCTAAAATAAATGATCTTCCATGAGTATCTTCTGTGGTAATTTCAGTCTCATAAGGCAGGACTAATGTGCATTAATGACAATTATATATTTAGAAAGGATGACAAATTTATTTATTCATTGAGCATCTTTTAGTTCAGTTTATACAAACTTTACAAAATGCTCTTTTGAGGAGTAAGTTAAAGTAAAAGGTCCAAAAAGATAGAAATTGATAAATGGATAGGTAGATGTTTTGATGATATATAGATAGATAGATAGATAGATAGATAGATAGATAGATAGATAGATAGTAGATAGATGATAGATAGATAGATAGATAGATAGATAGATAGATAGATAGATAGATAGATAGATAAAGAAAATGTGACAGAGAGAAACAGGAAGAAAACAAAGAATAAAATAAAATTCACCATAAAATTAATTTTAATTGTATTCACGTAATGAATAAAAAAATATAATGTTGATTTTGCTTTTATTTTTGCTTTGCTATGTTCTCAAATTGGATATCATCAGCATTTATAATTTGTAATTCAAAATTAATTCTGCTAATAGGCACTATTTTTAGATATTGGTGCAAAGAAAGGACAGGACATATCTGAATAGTTCATATACTAAAATTTTATTAAAAACAACTTTTAAAAATGACTAATGTCCAACATTGGAAGGTTAAAAATAAATTGAAACACTTTGTTGTTGTAGTATAGAGTAAAATAAACAAAAATTAACATATCTGGCATATCACAATTACCACTCATACAAGGTTTTATTTCTACAAAGGAAGTAACTAAAGCACTTTTAAGAATTTTTTTTTAATCTGGTGAATGTAGGGTTCAGACATTCAAATGTTAAGATAAATTTATTAGAAAGTATTGTATATAATCATAACTACAAATAAACTCCTCTGATCCTCATTTTTTTTTAATTTTAAAACTGAAGAAATTAGACCATATACCTAAGGTTTTCATTAGTACCACTGGTCTCATCAAGCAGTCTTTCTCAATATTCTATGTTTTTAGTTTGGTGGTGGTAGACTAATATTATCCTAAGAATACCTCAAAATAAAATTTTGCAAAGAATGAAAAAGTCAACATAGTACTGTGAAAACTGATATGTTCTGAAGACAACTACAATATTTCACACTGTAGGAGCTGTGTACTTTGAGTAAAACAAACGTTAAACTTAATGAAACAATGTCAGTACTCATGCTGTGGTAAAACTTGATGATGTTACACTGGCTGAGAGAAAGATGGACGTGACATATTATAATACTCATTTCGATGTTAAAATTTTAGTTTTAAGTCTTTAAATCAGGTCAAAGACAATTTATGCACACCTGTGTTTCGGTTCTGTCAGCCATTATCTTTCCATTGTAATGTGTGGCATACAGCATTTAATTGAGTTTCTAAAAAGAACTAATTAATCATGAAATAGATTTTAGCCAAGTTTTTAGGTTTAAACTCATTTATCCCATATCTACTTGAAAGCAAAAGATTATACCTGACTGGAAAATGAATTATGTTATTATCTCACTAGAGTATTATGCAGTAGGAGTCATTCCCTTGAAACAACAAGGATTCCTTCAAACATATGTTCATAATTAAAATTAGGTTATGTTTAGCACGAAAACTGTGAATGATACATCAGTATACCTTCCTTCATAAAATATTTTAATTTTAATGATTGGGACTAAGGAATATTTTATTTTAGCAGGTTGTATTTTTATTACAGCACATTGTTGTGATATTATTTTGGGGAGGATAATCTTCTATTATGATTTCTAAATATAGAGGAGTAAATATAATATAAATAAGATTGATTGGGCCAATTATTTTCTATTAGAATTGGCTAGTTGTATTTACCTTGCATGTGTGTTTGTGAAGCCTGGAGAGAGTTAGCTTTCCTTTTTCCTTTCCATTAACTGTGGAGAAGAGGCATGCATTCAAGAAGATGAAATTTTATCAGCTCATTAGTTCAGAGATAATGTTGAAAATGTTAAATTTAGAGCTATAATTTCTCCCTCTCCCTATGTTCATTTATCAGGAAGTGTAGAGGGAATTTTGTTTAAATATGAAAACTTTTAGATTGCAAGTTTTTGCTTTAACTCTGTTTTTTAATGAAAGATTCATATTTAATATAGTCAACTTAGCAAATAAAAAATTTTAAAAATAAAGAAAAAAAGTAAAAATCAACGATATGCCCAACAATGAAAATTGGTTATTATTAACATTTTGTTAAATGCCTTATCACTATTTTCTATGACTTACTTTGGAGACTTATTTGTCCATTTACAAAGATATTGTCATTTTGTTGTTGATATTTTGCGGCCTGTTTATAAAAATTTACCACAAATATGACCACTTATCAAGACATTTTCTCTGAGTTTGATAACTGCAAAATATTCCATTTAAGCAATATTTTTAAATTTACTTAAAGATTTCTGCCTAATTTTAGATTTGTAGAAAGTTCTATTTGCTTGCTACTAAAAAATAACATAAATTTAATATCTCTGGTTAATCATCTAGATTTATTTTATAATTAGTATGACTATATCAAAAACATACTCATATTAATGGTTTTGATATATATTTGCATTTATATTTAAACATACTTTAATCCCCCTTTGAGAGTTGACTTTATGCTTTCAGTTTGTACGTGTCTTCTATGTCCTGGATTGTATAATACTACACCTTCTTCTAAGGACTTCAATATTCCCTGCATGCCAATCAAATGAGTATCCAAAAGCCAGCATAGTCTCAAAATTTAACATTAATTGTATCAATGAGCTCTGATCTATATCATAGTTCCCAGTGCTCCTCTTCGAATCAGGTCTGAAAAAAAAAAAGGCTAATTAATACTATTTTATTAGGCAGACTCTTAGGCAGCTAAAAAATCTGAGCAAAAAAAGTTACTCCACTTCCAGGGAAATAAATCGTCAAGTGAGTCCCATGTAAAACCACAGCTAGAAAACCAACTGTACTAAATTATAGTATTGTTGTTCAAAGACAGAATGTGTAGGATGAAAGCAAAAAGCAAAAAAAAAAAAAAAGATTTAAATATGAGTAAATTTACATGAAAATTTAATAAAATATTAATAACGAGGTCTTTTAAAGATTAGAGCAATGTGAAACTAAAATAAAAACAATAACACTTTTCATATACTTTCCCAGAGTAGAATAGTGTTACTGATTTAATTTGGAGATTGTTAAGTGAACATGTTTTAATTTATTATAACCACTAAAAAATAGTGGGACTAATAGTACATAATGCTTTCTTCTGCTTGGAACGCACTTTCCCCGTCTAAACATGACTCATTGTCTTTCTTTCACACTGTTTTCCTTGAAGTATTCTCTGACCATCCTAACTATAAATAAGCATTTCTTTCATAGCACTTACTACCAACTGAATACCATGTATTCAATGGTTTCCTTCTTTTTTGTCTCCTCCTGGAGACACAAGAGGGATTTTTGCCTTTCTAATTTTGCTTGTTATTCACGGTGCTTATGATGGTTCAGGGCATATAAAGAATGCTCAATGTAGGTTCTTTGATTGAATAAAAAAATGAATACATGCTTAATCAATTAATTTTCTTTTTAATTATATTAATTCTTTGTCTTTCATCTCTGGTTACTAGATTTCCCCCTCGCCCTCAAATTAACCTTTTGTAATACAGAATTAGAATTCAGCAGTGTTAATTTGGTTGAAGATTTTTTTCTTTAAGTTTGTAATATCAACTTTTATTCTTCTTGATTTGTATTGCAAAGTCTCAGTTGACTATGTTCAACCTAGTTTTGTTGTTTGATCATCTCTAGTATTACAAAATTAATTCTCTCCTTTTCAATTGTATCGAATGCTTAGAATAAATCTTGCAAATAGTTATTTTACAAATATTTTGAGAGATTTATAAGTATTTTAAACTAGAGTTTTCATAGAACCAATAATGTTTTCTGGGCTGATGATTTGTGAATCATTTTTACTCTTAATATAAAACACATAATTTTACACATTAAAGGTAAGTATAATATATCAGGTATTAAATTTTTTAGATTAAATTTATGCCTTGTGTTGCATAGTTATAAATAAAATTGTCATTTAATATGAAAAGAAACACTATTATCAGACTGTAAGGCAGGACAAATTTATTGCTACTAATAAACTTATTTACACTCAGAAAATACTGAAAACTAATTTCAGATTATTTAAACAAAATTTTATTTGTTGTAAAATTAATAAAGCATTATACAATTGAGAAGTAGTCATAATTAATAACAAAAAAGAACCACCAAATTTTAATGATTTTACCTTTTAATGAAACATCCAGTTTCATTAAAAATGAAATGGTTTTTTATAAATAGTTTTAAAGGATACACTTGATTATTTTGATTTCAAGAAAAACAAATAATAATGTGATAGACACATTTTCTAGCTGTTCTGCAACCTTTGAACACTATAGCCATACTTAGAAATTTTAAGTTTTATAAACTTTACTCTCAGGGTAGAAACCAGAATTTTTTAAAAATTTATTTTCCTACTTCTTGTCAGTCAAAATGCTAGCATATTATGTAGGCTCCACCAACATGATATATTCATCAAAAGCATCCATGAGGAAAAAGGGCTGACATTAAACTTATTTTGCTTATGAAGTTGGCAGCAAAGTTATCTGACTTTAGGAAGATGTTGTCATTTGCAGAGTCATTTTCTCAGTGTAAAGGTACAGATAGTGAACAACAAATTATTTTTTTTTCCTGATGTTTGGTGGAGCTGAAGCAATAATTAAAATTTCCTAAAGTCATTTATATACAAGATTTTGGACATAGTTTTAAGAAATTTAGCCTTGAACTTGGTTCTCTTGACTTCATAGTTCTCTGAAATGTCCAATAAGTTGTTTCTCCTGTTCAATTAATGTTAACTTTTTTTTCCCCATTGCATCTATAAACAAAATTTTAAAAAATTGTGTTTTTTTCATATGCTTCTCTATTTGGGGATATTTTATTCTGACAATTATGTCTGATTAATACCTATTTTATTAATAATTACTATGATTATCTCATACATACTGGTGGGAATATGGAATTCACATTTTTAATTGCTTCTAATATTTCTTAAGAGTGGTATATTAGTGAACACACAATAACTATACTTCTAATGTAAAATGAACAGAGAAGAGAAATATGGCAATAATAATTGGAAGATATTTTTAGGAGTATCATCTGTAAATGGCTAATCAGAGAGAGATTGGAGGCAACAAGCTGAAAGAGATGCTCATAGTCACTATTAGTATTACATTTTTCTTTTTATATGTGCCTCTCAATATAAATCCATGAAAACATGTCATGTCACATATATATACATATATATACATATATATATATTTAACTTTGTATCTCACTCGGATAGTATTATGCTGGATACATTGCAATCACTTCAATTGTAATATTTGTTACATGAAAGAAAACAAATGTGTTCTAGACCCTTCTCCAGAGTGCTTAAATGAAGGTACTCTTGTAAACCCAAATGAATAACTTACTTAAGGTATCAGCTGCAAACATTTGGTATACAACAGTTTGGAACATGATAGGCTGAAAAATTCTTTCAAGCCTTGTGCAGACCAACTGTTAGCCATAGTAATTGTTTTGTGAAACAGTACAGACCAGTTTGGTTTTGATGTGCAACCCATAGCATTTTACTCTTCTCCTGGAGTCTTATAAAATGACAAAGGGATTTTTGAAGACTTGAGAAAAATCAAAAAATAACAGCTACAATAGCAGAGTGGGGGGAAAAATTAGAGACTTTTCAAATAAAATAAAATAAAAAGAATGCCAAATCATCTTTCTATTATAATCAGTTCAAAAGGTGATTTAATTGAATTATATTATCATAAAATCTTAAGCAAATAAACAATTTATATTTTGTAATTGAACTGGTAGTGTTTTATTTAAGCAACATTGTCTTAATAAAGGGAAGCATGAAATACTTATACTTTTTTGTAAAGTTAAATTTTAGTCTAAAGCAAGTACAGTGAATTTGGTCTTACAGACAAGGCATTGGAATGATGGTCATAAATGTGATTCTGAAACTTGCATTCAGAGTTCAAAACTTAGCTCCATACTTAGTAGCTCTGTGACAATTAGCAAGTTATCTGAACCTGTTGTTCCACAGTTTATCTAGAAATGGTGATTATGATATTATACCTACCACACAGGGTTTTTATGAGAATTAAGCTGTTATTACATACAAAGTGTTTGAAATAATACCAGGTATATAAATGTTTGTTATCGTAATTATGCTTTTTAAAATTACTTCTACCTTTTTGTTTGTAGCATTTTAGACTTGGCTTCTTCAGCTTCAAATACTTTGACTATTATCTACAGAAAAATGAAAATCATTATCTTTTTTTAAATAGGGAATTCACTACTAAGTTGAAAAATTCAGTAATAATTTAATTTTTATGAAAAGTAGAAAACACTATTCCTAGTTATGCTCCTTGTTCTTGAAAATAATATCAATTTCTCCCCTTGTCAGATCTGAGAGTTGGTCAAATGAATAACCAGCTTGAGAAAAAATAGGACCTGAACTTTGAAAATATAAGGAAAGTCAGGAAAGGTTTAGAGGGTAGAATACCTGAGACTGCTATCTTAGATGACATCTCAAATATAGATTTGAAGTTCTAGAAAAAGGTAATGAGTATAAAGTATTTATTAGTCAAATATATGTGGTAGGTTCAACTATTAAAATAGGCACTGGAATAAAACATATAAGATCTAAAAGATATTTCTAGAAAAGACATCTGCATCAGTCATGTGAAAACAGGGATTTAAAAATAAATTTTTAAAAATGTAGTTGTTAGAACTGAAATACTGAAAATTCAATCAATTAGATATTATGTTGTGGAGGGGATACTACTGTAATTAAAAACCTACCTTTCACTTATGTAGATGAGCTCACCATTGACCAAAAATTACTAGGGACCAAAAATTAAGAGGAAGTTGAAAGACAAGTACCTTTCAGTCTCTCAAAAGTAGTATCTCAGAAGCTGAAGCTATCATAAAAAGTCATAACTTTTAACCAAGCAGAGAGAAAAGGGAAATCCACCATGTGTTGAATAGGAACTGGAGTGATGCTAGAACATGCAGGTTGCAGCCATCTAAGTGAAAGGAGAACTAGTTAATAGAACAAAGAAAAAAAAAACCCTTCCTTTTAAAAATTACTTACAAAGAAGCAAATCTCTCTTGAATGAGACAACAGATGGACAAAATAGTACATCTTGTATATTTGATACAAAAGTGTTCCCTTCTCAAGTGTTTTGTTTTTTGAAATCTGAAACAATTAATAAAACTAAAATACTTCTATATTGGAAATAGTTACAAGTACTTTTTGGAGAAATAGGCTCCAATGTAAACTCTCTGAGTTCTACCAATTAATATCCATAAAGTACAAGTTTATATAATGGCCAATTTGTATATGAATGAGTGTTGAAATAATGGAAGAGAGAAAGAAAAAAATAAAGGAATGGAAGAAAATTTAAAGTGCACTTTAGGTGTTATAGGATACTTATCATTCATGCTAATGTGTTTTTAATGAGATACTTTATTCCAGATATAAAATTTTAGTGCAACCATAACACAAAATTTAACATACAGTGTGAGCTTCTCAATATTCTATAAAGATCACCTGCAACTTCAAAGTCTAGTTAAGTTGATTTCAACTATGTTAGAATTAATATCTTTTTTTTTTTGGTAACAAATACTGTGTAACACATTTTTTACTAATCCAAAAATAATATAATCTATAATACACATTAAATATATATCTACAAATATACATGAATATAATGCTTTATATTATTTAATAAAAAAGAGAAATAATTTTAGTAAAATTATATATAGCTTAATATGTAATTGCTGGATCAGATTATTAGTGAAAACACAGTGACAGGCTCATAACCTATATGTGGAATCACCTTGAAAGTACAAATCCAAATGTAGATTGATACAGGTATATTATATTGGTAACTCAAATGGTGATACCACTTGAGATGTGATTTTTTGAAACTATAAACAACTCTCGGTAATATCCAAACACAATAAATACAGATGTTCTTTAGTTTTTATTTAAAATAGTGTTGCTTTCTATAAAATTTTATTAAATCATATTACAATCTACAAAATAAAGTTAGTTCTAGTTTCAAACTCATTCTTAATTTCAGTTTCAAATTTTTGTGAGTGGAAAGGAAATGAGACAGTCCCATGAACTGCAAAGAATCTTATTAAATGTCTAAGAATTATACCAGTTATCATGGCAAACAACCCCCATTCTTAATATAAAACAACTTAGACTTATAAAATACTCACTTTGTATTAACAGAGCACTGTTAGAGAACCACTGGTCCAGAAATAGATTTAGATGATTATTTTAACAATTGATCAAATGTATACTTGATAATTTCAGTTTCTTTTTACTTTCAATTTTTTAAAAAGATGAAGATAAATTTAGAGTGAATAATGAACTATAGCCCTCTTTACTCTATATTGTGGTGAAATGCTCTTTGATTTGTTAATAAGCCATACATTAAAATGTTTCAGGCAGAAAAGCATTAAAAAATTATAATAATAACAATAATTAAGTTTTACTGAAAACTATTAAAAACTAAGAAGATCATGGTTATTATTAATCAAGATGATAGAACTTTTGGCCAAGTCATTTTTGAAAGTGTCTGGAAAATGTCACTTATTAAAATGTAGTTTTCATGTAATAGTGGTATATTTTAATCTCAATTATCTGAGATAAACAGACAAGTGCAATATGAATTGATCATTATTTTTCACAAATTATTTTCATATAATAAACAAAATCTGATTTTTATTCTGAATCAGTTTACTTATTTTAAGGTGTTTTATATTTACTAATAGTGATTAAAACAAAAATCTCCTTGATTGATCATGCCAATAATAGGCATGTTTCAAATAACTATTAATTTTTTAAAAAATATCAGCTACAGAAGTATGTTTATTAGTTAAGAGCTTTATAGTTTAGAATCCACCAAAGCTAAAACACACAGTTTATTCATTCAGTCAACCAGACAATTTCCTAGAAGTTGAAAATATTTCTGCAATGGAATCACACTTGGCCTATGCTAAATTAGGGTTTATAGTCTAGTGGAAGGTAGAAAAATAAAAATTAAGATGCTTGTAGGAAAATGTTTTATTCTCTGTCTTGTGAAAAGCTAGCGCTAAAATCATGTTGGTACATAAATCAGGTATAAACAGGTAATGCAGTATTGGATATCTTTTTACAAAACTCAGAATAAAATACATTTTTGGTGGTTGAGAATAAAACATGCTGAGTTTTTGTGTATTAACATGCATGTGCATATAAGCTAATTAGTAAAGGAATAAACAGCAGAAATGTGATTCTTAATAATATTTGTACAAGTGAAATGTACCTTTTTAGAAATGTATAAGTAATTAAAATGATATTTTTGATACATATAAGTGGCCAATTCTTAATTATCAATTTAATTTACTCATTCATTCATTCATTCAAAAGCTATTGATTTTACAGTATGTTCAATAATTGTACAAGATAATGTACCCATGAAGAAAATAATATGCACAATCATAGGGAAGTTTCACTGTTGAGGATATGCAAATAGTTTTGTGAAGATATACAGAAATGGATATGGAATGTGGAGAGATGAAAGATAGAAATGAAAGATAGAGGAAAATGGAATTCTGATCATAATGGATTCTGTATGTTATTTTGAGAGTTAGAAATTTATCCTGAAAATACTAAAGAGGAATGAGAAATTTTGAATGAGAGACTGGCATAATAAAATTTTTGTTTTAGAAATATAGCTATTAGCAGTATGGAGGATAAAGAAGATGAAGGAGAATGCATATAGGAAAACATGTTTTTCCATGTAGGTAGATTATTTTAGAACATAGAGACAAAATATTCAGAACCAACAAGAAGAAACGAAGAAATTTGTAATAGAACCAATACAGGAGAATCTAAATTCCATCCCTTGTCATTTCCAGAAATTCTAGCTGCTCAACTATAATATAAATATGATTGTTCATTGTTTTTGTTGCCATGTATGTTAAATTCTATATATCAACTCTAAAATGCTGTAAATTATCATGAATCATGATTTTTATAGCTATGTAAAAATAAATAAATAAATTGCTAGCTTCACTATTAAGTAGTGAAGTTGCCATTGATTATAGAATGATTTCAATTTTATAAATAATAAAAAGAATAAATGTGTATCTTATAACTGATAAAATACACTTTTATTTTAAATATTAGTTCAGGTCTTCTCTAAAAATGCTTTGATTATATAAAGCTCATTTGAAGGAACATACACATCTGGAATTAATAAAAGATGTTACAGATTTGGGGAGATCCATGGAATTGTCAAATATCAAAATGTGCAGGGCAGGTCTCCCAAGAATAAAGAAGCTAAAGCAGAATCCCTTCCTCTGCTTGCTTTGTAAGATAGAGAAGCAGGGCTGGTTCTACTAATTATTACCACCTTTGTTGTAAAAAGAACTTAGATTTTTATACCTTCTGTTTCTTAATTAAAATATATTTTTCCCCTCACCTTTCTACTTCTCCTAATTTTGCCCAATCATTGTCATGTTTGAGGTCAGACACCTGTTTTTATGGGCTCCAGTATATTACACATTGACTTCTAAGTAGTCATCTCTTAAATAATGCTTGTTGAACAAATAAATTAATTAATCCTGATTTCTAAGTTTTTCAATAACAAATAAACAATGAATCTCATTTGAAGTCAGTAAACATTTAAATTCAGAACTTATAAAATTTCTCAGGATACCTATGTAAATTTAAGCATTGTAGCCTGTGGAGGAAAGACTGTTCCATAACATGACTGCTGCCAGACCGTGTGCCAGACTTGGGCAAGACTGAGATTGCTTCCTGCAAATCCCACTCAGAGACTGTCTGATTATAACTGATGATTTTCTTCTAATATAAACCAGTATCTCTTGCCTGTGCCCCACAGTGTGCTGGTTCCTAGAAAAGATGATTGTTCTGACCTGGTCAAGAACGTAAGGTACTGTTCTATATTTGGAACTGGTCATGTACCAGTACTCCTGCTCATCCTTTCCTGTTCTATATAATTCTTTGACACTAGTGAAGTGGTGCAGAATATATCTACTTCAACTTAAGGTCTCCCAAGATGTGCCTGATTGTAAATTTTCCCTAATAAATTCAGTTAATTGTTAGACCGAAGTAGGCTGTTTCTTTCTTCAGTCTTTCTCTAAACTCTGCGTATGGAGGTAGATTTTCAGTCTTGGGAGTTATCACTGGGTCTGCATGCACTAACATAACCATCTCAGGTTGTGTGTGTGTGTGTGTGTAATAAAGGAAAAGTAAAAAGAGATAAAAAGTTTGGAATATAAAATATAAACCTCAAATTTCAATAGCTGCTCCCACCATACTCAGTCTCTCAAACATAATGTAGTAGCAATCAAATCATCTAAGGATTTTTCGTAAGATAAATAAATATACTGAGAAATGAGGAGATGACATGTCAAATGACTTTTGAGAAATCCAAAGATAGTCACCATAAATTTCTAAACCTTTTTTTATTATAGTGATCTAGGAGAACAAGGTTTTAGTAGCATATTTCCAAGCATATAACTCTTCTAGTTTTAAAACAATGAATATTTATGAAATTAAATCTTTCATATTAGCTATTTAAGTTCTGCAAATCATTGTGGTGTTCACAAAGATTTCTTTTAAGTGTTTTTCTCTGGTTGGCCAATATACTGTTTTCCTAACCACAATTTTTCTACCAGTTAGTCCAGTATTTACAGTTATCTGTTTAAACTTGTGTAATTATAAGAACTTTGAGAGTGGAAAACATCACTGATTCCATTCTCACATCTGTGAAAAAAACTAACAGTTTTCATATTAATTTATTTTTATGATATCTTATTTCAAGCTGTACCTCTTTTACTTTGAGCAGTAAAAGAGACCACTGATGAAAGAGGATTTATCCAATTACTGTGAGCAAAGTAGTTTTAACTTCCTTTAGATATCTGCTAGCAAGATATAAAATGACACTTCCCGGACACATCAGTAGCACAATAGGGCCTTTATTGATTTTCATATCATGTTCTTTGGTCTGAGATGGCTCTCTTGAGGACTTCACTTCCCAGCAGGAAAAAATTGCCTTTTCTTCGTTTGAATTCTCAGGTCTACTAATGCATCCCTAGCTGGAGACAGTGTCATTTTAGTTCTATTTCTTTGTAGTTGATGTGTCTACACCTTGCTATTGTAGTGCCCTAATGGATCCTAGGGTTGTAGGTCAAAGTATGAAAACAAAAATAAAATTTCTCAGCCTGTGAATCAATAAAAAAGACTCTTAACACTTTTTCCAAGTATAAAATGTGCAACCAATAAAGTGAGATAAGTGCATTCAACCTTGTACTAAAAACTATAAATAGAATATTTCCTCTAGCATTTATATACTTAAAATGAAGATGAATGGTTGCTGTTATTGTTCAGTGTATGATATCTAGATCAAGAAAAGCAATCCAAGTACATTTGTTTTGTTGATTAAAATGTTCTATTATAAACTTTTTCAAAATGTGTCTCAAAGTGACAATGTATACCCTATTATCAATCTCCTTAAATAATTTAATTTAATGTAAAGTTCTGTAAAATAAAAGCATAAAGGGGAAATACCTCATCTTTTAAATTGACTTCCGTAAAATTATCTATTTGACAGTTAAAATTGCTTTTATTAATTACTATGTAATAAAAAATAAATTTCAGTTTAAAATTGAGATAAAATAAAGAGAATAAACATAGTACTATAGTATTTATAAGAGAACTAAATGTTTTATTTTTGTCTTCAAATTTATTACTGATAATTACAACTTTTACAGCTTTTGACATTTTCATTAAACTAAATTTATTTCATATTAATTTGTTATGTAACCACTCTATTCCTAGAAATGACCCACAAATTATTACCAAAGAGACAACTATGCCAAATATTTCCAAAAAATCTATTTCTCAGCCAATTTAAGTTTTATATTAATCTTTTTTCCTGGAATAATTATTAAAAATACATACTTACAAATTTTTATCTCTTTTTTTCACTTCATTGTTTCCATTTCTAGTCTTACTTACTAAATCTGAATAAGTCAAAATATCAGATTAGAGATAAATTACCTCATTAATGTGAAATAAATCTTCCTTTGTTAAAGCTTTTTAAAGCATTTACAGTAATACCATATAACTCATATTGCTTTTTAACTACCTGATTTTTCAGTAACCACCATAACAAACTTTCTTAATAGAATGATAGTAAACAGTATGAAGTCTTACATGATTGTTTCAGTGATTGAAACAACCATGTAATATCATACAGGCCACCCAAAGACTATGAAATGTTATAAATAGCTTTATAAGTTAATGATCCAAAATAATGGTGTTTTTGAAAAAAATAATATTTTATCAACTGCTAGTTAATTAATTTTCACAGCTTTTTTGTAATAATATTTAGTTTAAAGAATGGAATTGATGTTTTTGATTAAAATAGGTTATATAAAAATGAACATAAGTGGCTACTCACGGTATATCTACACTGGAAAACATCACTTAGATAGCTAGACATAAATTTAATACCATAGTTCCAACTGTGAAACTTATAAGAAGAAAGTATATTTGAGAACAGCAAAATATATAAGCAGAGGGGAAAAAACATTTTTTCATTAGTGGAGCTATTGTAAATAATGCTGCTCTAGAATACTAAAATGAATTTTTCTATAGTATCAGTGGACAAGAAGGTACAATATAAAGAGTATCAAAAAAATCTATACTTATAATGTCAAAGATTTTAAGTAAGTATTCTCTTTTAGGATAAACAAATATATAACTAAAAAGAGTTAAAATTCACTATGACAAGTCATAAAAGTTGTGTGATTTTTTTTTTTACTTTATCAGGGTAACACTGATCAACACAATTAAATAATTTTCAGGTGTACATTTTAATTTGACATGTATATGTTCTATTGTGTGATTACCACCCAGAGTTCCGTTTTCTTCAGCTACTACACATTTGATCTTTTTTATCCACTTCACTCTCTCCCAACCCTCGCATATTTGATGCCATTTACCCTGTCTACCTCTTCCCTCCTCCACCAACCCCTACTCTCTGGTAAACATTAGTCCATTGTCCATGTCTCTGACTCTGTTCATTTGTTGCTTTCAGTTTTATATCTCATATATAAGTGATATCATGTGATTTTCAACTTTTTCAGTCTGGTTTACTTCGCTTAGCATGATTATCTTGAGATCCATCCGGGTTGTCTCAAATGGCAGTGTTTCATCTCTTGTTATGGCTGAGTAATATTCCATTGTATAAATGTACTACCGCTTCTTCTGCCAAGCATCTATCGGACACTTTGGTTGCTTCCATGTCCTGGCCACTGTGAATAGTGCTGTTGTGAACACCGGTGTGCAAATATCTTGTTGAATATGGGTTTTCAAATCTTTAGGATAAATACTCAGTAGAGGGATTGCTGGATCATATGGTAGATCAATTCTCAGTTTTTTGAGGTACCTCCATACTGTTTTCCACAGTGACTGTACCAGTTTGCAGTCCCACCAGCAACGTATGAGGGTTCCTTTTTCTCCACATCCTCTCCAACATTTGTTATTACTTTTTCTGTTGATTATAGCTATTCTAACAGGTGTGATATGGTATCTTATTGTAATTTTGATTTGCATTTCCCTAATAGCTAGTGATATTGAGCATCTTTTCATATATTTGTTGGTCATTTGTATGTCTTCTAGGGAGAAGTGTCTATTCAGATCCTCTGCCCATTTTTTGATTGGATTGTTAGTTTTTTGTTGTTGTTATTGAGTCATATGAGCTCTTCATATATTTTGGATATTAGGCCTTTATTGGAGGCACTGCTTGCAAATATATTTTTCTATTCAGATGGTTGTCTCTTCAACTTATTGACGATTTCTTTTGCTGAGCAGAAACTTTTTAGTTTGATGTAGTCCCATTCATTTATTTTAGCTTTTACTTCCCTTACTTTTGAGATCAAATTCATAAAATACTCTTTAAGTCCAAGGTCCTTGAGTTTAGTTCTTATGTTTTCTTCTATGCATTTTATTGATACGGTCTTATATTCAACTTCTTAATTCATTTTGAGTTCATTTTGGTGTGTGGTGATAAACAGTCTAGTTTCAATCTTTTGAAGGTGGCCTTCCAATTTTTCCAGCATCATTTATTGAAGAAGCTTTCCTTTCTCCACTGTATATTTTTGACTTTCTTGTCAAAAATTATTTATCCATATAAATATGGGTTTACTTCTGGACTCTCAATTCTATTCCACTGGTCTGTGTGTCTATTTCGCTGCCAATACCATGCCATTTTGATTACTGTCACTTTGTAGTATAAATAAAGTTGGGTAGAGTGATGCCTCCAGTCTGGTTCTTTTTTTTCTCAGGGTGGCTTTGGCAATTCGGGGTCTTTTGTGCTTCCATACAAATTTGATGATTTTTGTTCTATTTTTTTAAAAAATGCTGATGGGATTTTGATGGGGATTGCATTAAATCTGTATAATACTTTAGGTAATATAGTCATTTTAACTATGTTGGTTCTTCCAGTCAAAGAACACATAATATCTTTCCTTTTTTTTTTTTTTTGTATCTTCTTCTATTTCTTTTAACAGGGTCTTATAGTTTTCATTATATAGGTCCTTCACATGGTTTGTCAATTTATTCCTAGGTATTTTATTCTTTTTGTTGCAATTGAAAAAGGAATTATTTTTCCACCCTTCATTATTAGAGTATAGGAATGCTATGGAATTTTGAATATTGATTTTGTATCCAGAGACTTTACTGTATTTGCTTATTGTTTCTAGCAGTGTTCTTGTAGAATCTTTAGGGTTTTCTATATAGAGAATCATGTCATTCTCAGATAGTGACAGTTTGACTTCTTTGTTTCCTATTTGGATGCCTTTTATATATTTCTCTTGCCTGACTGCACTCACTAGAACCTCCAATGCTATATCGAATAACACTGGCAATAGTGGACAGGCTTGCCTTGTTCCTGACCTTAGAGGGAAGGTTTTTAGTTTTCACCATTAAGTAAGTATAATGTTGGCTGAGGGTTTGTCATAGATGGCCTGTATTTGTTACTTTCCTTCTACATCAATTTTATTAAACGTTTTGATCATAAATGGATGCTGTATCTTGTCGAAGGCTTTTTCTGCATCTATGAATATGATCATATAATTCTTATTTTTTAATTTTGTTTATGTTGTGTATTACATTGATCGATTTGCATATGTTGAACCATTCTTGTGCCCCTGGGATAAATCCCACTTGATCATGGTGTATAATCTTTTTAATATGTTGCTGTATTCAGTTCGTTAGTACCTTATTTAGAATTTTTGCATCTGTATTCATAAGAGATATTGGTCTGTAGTTTGTGTGTGTGTGTGTGTGTGTGTGTTATCTTTATCAGGTTTTGATATCAGAGTAATATTGGCCTCATAAAATGAGTTGGGAAGTATTGCCTCCTCTACAATTTTTTTGAAGAGTTTGAAGAGAATAGGTATTAAATCTTTGAATGTTTGGTAGAAGTCACTGGTGAAGCCATCTGATCCTAGACTTACTTTTTTGTAGGTTTTTGATTTTCCAGTTTTTTTTTTGATTCAGCCTAAGAAGGTTGTATTTTTCTAAGTACTGGTCCCTTTCTTTGAGGGTATTACATTTGTTATTATATAATTTTTCATAGTATTCTTGCATGATCCTTTTTATTTCTGCGATGTCAATCATAATTTCTCCTCTTCTATTCCTGATTTTGTATATTTATGTCCTTTCTGTTTTTTCTTTATGAATCAAGCCAGGGCTTTGTCAATTTTATTAACCCTCTCAAAGAACCTGCTCCTTGTTGTATTTACTTTTTCTATCTATTTTTGTTTTTAATTTCATTTATTTCTGCTCTAGTTTTGATTATTTCTGTCCTTCTGCTGACTTTAGGCTTCATTTGTTCTTCCTTTTCTAGTTTTTAAGATGAAGTGTTAGGTTGTTTATTTTGGGTTTGTCCTTGTTTTTGGAGATAGGCCTGTAATAATATGATTGCTTTTGCCATGTTCCAAAAGTTTTGATATGTTGTACCATCATTATCATTTCTTTCTATTTATTTCTTGATCTCTCTTATTTCTTCCCTGACCCAGTTATTCTTCCTGATTTATTTTTACAGTTATTTTCTAGTTTCAAAGCATTATGATCAGAGAATATGGTCGATATGATTTCAACTCTCTTATATTTGTTGAGGCTATTTCTGTGTCTCAGTATGTGGTTGATTCTTGAGAATGTTCCATATACACTAGAGAAGAATATATAAGCAGCTGTTTTGGGAAGGAAAGCTCTGTAAATGTCAACTATGTCCAGTTGGTCTGATGTGTCATTTAAGAATGTTATTTTCTTATTGATTTTCTGTTTGGATGATCTGTCCATATCTGACAGTGGGGTATTTAGGTCCCCTACTATGATAGTGTTTTGGTCTGTTCCCCGTTTGGTCCTGTTAGTAATTGCTTTACATATTTTGGGGCTCCCTTATTTGGAGTATAGATATTAATAAGCATTATGTCTTCTTGGTGCATTATTGCCTTTATCATTATGAAGTGTCCCTCAGTGTCTTTCTTTACCTTTTTTATTTTGAAGTCTATTTCATTTGATATTAGTAGTGCTTCTTCAGCTTTTCTCTGAATTTCATTTGCTTGAAATATCATTTTCCACCCTTTAACTTTGAGTCTATGTTTGTCTTTGGAGTTGAGATATGTCTCCTGGAGACAGCATATGGTTGGGTTTTGTTTTTTGTTCCATTCTACAACTCTGTGACTTTTTATTGGTGAGTTCGGTCCATTTACATTTGAGGTCTTCTTATAGCCTTTTTATCTTTTGCTTTCTGGTAGCTCGGTGTTTCCATTGCTTTTTTGTCCTTGTGTTTTTGTTTATTTTATTTTTTATTTATTTATTTTATTTTGGTTGGCTTTTGTGGGTTTTGTCTCTGGTTCTTCTTATTTTATTTATATACTTCAGTTCTGAATCTTTGGTGTGTGGTTACATTATGAATATGAAAAGGATAGTTATTTATATACAGTCACCCATTTTCTTCTGCATGTGCCTTATCTCCATTCCCCTTTGTGAATTTGGATCTTTGAGTCCTCTCCTTCTCAGTCATGTTGTCTCAATTTGTCCCTATGTATGAAGACTTTTCACTATTTCATAGTCATTCTATAATTATTTAAGCTTATAATGTCCTTTTTTTACTAAGGGTTCTACTCCTCTGCTTCTATTTGCTTGATAGTGACTTTACTCCTAATTATTTATTTTGTTTCGTTTTGTTATATTGTTTTAGGTGAGCTGACACCTTTCAGGATTTCCTACATTACAGGCCTCATAGTGAAGAATTCCCTCAATTTTGTATGTATGGAAAGGTCTTAATTTCTCCTTCATATCTAAAGGAGAGCTTAGCTGGATACCTTATACTAGTCTGGTAGTTCTTTTCACTTAATAGTTTAAATATTTGATTCCATTCCTTTCTGGCTTGTGAGGTTTGCACTGAGAAATCCGATGATAATCTAATAAGATTTCCTTTACAAGTTAGCATCTTCTTTTTTCTGGCTGCCCTAAAAATTCTGTCTTTGTTATTGATTTTGTATAACTTTAATACAATGTGTCTTGGTGAAGGCCTTTTTGGATTGAGATAATTGGGTGTTCTGCTAACTTCTTGAATTCCAAACTCCAGCTCATTCATTAGATTTGGGAAATTCTTGTCCACTATTTGTTTGAAAATGCTTTTTAATCCCTGCTCCTTTTCCTCGCCTTCAAAAATGCCAATTATTCTTATTTTTCCTCTCCTGATGATACCAGCTAGTTCTTGTATTTCTCTTTCATTATTTTTCATTTTTTTTATTTCTCTCTTCTTCCTTCTGATTTATTTCTAGATTTCTGTCTTTGATATCACTGATCCTTTCTTCCATTTGGTAGACTCTATTTTTCAACTTGATATTTCATTTTTCAACTCTTGCAGTGTGTTCTTCATCTCCAGAAGTTCTATTTAGTTTCTTTTGAAGGTTTCAGTCTTCTTGCTCTGCTCATCTAGTTGTTTTTTTCAATTCTGGAAATTGTTAATTTGAGTTGTTTTGAATCTCACTAAGTTTTTCCAGAAGTACCATTCTGTATTCTCTGTCATTTAAGTTGCATATTTCTATGTCTGTAAGCTTATTTTCTGCAGATTTTTCTCTTTTTTTCTGATATGCCTTGTCACTTTAGTTGTTCATGGTACTTAATGGACTATTTCTCCACCTAGGCATTAATGGAAGTGTATTCTGCTGTTTTTCCAGAAAAGAGATTTATTATATAAAGGTCTCTCTTTAGCCTGCTACAAAGAAGTCACTTTTCTTTTGATTTACAGTGAGTGGCATCTAAGCCTCTTGGATCCCTGCTTTATATAAAGCTTAAATGTCTTTTTTATTTTCTTGTAGATATTTAATCACACTTGCTACTCTCAGTTTCAGTCCTTGTCAATGTTAGCAATAGTTTTGTTAGCATTTGCTTAGATTCCCCTGGGACTTTGCAGTGATCGATCTTGGAGGGTATGAGGAATGTGAAACTCTGGGTTGGGGGTTGGGAGTTGCAGCTAGCCTTGGTTTGGGAACTGGGGCCGGTGAAAATCAGCTATTTCTCTGCTGTCTCATCCCACATCTCTGCTTTCTGCCCTGATGGCTAGGTCCTGCTGTTGGCTGCTAGAAGTTCTGGCACATCCAGGCAGAGCTGATCAGGGAAGTCACCGCACCTTCACCCTTCCCCCTCTTCCTACAAGGAGCTCCAGCAGCTGCTCCAGGCAGCTTCCTTATTTCTCCCAGTCCACCGCCCCACACCCGGGGTTCTGACCTGTGGTAGCTCTTATGTGCAGGTCCTATGCTCAGATGTGCTGATGTGCAGCTTGGGTGTTTTTTATAAAGTTTTAGATATGCAGCTTATTGTTGTTTCAAGGGGACAGATCTGAGGACATCTCTCACTCTGCCATGTTTCCTAGAATTTAAGTTGTGTAATTTCAAAAGAACAAATAATATTGTTCTTAAAGTAAGCAATCTTTTTGCATATATTTTTTCTAATTTTCAGATAAAATAAAAATTTCCTGGGCGGTTCCCTCTTTTAAAGGCTTTGTATTTTATTATTTTCTCATTCAACATTTCATAATAAATATCTATAACTTATTTCTAGCCAAATCTAAATGAATTTGCAATGGTTTCCAGTTAAAAATGAATGTAAAACTTATTTTATTAATATACTAAGAATACCTATTAGCAAAACAATAATAAACCTTAGGAGAGATAAAACTGAGAAAGCAAATTATTTTTTAAAATTTATTGGGATGATGCTGATTTTAAAAATTATATAGGCTTTAAGTGTACAAGTCAATAATCTGCCATATGTATATTGTAATGGTGTTCAATACCCAAAGTTAAATTTCTTTGTGCCACCATATATTTGACCCCCTTTATCCTTATCTACTCTTTCCCTCCTTGCTGTTCCTCTGGTAACCACTGAACTATTGTCTGTGTCTATGAGTTTTTATTTGTCTTATTCGTTTGTTGCTTTCAGTTTTATATCCCACATATGAGTGAAAACACATGGGTCTCAACTTTTTCTGTATGATTTAGTTTGCTTAGCATGATAATCTCAAGATTTACTTTACCTTGTTGCAAATGGCAGTACTTCATATTTTCTTATGGCTGAGTAATAGTCATTATGTGTGTGTGTGTGTGTGTGTGTGTGTGTGTGTGTGTGTGTGTATGTGTGTGTATACATACATATATGTGTGTGTATATATATATATAATAAAATGTTATTTTATTATATATATTTGTGTGTGTGTATATATATAATAAAATGTTATTATATATATTTGTGTGTGTATATGTATATTAAAATGTTATTTTATTATATATTTGTGTGTGTGTATATATATATATAATAAAATGTTATTTTATTATATATGTGTGTGCATATATATAATAAAATGTTATGCATATATACATATATAAAATGTTACATATGTATATATACATATATGTGTGTGTGTAAGTGTGAATATATATATATATATATATATATATAAAATAAAATGTTATTTATTTATGTTATTTAAAAGAAAAGAAAAGGAAAAATCTTGCCACTTGCAAAAACATGGATGAAGCTAAAGAACATTATGCTAAGTGTAATAAACCAGTCTCAGTAATACAACTGTATGATCTCACTTTTATGTGGGTTCTAAAATAATCAAATTCATAAATGCAGAAAGGGGAATGATGGTTCCCAAGTCCTGAGGAGAGGGGAAAATATGGAGTTGTTCAATGCTTGTAAAATTTCAATTAAGCAAAAAGTTCTAGAGATCTGCAATAAAATACACAGTCTATAGTTAACAGGAAAATATTGTGCACTTGAAATATCTGTTAAGCAGGTAGATGCCATGTTAAACATTCTTACCAAACACAACAAAGAGGGACACAACATTTTTGGAGGTGACAGATATGTTTACTACCTTGACTGTAATGACAGTATCACTGGTGTATACAAATGTCCAAAGTCATCAAATCATGTACATTATCCATGTTCAGTTTTTGTATATCTATTATACCTTAGTAAAGTTGATTTCTTTAAAAAGAAAAATTACATAAACCTGCATTTTCACAATCCTCTAAAAAAATTATACAAGAATTATATTTTTTCTATCATTCAAAAGAATTTTTATTTCTTAGAACTTTTTTAAAGATAAAAGCTATCTGTAAGAACATCAAAATAATATATTTTAAGATCATTAATATTTATTTACAATTATTAAAACAGTTGGGTGGTAATCACACAACTATGTCTACTATCTTTGGAAATAGTAATATTTCCTTGTTATTCTATTTTAAGTCAATTTGAATCTCAAGTAATCTTAAATTTTTATTTGTGATTTTTCATAAAATCTGTACCTAGTATATCATATTTGTTGGAAATAATGATTCTTTTGAACATATGTTGCTTGAATATATGTATGTATACATCATTAAATTATATTCTCTAATTAAAATCACCTAGTGAATAAACTTGTTTTCTATCATTATTAATATTTGAAAAGTCCACATCAAAAATATTTTATACTGACTTCAATAACATCAATATTATCAATCAAAAGAAAGATTGAGTAATACCTATCAGCATCATTGAGACATAAGAAAATCTTCTATAAGTTAAACAAAATATTTTAGCAAATGATTACATGAGTTAAGCTATTTTAAATATTTTATAAAAGTGATACTAATATTATAAAAATAGCTATTTATATTATTTTATTAAAACCTACCAACAACCAATTTTTAATTAATAAATCCATGTTTTCCCATTTTTTTAAATTTTTACTTTTTAATTGAAAATATTTTATATGTGATTTTAATTAGCTTACTATTAATATAATTAGGCTAGCACAGATATACTATTTGAATTTAAACTCAAATTTTAATAATGTATATTATAGTGTCATCAACTATTTTAGAAGAGATAAACTGCGAAGTGAATATTTGCATCATTCTTCAAGTATGTACAATCAAATATTTATATGTTAGATATAGAAACGTATATATGTATTTATCTATAGTCAGATAGATGATAGGTGTTAGATAGATGATAGATAGATAGATAGATGATAGATGATAGATAGATGAAAGATAAATCTGTGTATATTAATAAATAAAAGTGAACAGACTGGGTCAAAATAATTAAGATTACTAGAGATAAAATATTCTACGTACTTAAAAATCAGCTATCCGCCATTCAGAACATGAAAAAATGTAAATTAAATAATAGCAATTTATATTAAGAGCATATTAAATTTATAGGTCATACTATCACAACTGAAGTAACAGTGAATACCTGATTGAACCAAAACTGATAGAAGCAGAAACCAAAGAAAATAGGAGTTAGTAAATTCATTATGTTTTTTGGTTCCCAGCAACACTTAAAGACTTAAATTCTAGGAAGCAAATTTTGAGCAAAGTATTAAGAAATAGCAGACCATGAAGAGAAGTTGGACTAAAATTTACAAAGATATGGAAATCTGATCAAATGAGGATGGAAGCTTGGGCTTGTGTTGAGAAAATAAAAAAAATTAAAGAATTCTAGGTTTTAAAATACATGAAAGTTCAGCACATGCTTAAAAATATGTATGTGACTCCAAAAAAAGAAGTGAAAATAAAAGGGATGTGGATTTTGATTAATTATATTGAGTATAATTTTATGATTAGTTCAGTCTTCATAAAAAAATAAGCTGACATCTTTCTTCACAAGTCTTACAATTTCCAGAACATGGTAGTAGATCTCTTACAAATAAAAGTAGAGGAATGTTTCCACTTCTTTGTACTGACCTGCAGATGTTATATCTCTGTGACTAACAGAACATGCATATATTTTCTAATATGTGATAGTGATTGAGTGTTACTACTTCTTGGAAGAAGTGTTAAAGGTTTCAAGTGTTGTGAATGAGATGGTTGCTCTTTGAGACTGTGAACTTAATGAGTACTTGTTTTTTAGGAAAATCTTTAAAATAATTGAAAGCAAATTAATTTGATTTATTATATTTCTCAGAATTTCCATTTAGATTCCAGCAAGTAAAAGAGGATTGGAAAAACCTATAAAAGTGTTATTTTTCATATTGCACTGGTATACACTTCACATTTTTCATATTTTCATTTGAGCAAAAACTTTGTTTGAACTATAAATATCTCAAAAAAAGATTTAAATAGTCTGATAAGTTTAGACCCAAAGTATATGATGTTTTTTTTTTTATTTTTTAATTTTGTTGTTTTTTACAAATTGAATGAAATGCAACTTTATAATCTTATTGTAAATCTCTACATAGAAAGTATAAGATCTGTGATATATGTGTATGGATGTACATATGTGTAATGTACTTTTTTAAATCATATAATTGTCTTGGGCAAATGGTTGCTAACGACAAACTACCTGCTTCAGAAATGTTACAACTAGCTATTCTGTTTTCCTACAGTACAATGTCAAGGTTATTTGCAAATAGCTTCCCAATGGAAAAGTCTTGTCTTAAATTTCCTTGGCATAACAACAAGTGCAGCTAAGGATGTGAAAGTTTTCTTCATTTTATATCTTTCCTGAGAGTCCTAGAAAATGAAGTGGTCCTACTAGTCAGAAAATTGAATGAAATAGGGGTGAAGAAATGTCATCATTTGCAATTCTAAGTGCCACTTTCTAAAATTGTACTGGGAAACACTTACTGTATGGGGACATTCTTTCTGTTCTGTTTGTAATTCTTTTACCTAACATAAGAAGCATACACACACACAAAGAGATATAGCTTGTTTTAAAAAATTTCTAACAAAATAATGTGAATATATTTTCCCCTTGGAAAGAGTAAAGCAGTCATAAAACTATGATTATGTTTATATATGCTTTTGACAAGTGTGAATCAAAGATAAGTTATATTGGATGGCAGGACTTCAAAAAACATTGCTTCAATTTTCTACATAAGAAATGTAAAATACTTGACTTGATTCTTATTTTAATCTAAATAGACAATGAAGAAAATAATCCAATGAATAGTAAGCCTTTGAATCTCATGTAACAGCCTTGAGGTAGAAAGATCAATTAAGAATAGTCTTTCATCTAATTAGAAATAGATCTGGATGGGTGACAAAGCCTTTACAAGCAGATTAATAATACAGGGGTCACAGGGATGATGTATTTCTTTTGATAGATGATGCCATGAGACCCAAATCAACCCTGGTAAATTTTCCTGTAAAATTAAGCCCAATTAAAATAGGTGTGTAGTTTTGCTAAGTCATAATCCAAACTGAATGATTAAATCTGTCACAAGAACTGTTTTGGTTTCAGTAACCATTCTTAATCGATTCAGTGCATTATTATAAGCAAAATGCTGGAGTTTATACTCATCCCTGTGGACTATAATCTTATTATTTGCTTTTTTCCTTTCTCTTGTTTGAGAACAGTTTTTGTTTGCTGTGGTTTTGTTTCTTATTTGCTTTTTTTCTCTTTTATGTATTCATCCAGAGTGTTTATTCTTATACTATATGCATCTGCTCTGTGGCACCTGTGTATTATTGCCATGTAGCACATGTCTTTGTGCAAATCATTAATATAAATATTGAACAAGACCATCCTTAGGACATATGGTTAGAGACTTTAATCATAATAGATATTGAATCAAACATCTAATCTTTAGTTATAGTAGCTTAGCAATATATAAAACCATGAAATTATATTATCACATAATGCATATAGTTCTTTATCTTTTTCATATACAAACACTACCCTCCCACACATACACAAACTCTTATAATCAAAGTCCAATATTTTCATTTTTATTACAAGATTCAAGAAACTATTTAAAACTAAACATGAAGAATTTGTCTTTGTTGTTATACATAATATTTCACCTTGAAGTTAATAGATGAGGATGGAATTTACTGCTGCATGAAGAGTAGAGAAAAAACAATGAAAAGATTAATTGGACTAAGAAATCATTATTAATATCTCAATTAGTAATAGAGATGTCTTTATGCAATTTTTTTTTAATTTTATTAAACTTCTATTACTTTTTCTAATTCTAATTTTAATTTTAGTAAACCTCTATTACTATCTCAAAAATATTACTTACTTTTTCTGTATAGACAGATTGTTACCAGACTGAACCAGATCCAATTACTCAGCAGTTGCCAGCCAAGATTTTATGAGAAGGAACATGCTTTATTTCAAGAAGGCAGGCAAAGATACATGGGACAGGGTGGGGAGGTAGAGGAAAAGGGGATTGGGAAAGAGTCACATCCTCAGAGCATTCTATCTCAGAACAAAGGATTGAATTAGTCTTTATTCATATATAGGTGGGTATATTCTTGCACGTGTACAGTTAGAAAATATGTCTATACATACATGTTCAAAATGGCAGAAAATCTCCATCAATGGGAGGAAGTTTTAGTATTATAATGAAGATATAATGAGAATAGTTCATGAAGAGGTCAGTATAGAGTCTTCCTGGCCATTTTAGCCAATTTCTGAACTGGATTAGCCCCCATGGTTCTATAAATAATCCTTGGCTTTTTCCTGAAAAGATAGTTTTGGCATCTATCAATTTCAGGGATGGCATAGGTATGGAAGAACATTTAACTAATTAAGTCTTAGGACTTATGTTAAACTTTTAGCAGATTAAGGATATGCTTACACAAACCTTATAGCATTCAGAGTGATCTAAGGGAGTTTACAGGTTAATCCTACCTGCAAAGCTATATATATAAAACATAAATATACACATGTAGGTATATGTTATATAGATATATGTATTCAGTATAATATTAGAGGTCCTACCAAATGCAATTAGACAAGAGAAAGATATAAAAGGCATCAAAATAGGAAGGGAAGAAATCAACTATCACTATTTGTGAATGACATGATTCTTTATGTAGAAAACTCTAAAGATTTCATAAGAACACTACTAGAAACAATAAGCAAAAACAGTAATTCAAGAGTAGGGTGATTATGACTTATTAATCAGAGTCTGTGACAATGATAGAGGTAATAAAATTAGAGATTTATTGATTAGATAAATCAATCTTAGTGATTGATTAGATAAGGGTTGATATCTAAGGAAAAGGGATCAAGGATTATGAAGATTTTAGACCTTCATAAATGAAGAAACCATTTGCAGAGACAGGCAACATTGAGAAAATTTCAATATAGCATAATGAGGTGAGAAGATTAAAACTGGATATATTGATTTGAAATGCACATAAGACAACTACGTAAAATAAATATTTTAAATATTTAGACATCGTTCAAGAATTTCAAAGAAAACTCAGTAATGGAGTGAGAATCATTAGGATATAAATGGCAGTTGTAAAGAGCTGTCCCAAGAAAATTGTGTGGAAAGAGAAGAGTATACTAAGTATTAAAATAACAACAGGTAAAAAAAGAGTCGTTTGAAAACCGGTACTAGGAGTTATTGCAGATGAAAAAAAAGACAAGAATGAACTTAGAAAGTAAATAACTGACTTACTTTTAAGGGTATTAATCATATTTTTAATAAAAAAGAAACATTGGTAATCCACAGAAGTGGTGACAAAGTAGTTATGCAAATCATCACATGTAGTCCCCTATAATTTAATGCATATCAAATGCAATGCATTGAGTGACCATTATTTTCTGCTATAATAAAATTAGGTAATATAATGGAGTTATTTGATTACTTCTAAGTGCTGGAAAATTTAGACAAAGAAAATGAGTTTATTGCTTTAAATTATAAGCTTAAATTCACATAAGAAACCTAAAAGCTTTTATTAATGACCATTAAACAATACAAAAACAAAAATATAACAGCAAAAAACCCTTATCTCCTGCAGCTTAAAGCTGTGATTTCTGAAAACAAAATCTGTAGTCTATTCATGTCATTGGATAACATTCAAAGCGAATTTGATTTCTAATTTTACAGAGTTAAAATTTAGGGAAGAAGAAAGATGGTAAAATTTGGGTTGGGATTATATGAGAAAAATTGAATGAAGATGAAGACTTTGAAAACTCAGACTTTGTTTATCCTCCTTTGTTACTAGAAGCATTCTTTTCTTTCATGTCTGAAGAGGTTGGTTTCCTTTTGCTTATAGAATATGTAGTGGCCTCTGCTGAAATAGCTGCCTTGCAAGGAATTGTTGAACCTAGTACGAATGTAACCTTATTGCAGCTCATTGCTTCTAGATCTATAAGTAGACTCAAGTCCCAATAGCTGCCTTAGGGTAAATTACAAAATGTATCTTGTAAGAAGGTGAAATTCACACCAAAAGAATTGCAAAACTTTCACCAAATTATATTTCAAAAACATGGGGAAAATACATGAGAATGGGTTATAATAGCATGTGATCGGAGTAGAAGAAAAATAAAACTGTATTAGGGTGAATTGATATAGGCTCATGTAACACAAATCCTAGATTCAAATTTAAGCTCGAGGAGCTAAATATAACTCTCATGGTTGACTGAATGAAACCTGGACTAAAGTTGGCTTATAAAAAAATGCAGTGAATTAACAGAATGTTCATGGTATATTTTTAGAGCCCCAATCATTTAGAGATTGCAATACTAGAGTACATTTACCATTTAAGATTGCTTACTAATTATTTTCCTAAGAAGTATCCATAAAACTCTCCATTTCCCAAGGATGATTTACCCATGAGAGGTGTTCCAATATCCAAATTGAGTTTCATTGGCTTTTGTCCACTGGTCAGTTAAACTTCTAACATCAAACTCTGCTTCCCAGATAAATGGTCATGATACATTCCTGAATTTTCTTTATCTGCTGGATCTTTAGTCTTCAAGTCCTATTGCCTTGGAAGCTCTCTGAGTCATTTTAACAGATGATATTTTAGATAATTTTATATATTATGTTCAGTTGCTTACATTGGAAGCATTGATCTGCTACAAAAAACTTGCCATAGGCACAAGAAAATATTTTGTTTAAATTTAATTTACACCTTCATAGTTCATACCTGATATTCACAGCAGAAATAAGTGTTAGATTTCTCATCTGCAGTATTAGATTTCTCTTATGTGCCTAAAAAGTTTGTTTTAATATAAAAATCCATTCTTATTTATTATATATACCTTAAATTTATTGCCTTAACTTTTATTTCTCCTTTGATATCCAGTGTTTCTATTTTTCTGCTTTTTATTACCATTCTAATAAATTGAATATATACCCTCAATGATAACTACTAGTTAACATTTTAATTTATATATTTGTAAATTTTTAAATGTATCGAAATTTAAAAAAATTTTATTCTTTCACTTTTACTCACATATCAAACACTTCGTTATCTTACCCTATTTCTTTTAACCTTGGTAGTTAAGATGGTAAACCATTCACTAAATTATTTTCCTCTCTCTGCACCATTAACCTATCAGTCCTTCTTTATACTAACACTTGAAAACCTATTTCAAGGCTGAACTCCAAAGAAGAACACTTAAATTATAAGATACCAGAATATATATGAATGATAAAAGGAAATTGGCTTGTATAAACATTTAAAGAATTGATAGTTAACTTTATTTTAATATTCTGAGGATAGAGAAACTGAAAAAGGAATCAAATTTGAGAAAGTATCAAGAAGCAGTTTTCATTGTCCAAGTGTAGTAAAAACATATAGATTGGTTGGCTAATATTCATAAAAATTATTTTTTTCTTATCAAACTTGCAATTGTTTTAAATTACCATGCTTCATTCCTAGTTATTCATATTTTAATCTTAATTATATTCAATATTCAAAGCACTCATCAGGATATTGCAAAATTAATCTTTGAAAACAATAAAAATAATTTTTTTGTTTCTTTGAATCTTTGAACATTTTTTATTCTATATGCATGTAAAGGCAAAGATATTATTTAAATATATAGAGAAAAATGTAGTAAGACATAGTGTGTCATTATAACAAAGAATTGGTGTTGCAAATTTTGACATACTGATATATCTTTTTCAGGGCTTTCAAGTTCTACCCCTACGTCAATTCTCCTGACTCAGGGGCTTGGTGTCTGTTCTCGATTGTGTTATCATTTTTGTACACTCCAACAACTGAGTTTTTTTAAGCAGCAAAACAGACTTTGTCATTATGTTTGCATCAGATTTCCTGTGGCACCCTGCCCTCTTAATCATGCAAGTATGGGGATTACTGGCAACAGAAGAGTTGTCAAGACAAGCTGCTGTGACTTAGCAAGAATCATGTCACATATAATTACCATAATTTATAAAGATCATTCCAACCTTACTGGTGTTGCTGCACACCAATTGAACTGTGCTAGAATGTTTAAGTAAATATTTACACACGACGGCAAGTTGTTGAGAATTTCTGCTTCAGCTAGAGCTTTTTTCTTATGAAATATTTAGTGCATGAAATGTCTCCAGTGGTGCAGAGTGGTGGGTTTTCTCTCTGATTTGATTAGTAGTGATGATTCTTTCATGAGCTGTGGATGTCCTTCTAGATTAGCATCATCCAGGTTCTTTGGTCTTGTCACGGAAGAAGAGGATTCTGAGAATTTGCTTATGAATGAACTTGTTTAAAGCAATCCTTTAACAGTCTACGAAATGTTTCAAAATAAGATTTTAAACATCATTCAAATAAGTTCAAATATGGCCCATTCTAATTGATAAAATGTGTTATTATAAATCTCAAACCTAATAATGTATTAGAAATGCATAAAAGCTCAAGACTTAGAAAGGATACAAATTATGGCATTGGTATAATTCCATTAATGGGTGGATGATTATTAAACATGTTACACAATTGTAAAAGAAGATAGAATTTTATTTAATTAAAATTTGTCAGCTGTAGTATTGACTTCTTAGTAATTTGAGGATTATTATCTAAAATAATCCTGAAATGAAAAGAAGCAAACCTGTTCATTGAAATCACAAATATTCTAAATAATAAGTCTAGAATCAATACAAAATAAACTATATTTTTATTATCTTACAGAAATCATTAAATCCTATATATTTGTGTATGATTCCACAAATACAAATAATACAAATGTTTTTAAATATATAAAATTATATATATATATTTTAATTACATATATTATTTTTAATAATGCAGAAAATGAAGTATGCAGAATTAATGTGCAAAATAATTTTATTGTCAGATAAATTTGTGCTTCTTTATTTCTGTTTCTCTCACCTCCAAATGAAACTTTATTTGTTTAGTTAATGAAAGAAGATTCTCACAAAAATTTAAGATTTTTTTTGAATATTTTATTCAATTTATATTTTATGTATTTTTACTTATAAAGCAAAAAATGATCAAAACTGAGAGTATTTGTAAAATAAAATGTGTTCGATTGTCTAAATAAATTGTTTACCTGATGCTGTTATTTATTTAATAAATTCTTCTTAGTTGAATGAACGTTTCCCCTTAGAAGAATAAGCAAATTAGTTGCAGAAATCATGTATATAAGACAGTATACTGAGAAATTAAGTGCATTTATTTTTTATATTTATAAAATATATAATTATTGCAATTATGATCTAATTTCAAAAAACTCTAGAAGAAAAGTATGACACAGATGATAGAGGCTTTGTTCATTCCTCTTGCAACCAAATCAAAGTCGTGACAGAAACACAGAGCAAAAAAGTGAGCAAAGTCACCTGGGATTTAAATAAACAGAAGCACTACAACTAAGAAGAAAAATAAAAAAATTACCCTGCAATTGTAGAAGGTTGAAGGAGAGAAGACACGAGGCTGCCCAGTCCCTAGTGGCTGAGTGAGAAACAGGCTGTGGCAGCTGCAGACCCCTCTAAAAGGGTCTGTGTCTGTGAGCAAACTTTCATAGTGACAGATCTGTTCACTCTGAGCACCAGTGCTGGGATAGTTTCACAGGGAGCACCCGGGACTTACAGAAGAACAGAACTTACAGGGTTGTCAGAACGAGGGCCAGAGATAAGGCATTCTCTTGGGTAGAAGTGCTGGAGGTATACATTGTTTCTCTTTTGAGCCCTCCTACCTGCCAGTGTGCAGATCATCACTGTCACAGCTGAGACATCATCAAACTAGATAAAGAGGTCACTCTGCCCAGAGGATTCTCTGAAACCATATGAGAGAACAGAGCAGAGATTCAGGAATAATGGAGTCAATCTAACAGATGCAGAGTTCAAAATACTGGTTATAAAGATGCTCAATGAACTTAGGGGTAGTGTAGATAAATTCAATGAGAACTTTAACAAAGAGGTAAAAAGACATAAAAATGGAAGTGGAAATTATAAAAGGGAACCAGTCAGAAATGAAGAACACATTCTCTGAAACAAAAAGTATATTAAGTGGAATAAACACAGTGAATAAAGAAGAGTATCTAACCACCAATATAGAGGATGGGGAAGCCAAGGACACTCAATCAGAACAGAAAGAAAAGAGAAGCCAAGACTATAATAATAATTTAAAGAGCCTATGGGACACTATTAAATATAAAAATATTCATGTCATAGGAGTACCTGAAGGAAAATGACATTGAAGAGCTATTTGAAAATTGATGAGGGAAAACTTTCTTAACCCAGTGAAGGAAATAGACATATAACCCCAGGAAGCTCAGAGAGTCTCAAAAAAGATGGATTCAAAGAGGCCCACACCAAGACACATTATAATTAAAATGCTAAAGTTTAAATACAAAGAGAAAATCTTAAAAGCAGAAAGAAAAAAGCAATTAGTTCCTACAAGGGAGTACCCATAAGGCTGGCAGTTTATTTCTCAAAAAAAAAAACAAAACATCGAAGGACAGAAGGGCTTGACACAAAATATTCGATGTGATGAAAACACAGGATCTACAAACAAGAATACTTTATCCAGCAAAGCTATCATTTAGAGTCAAAGAACAGATAAAGAGCTTCCCAGACAAAAATAAGCTAAAGGAAATTATTAACTCCAAGCCAGTATTACAGGAAATGTTGGAAGGACTTCTTTAAAAAGAAAAAAAAACATGTATCAAAAACATGAATAAAGAATGGCAATAACTACATTCCTATCAACAAGTACCTCAGATGGAAAAGAATTAAGTGCTCCAACCAAAAGGTAGAGTGGCTGAATGGCTAAGAAAACAGGACTCCTACAAATTCTGCCTACAAGAGACTTATTTCAGATTAAAAGATATATACATACTAAAAGAAAAGTGATGGAAAAAGATATTGCCTTCATAAACCTAGAGGTTATTGCTCTGAATTAAATAAGTCAGATAGAGAAAGACAAATAGCACGTGATTTCATATACATGTGGAATCTAAAGAACAAAATAAACAGCAACAACAACAAAAATGGAAGTAAATCCATAGATACAGAGAATATTTTGAGGACTACTAGATAGGAGTGGGGTTGGGAAATAGCAAAAAAGTGCAAAGGGATTAGTATAAATGGATAGTTACAAAATAGACATGAAGATATAAAGTGTAACATAAAGAAAATAGTTAACAATGTTGTAATAAATATTTAAGAGGGAAGAGGTATACTAGATTTAGTTGACTGATCACTTTGTGAGTTATATAGATTTCTAATCATGCTGTACAACTGAAACTAATATATTATTTTATGCCAGCTATAGTAGAAAAAAATCATTGAATTGTACAATGTAAATATGAGCAACTAATTGTCTTATATTTCGATAAAGCCAGAGAGAAAAAAAGTTCTGAAAATTGCTCCCTTTTTCCCTATCTTGTCAAATTTATGAATCTAAATTAATTTAAAATTTTACATCATCATTAAATTAAAATACATTCTTCCAAAGTATGTTTCTTAATGTATTATAAATGATTTCCAAATATTAGCTACAAAAATGTTGTACTGTACTTACTTACATTAATTTAGCATGTGATTCATTAACACATTTTCATAACAGTAAAAATTCTTAATCTCTTAACATTGGGTAAGCTCTGTATAGACCCAAAGATCCTCCACATGAAAACAGTTCTAAAGCTATGTCTTAACTGATACTAAATGAATAATAATTAACTGCTTGAAGCTGATTTTAAACACATTATTAACAAAGATTTTAAAACAATTCAGCCATTTATATAACAATTAAGAAACACAAACTTCTGTAACTTTTAAACACAGGTTAACATATTTGTAATAACTTTATTAATTGAAACAGTTTTTGTCTCTTTTAAGAAAATGATTATCATCTATATCATCTTTGTTTATATAACAAAGTATATTTTTTAAGGTTGTCAAGACTATTTTACATACTTGCTTAAAAACATAAATACTAAGTTGGAAAACTATAAAGTAAAAGTCATGAATTGTAAGCAAAAATCATATACAGATTATTCAAATTTTGTATTTTTTATTAAACTATATTTTACATACAAAATTATATTAGTTTCAACTGAACAACATATCTCTTCAACTTTTAGATACCTTAAGATGTCAACAGCACAATAAGTCTAGTAACCATCTGTCACCACATAAAGTTATAACAATATTATTTACTATGTTCCCTGTACTTTACATTGCATCCCTAATTACTGTTTTAATATTATAACTGGAAATTTGTAACTCTTATTCTCCATTACTCTTTCTATGAATCTCCCTAGCCTCTCTCCCATCTGGCAACCATCAGTTTATTCTCTGTAGTATGAGTTTGTTTCTATACGTTCTATTTATTCAATTGTTTTGTTTTTCTTAGATTCCACATATAAATTAAATCATACTTTATTTGTCTTTCTCTATCTGACTTATTTCAGTTACATAATAGCCTCTAGGTTCATTCATGTTAAACCTAATGGCAAGATTTCATTCTTTTTTATTGTTGACTAATATAATATATTCACCCCTATGTTCATTGCAGCATTTTTTGCAATAGCCAAGATATAGAAGTAACCTAAGTATCCACTGATAGATGAATAGATTAAAAATATGTGGTAATATATACAATAAAATATTTTCAGCAAGTTTTCATATTTTAAAAATATTTGAGTTGGATTAAAACTGACAAATCTATTATCTTACAATATTATAGATTAGAAGATCATGGAGACTTAGCTAGCTTTCCTGCACTAGATCTCACAGGCTGAAATCAAGGTATGGGTTGCCAGGGCTCTTTTCAGGAGGCTCTGGTGGAGAATCCACATCCTGGTTCATTCAGGTTGTTTGTAGAATTCAGTTCCATTCAGTTGTAGGATCAGGGTCTCCATTATCACCAAGGATCATGGTCAACTTCTTCAGGCCTTTCACATTACCTGGCTTATGGCCCCA
Source organism: Macroglossus sobrinus (assembly GCA_004027375.1). Classification (NCBI taxonomy): domain Eukaryota; kingdom Metazoa; phylum Chordata; class Mammalia; order Chiroptera; family Pteropodidae; genus Macroglossus; species Macroglossus sobrinus. The sequence goes on along the minus strand of PVKZ01000227.1, from coordinate 494,376 downwards.
ATCATTTCAAGGCCAGTGATAATGAGCCAAGTCTTTCTTACATTCTAAATCTCTCTGAAACCTCCCTTTGTCTTATCATCCATGCCCCTAGCCTGAGAAAGTTCTCTGCCTTTAAGCATTCATGTGATTTTAAGAGCTCTTTGTCCTTATCTAGGAATTCCAAGATAAACCTCCTGTTTTAAGGTCCATAACCTTAATTGCATCTACAAAGTCTCTTTTGTCATGTAACAAAAACTATTTGCAGGTTTCAACAACTGAGACATCATTACATTTGTGGGGTTTAGGGGTGGAAATGGAGGAGGCATTCTTCTTACCATAGTTAGAAAATATAAAAAATTATTTTACATATGTGATTTTGTGATTCATTAATAAATATTGAAAAATTAGCTCTCCTATAGGGAGAAAAAATCTCTAATTCGTAGTATTTGCCTGTATCTGTTATGTAAATAATTTTAATATGGCAGATTTCAAGTTGTCAGTGTGGATTCTAACAACTCACAAAATTTTGAAAATTTAATCCAGCTTTCATGAGCTGTTATCAGTCATCTACAAAATACTATAGTGTTTCTAAAATTTATGAAACAAAATTCTGAAATCTAATAAAATGGAAATTATAGTAATAATGGGAGCAAAATTTTGACATATAAATGTCAAAATCCAATCAAATAAAGAGAATATATTTTCCAATATTTACCTTTTTAATGCTCATACAAATATATTTTATAGCTAAAAATAATTAGAAAAATGCCGGAGCCCGCCAGCTAAGATCGAACAGTTCCTGAGAGGGGGAGTGGGTATTGAGAAAAGAAAGAAAAGAGACAAAGAGAGAGAGACAAAAGATAGTGTCCGGAGTGCTAACAGTAAATATTGCGCATTGAATTTATTAAGCACAGCATATTTATACCCTTGGAAATGCAGAGGAAACAAAACCCACAGATATTCTAACAGTTGCTGACATTTACATAAGTTCTCTCACAACCTCTTTGATCCTGTTCTCTGTCTCCCACCCTGGGGCAAGGAACCTTCAACTCTTTACATTAAGCCAAACTTCCTCTTTCTGCATAGAGTCCACCTGCTCTGCAAACTTCTAGCTTGCAGGCAACTTTAACCCTGTCTGCAAGACAGGCAGCAGAAACGGCTCCCAACAGAAAAAATAACATGAAATATTTACTTCTAGCTAAATTGGTAAAGAGATTATCTCTATATAATAATTATAACATCTCTATTATATATTATGAATAATTGTTCAATACTGTTAGAGATGCACGCATGAACTGAGGAATAATCATGCATATTGTGCACATTTTATTTTTAAAAACTTCAAGTTTGCCATTTAATAGTATTGTAATAACTCGGTATGGTGACAGATGGTAACTAAACTTATCGTGGGGATTATCTTGCAATGTATATAAACATTAGATCACAGTGATGTATATCTGAAATTAACAGGATATTATTTAAATTATACATCAATAAAATATAATAAATACAATAAATACACTAAAAATGCACAACAGATATATAGTAACATGCCAGATCTATTTATTTTTAAAATGGAACATTTTAGAGTCATTTGATAATCAATTACCTAAACAGATTAGTGAGTGAGCTTCTAACTAAATATAGGTAGTATAAATGAAAACTACAAGCTTCTTTATCTACTATTATCTGTGTAATAAGATTGCCTGTAAAGAAGGGCCCAATTCATGTTGTGTTAAAATACCCTGGAATTAGCTTTCTTATCACATATGTGTTAAAAAATTATATCGACATTTTCATTGACATGTAGCAGGGCTTTTCTCTAGAGCTGGTTCTGGATCTGTTTGATTTTTGTCTGTTTTACTCGTAGTTACTAATAAAATTAATGTTACAAAATATTATATTTATTCAACATTTAAAATTTTCTAATAAACTATATACAATATATTAAAATATGCACTTAAGAGTGATTTAAACACGTGCATCTTTTTGATAAAAGTACAAAACTATAACTTGTTTATGAATCTTTTATAGTAAAGCACTACCTATAAAAGATTCAGTGGTTCAGTGGCTAGAATGGTTACTCTTTCTGAGTAGACTAAAGAATCAATTCAGTCTGTCATATACTATTTTTAGTTGTGCTGCTATGGCTTTTGTGTCTTTTTTCTCTAATGAGTATATACAACTATTAACACTAATATAGGATAAATTCATTAGAACATACTTGATTGTGATTATGAAATTATTATTCCCTTAAATTACTTTTGTGTGAATGATTTAAATAAATGTTTTAAAGAATGGATTTTTATTTTGCCAAATTTATTTGATTTTTAATAAATAATTTTTTTTTTTTGGTCTACAGCCATGCTGCACTGAACAAGCTCTATCCCATCTGATCTTGGAAGCTAAGCTGGGTTGGGCCTGGTTAGTACTTGAATAGAAGACCACCTAGGAAGACCAGGTGCTGTAGGCATAACAAAATTTTTAAAATAAGGGATTGTAAACTGACAAGTTCTTTGCAATCTGTGAGGTCAACCAAGAATTGCCTCACCTAAAAAAAAAGTTAATTAATTTATAAATGATAACTTTGTCATTCTAAAGTCATGAATAATAAAAATACTAAGAAAGAAAATCAATATTTTTATGTGTGGTAAATTTTATGTATATATATTATGAAAAAATAAAGCTTCAAGGATCATTTTTAAAAACATCACAATGAATATGTCTAAGTATAATCAGTCATATTCTCCTAGGGTATGATTTCCCATTGGAGAGAGAGGGATTCTGATGATTTGGGATGGCACATTATTGTGGTGGAGTTAACGCAGCATCCCTATTGCTTAACTCACTCTCAGGAAGTAATTTTAGACTGAGGAAAATTGTTTTATTGTATCCTAAGATGAAGTAAGTGACATTTTCGAATTATTTATTTTTATCTTAACTATTTCCATGACTGCAATTGCAGATGCATCCTTAGGGGGTGAAAATACCTACTCTTCTCTCACATAAACTTTACATTTATTGAATAAGTCCTATTAAGTTTTCATTGTCAGATCTAAAGTTTGCTAATTGCATGTCTTTGATCCTCTAGATTTCTTCACAGGTTCTCCTCTGGCACTTTCCTTTTACTCTTCATCTGTTGGGTTCCAGTATTTGCTGCTCAGGACAGGATCATCTGAGGGAATGGCTGGCAAAGACAGAAGAAATGGAGTGCAACACTATTAGGAAGACAAACACACCAGCAAATCCCATAGCGGTGCCACAGCATTTTATTAGAAAAAGGTGAATAGCTTCCACTTTACTCTAACCTTTCTCCACAAAATGCCTTTAGATAAATTCAAAATATGATTTTTATAAGGAAAATTAGAAATTCTTAATATATATTAATATGAAATATAGTTGCAAACTAATTGTGTTTTGGCAGGAAGTATTTAAATATTCTAAGATGTTCTGATGGGGTAGAAATAGTTTAAATATGACTCAAACTTTAGCATACTGAATATGACTATTTGGCCTATGTAGCTCACCCATGAAAGAAACGTTAGTTTCATACCTGAAATCGAAGAGTCATGAAAAAAAAGTTTGATATGTGTAAGGGCAAATATGAGGAATAATAGTGACAACACCTAATATTTTAGAGCACTTTTATAAGACCAACTCAGAAGTAGATTCCTATCTCATAATGTTTAATGTACTCATGATAACAACATTGCAAGGTAATATATTGTTATTAACTTCCTAGGGATGCTGCAACAAATTAGCACAAACTGAATGACAAAACAATTTTAAAAACTGTCTCATAGCTGTGGAGGTGAGAAGTGCAAACTCAAGATGTCAGCAAGGTCATGCTCCTTTTCAAACTTTTAAAAGGAGAGTCCTTGTGTCTTCCTAGTTTCTGGTAGTTTGCTGGCAATTCTTGGTGCTTCTTGGCTTGCAGCTGCAGTATTTTCATCTCTGCTTCCATTGTGACATGTCATTCTCCCTGAGTGCCTCTGTCTTCACAAGATGTTTTACTCTTCTTATTAGGACACCAGTCATGTTGGATTAAGGACTCTCCCTGTTCCATTGTGACTTCATCTTAATTAATTACATTTATCATGACCCTATTTACAAATAAGTTCACTCTCTGAGGTATTGGAGGTTAGACATTATCTTTTTTGAGTGACACAATTCAACTCATAACAGGTATTAAATTATTACAGAGTATCCATTTTCTAGATGAGTAAACTGGAGTTTCAAACAGTAAAGTTCTCCAAAATATGTGATTAAGTTTTCAAATCCTGGCATTTTGTCAGTAAAATGCATGTGTTTTACCTTTCTGCCACACACTGATCAAAGTCATAGCCCTAAAAAAAAAAAAAAAAAAAAAAAAAACATTAATTTTCTAACAAAATCCACAATACACAACAATTTAATAATTATTTCATGGTAAAAGCTAAGAAGATTATTGAGAACTAAGAGCAAAAGGGATACAGAGCACATTAAGAAATAAGAGTCTAAGAGGACAGAGTGTAAAAGAACAATATGTAATGTGAGACCAGAGTGCGTAGTATGGCTTCCCAGTATGTGTAGCTGAAACTAGAAAACCCAAGAAATTGAACCATGAAAATAATGGGGGTTTACAATGTATAGCTGAAATACAATGACTCCCTTATTGATTAGAGTAGAATGAGAAGAATTTAGAAAGAATAGGACTTAAAATCAGATGATTAAAAGGAATAAAATAAAGTCTTAAAAAGAATATATAAAGGAATGTAATAATTGTAAGCTCAGATTAGTGAAACCAGGAAGTCAGGAAGTAGTGCAACAAGTAGACAAAGCAGTTATTATTTATTATTTCATAATTATTTTATAATAACTATGAAAATGCAAAACTCGAGGTAGATGACACTTTAAAAAGTAACAGCAACTGGAAAACAGCAGTTGTAATAATACAGGAATTTATATTATATTTTAGTAGTGCAATAGGTTTCTGTCGAGTACTAATAATTTACTAATTTTCTATTATCAAAGAATGTAGACTTGTTTTCTAATATTATAGGTTATACTATGCATTAGTCAAAGGAAAGTGACCGAACTTATTTCCGTGTTCAGAAACAGAAATGGCATATTGTTTTTAGCAATTAATAGGTAGAATATTTGCTACATACTTTATTGTGAAGTTGTTGATGGTTTAAATCAAATCAGTATCTTTAACAGTTATATGTTTTAAAGTAATGTTTAAAATAATTCATATTTGGTCATAAGTTTATGTTAAATCTTCTAAAATATTTAGCTGATGTCTTGAAATAAAAAGAAATAGATTTGCATATTGTTTTAAGTAGAAATATTAGGATGCAGAAAACTCAAGCCATTACCTAGTAACAACATAAAGGTATTGGCAAGGATGAGCTAGATTGGCAATAAAAGTATTCATCTCCAGGCTTCTAATGGCTCCTGAAAGTGTATTATTTCTAACCTATACCTTACTTTACTCTGGCATTCCTAACTGTTGTTTCTGGAGTAATATTTGCACATAAGCGTGGTTTTAAAATATTCTAGCTTGACTCCAATTTATTTTTTCTGTATTTACTAGCAATGAAGTAGACAAGATGGAGATATGAATTAAAAAAAAAAGAATCCTGTTACTATCTAAGTGATTTTCTGATACTGGACATTCCCATTCCCCCATGCTCACTATCTATCAACTCTTCTCTTGCTCTAAGTTTGAAGTTCTCTACTATTAGCTAACTGAAAGCTGATCACATGATCATCATGATTCTGCATCTCAGAGCAGAAAGATAGCTATTTTGAAAGCCATAGAAAATAAATTTACCCTTTATTTTCAAATGCACAGATGACACTATTGTGTTTTTTAGTGTTTTGTGAGGTAATTCACTAAACTGCTGCTATTCAAACCCATTCCAGTATTAGCTGCCACCTATTTATGTCTCATAAAATCATTCCTTTTCATGTCCATTCGAGATCGTTGTTATCACAAAACCAGAGGATGATATAAAATTTACTAAATATTGTGATAAATAGTACTCATTGGAATCATGCTTTATTGTAATGCAGAGATTATGATTGCTGGGTAAAAATATCTAACAAATATTAATATTGTTGTTTTATCTTAGATGGAGAGTTGAGTGCTTAGCACAATGCTTAATTTTAGACTGCATGTGAAAGCAACAGATAAGTAGTAGCAAAATTTAAAATTCAAAGGAAGACAGTTTTGGAATTCTCATGCCTAATATATCAGAGAAAATGAATATAAAATAGCATCTGAAAATCAAATACAGGCAACTGGTTAAGGATACCATATGGGAATTTTCATTTATGAGTAAAAAACTGATAGTAAAAAAGATTTACTCTCCTACATGAAACAAACAAACAAAAATTTCTGGAAATATACATAAATACATATGAAATTTTGTTCTTTTTGTATTGAACATCAGGCAACAAGGACAGTGGTTTCTGAGGAACAAAAATAAATAAATGAATGAGCACTACTATTACCCTATATTACTACCCAAAGAGAGTTTTCAAGCTATTTGCCAGAAAGGGAAACCAGGCAGAGCTTACAGGTCTCCCTGAAATGTAGAGGTGGACCTGGAAGTCTAGAGAAAGAAGATAGCTGAAGTACACAGAGTACTAAAGAGGGATAGATGGTAGATAGATGATAGATGATGATAATGATGATGATGATGATGATAGATAGATAGATAGATGATATACAGATAGACAGATTGATAGATGATAGATGATAGAGATAGATGATGATAATGGATGATAGATGGAAGATAGATAGATGAAAGATTAGATAGATAGATGATAGATAGATAGATAGATAGATAGATAGATAGATAGATAGATAGATAGAGATAGAAAACCCTGGAGATCTATAAAGAATTCCTGACAAGCTAGAAGCAGAATATGATCAATACATGTGAAGGAACTACCTGTGACCCGGCAAAGAAATATCCACAAATGAGTAATGAAACTGTATGTGGTACTCACACAAAGCAAGAAATTATGGTTGTCCCTCTCCAGCTGTATTAGAGAACCTCACAACTCATAAGGCATCAGATAAAGTAATAAGAAGAGACTTGCCTCAATAGTGGAAAATAATGAACCCTAGATTAAACACCACTCTGATGACAAATCTTAAAAGTTTAAGGACCGAAATGATTAAACTATTTTCAATAAACTGCATCCAAGAACCAATAAAGATTAAATGTAGAGAATGAATGTGTCTAGTACCCAATGATGTAAAATCACAATGTCTAGAAGCTAATTCAAGATTAGCAGGCACTCAAAGATGCAGAAACATTTAATCCTTAATGAGAAAAAAAGGCAATTAATGAAAACTGACTCATAGTTGATGCAAATAAGAGAATAATTTGACAAGAACAAAAACATGTTTATTATGATCATATTCTATATGCTCACAAATTTAAAAAGAATCATGGAAGTTATAAAAAAGATTAAGGTTGAAATTCAGGTGATGAAAACTACTTGTGAAATGAAATATACACTGAATGATTTAAGAACAAATTAGACATTTGAAAAAAATATATTAGGGAACTTGAAAACATAACAATAAGAAAACCCAAAATGAAGCATAGAAAGGAAAAACATTAAAAATGTAAAAGTATCTCTGAGTTAGGGACAACATTAGGCAGCATAAAGTGCATGTAACTGGTATCCTTGAAAGAGAGAAAACAAGGGGGTGTCAGAAAAATTATTGGCATAATAATGGCCAGATATTTTCCAATATGTGATAGAAAATTTAAATACACAGAAACAAAAGCTCAGTAAGCCTAAGCACAAGATAAATGAAAAAAAAAACTAAACTAGTGCACATATATTTTACAAAACCAGTAATAAAGAGAAAAATCTTTAAAGAATGTAGAAAAACAGTAGATACAGAGAATCAAAATAAACATGACATGCATTTCACTTCAGAAACAATACAGGTGAGAACACAATGGAGCATTATTTTTAAAGTACTGCTAGAAATATTTTTTAAAAGTCAACCTAGAATTCTATTCCCAGAAAAAATACCTTTCAAAAATGTTCATGTAATAAAAATGATTTAAACACACTTAAATGGAAAAACTGCCTATAAGAGGCCCATATTGTAAGAAATGTTAAAAGTTCTCTAAACTTAAAAAATGTATCCCAGATGGAAATATAGACCTATACGAAAGAAAGATATGGAAGTTCACTGTTGGAAAGTTCTTGTATTATACATTAAGAAGTATATTATACTTTAAATTAAAACTTAATAAATTAAACATGTATATTGTACATCCAAAGAGACTTATAAAATACTAAAAAACAGTTTGAGTTACAAATGCAACCAAGATAAAATTGAATCATTAAATATATTTACTATACTCTAATGAAAACATAAAAAAGAAAAAATGAGACAGAAAAAATAGCAAGATGTTAGATATAAAACCCACAATTATCAGTAATATCACTAAAAGCAAATGGTTTTAATACCCCAATTAAAGGTAGATATTCTTTGATTATTAAACAAAAGACCCTATTATAGACTAACTATAGAAATTTACTTTAAACATAAAGATAAATATAGGTTACAGGTAAATGGATAGAAAAAATATACCATGGTAATAGTAACCACAAAAGAGCTGGAATGACTGATATCAGAAAAAGCAAATTTCAGAGCAAAGAATTTTAAATAAAAAAAATCATTATGTTAAAAAGGTTCAATTTTTAAAAAGAGAGCTTAAGAATAGTAAACATCTGAATCTTAAAGCAAAGCAGTAAATAAAAAGAGAATACATCAGAATTAAGTGGGGTTCATTTCAAGAATTCAGGGTAGGTTTAACATTCTGATATCAAACAATGTAATTGACCACATTAACATATAAAGGAAAATATGATCATCTTAATTGGTACAAAAAAGGTATTTATATATCCAACATAAAATTGTAATAAAACTGAGCAAATTAGAAATAAAATTTCCTCAACCAGTAAAGGACATCTATGAAAACCTCCAGCTGTTATATATAATGGTGAAAGGATAAATGATTTTCTCCTAAGAACCAAAATAAGGCAAAGATGTCCACTCTCATCTCTTCTCTTCAGTATTATACTAGAGATTCTAACCAGTACAATAGACAAACAAAAAAAGTATAGATGAGCAGAAGAGAAAAATTTCCTTTACAAATGACTTGATTAGCAATTTTTAAAAAGTCTACGTATGGGAAGAAGACTCAACAAATTAGTGAAGTTAGCTAGCATGCAGCATGCAAGTCAATATATAAAAATTAACTGTAATTACTATATATTAGAAATATAATTAACACTGAAATATTGACATTAACTGTAATGCTATTTACAATAGCATTAAATAGTGTGAATCAACTGGAGATACATCCTATAAAAGATGTGTAACACTAGTAAATTAAAAACATAAAATATTGTGGTGTAACTTAATGTTCATTTTAGTAGAATCCTGAAAAGCAAATACTTCAAAAGGTAAATGTTAAATTGTGGAGAATTCATACAATAGAATATTACTCAACATTAAAAATAACGGTCAGGCAGAGAAAGACAAATATCGCATGATTTCTCCTACATGTAGATTCTAAAGAACAAAATAAATGACAACAACAAAAGTGGAAATACTCATAGATACGTAGAACATTTTGAAGGCTACTAGGTGGGAAGAGTGTTGGGGAGATGGCAAAAAAAAGGGATTAAGAGGTAAAATGAGTAGTTACAGAATAGACATGGAGATGTAGAGTGTAGCATGGGGAAGATGATTAAAAATATTGTAATAAACATGTAAGGGAAAGAGGGGTGCCAGATTTAGTAGGGTGATCACTGTGGACCTCTTATCACTATGCTGTACAAATGAAACTGGTATACTATTGTATACCAAGTATAATTGAAAAAAAACTCATTGAATTGTACAATGTAAAAATGAGCAACTAATAGTCTATTATAAATCAATAAAGCCAAAAAATAAAATAAAATAAATTGTTAAATGCAACAACATGTGTATCAAAAAATAAGTATGCTGAGTACAAAAGTCAGAAAAGTAAGACTACATATTATTTTGTCGTATTAATACTAGATGCTAAACAAATTGTTTTTAATGCTATGACAGTGTTTAGAAAAAAAAAGTCTTGAAAATTAGGGTGAAACTTTCAGGATCCTAAATTTTGCTTAATTATTTTTTACTATATTTCAATATTCTTTCCATTGTTAATGCTAGCAAACTGAGTCAGCCCGAAGGCTCTTTATCTCCACATCCAGTTGGTCATCAAGTTTTCTTTATAAAATATTTTCTATATTGTCTTATTTCTTCCTTACTTTTAAATTTTTCTTCATTGTGGTCCTCATTCACTGGACAATGTTACCTAAAAATATATGAATTTTCTACCATCAAGTACATGAATTCTATCTGACTAACTTTCTAAAACATGAATCTTATCTTGTTAATTTCCACTTAATATTTTTTAAAAACTTGCTAAGACTATGATGTAAAACTAAGGATTACTAGTACAGTAAATAGGCACATTATAAAGCAATAACTTCCTTCTCCATCTTTATTTATTTACTTTTCAATAAGAATTCCCTGAGCAATGTAGTAGGCAGAATTTCACCTCTATTCCCTGGTATTATATACTGCATAACCCACTCTACTTTGAGTGTAGTAGGAACATGTAGCTGTTCTGGCCAATAGAGTATAGCAAAAGAGAAGGAATTTTGAAGATGTGATATAGATTTCAAGTCCTTTAATTTTGAGTTAGTGAAAAGTGGTATAATCCTTGATGGGCATAAATCAATTAGTGAAAACTTAAGATAGTTTCCCTAGTAGATAGGGAATATAAAAAAAAAATACTAACAAGTTCTTCCATATATATTTAATGCATTCATTCTAAGAAATTTTACTAGAAGGAATTATCGAAAAGAATCCTTTTTTTATCTTATGATGAATTTGTTCAAATCTGTAATATGAGAAACCTTTTACTTCATAATTTAATATACTCTTGATGTATGTTTCAAAAATGAAGACAAACTAAAGAAAATTTGAGTTAAAAAAAAACTGAAAGAATTTATTGCCAATAGGTCTGCACTACAAAAAAATTCTACACCATGTTCTTAACCTAAGACAAATTTAAAAAGATGGAAATTCAAGTCTTCAGAAGTAATAAATAGCAAAAGCGAAAAAAAATTGAGAGGAAATATGACTTTATTTTTCTTTCTCTATATTCGTAAAGCATATATAACTCTTTAAAACAAATTTACATATTAGATCTATAATGTATACACATGTAATATACGTTAATGATACCACAAAGAATGGAAGTGGGTGAATGAAACTCTACTACTGCAAATTTTTCACATTTTATATGAAGTAAAATAACATTAATATTAAGAACACTGCAAAAATTTAAGGGAGCATAGTCTAATTCTTAGTGCAAATTGAAATAATAAATAATAAATAGCTAAAATATAATTAAGAATTTACAACAAAATATTGGGAAAAGTTATGATTATTAAAAATATACACATGAAACCAGGGGAAAGGAAAAGTTGATAAAATAGAAGAAAAATAGCAGTACAGACTTAAAATTAATTTTATCACTAATTACATTTTTCATAAAATTATTCCAATTAAATAAAGAGATTGTGAGAAGGGATAAAAACACAACACTTGCCATGGAATGTCTACAAAAAATAAATTTATAGTACAAGAAATGAAATTTTGAAAGTTAAAATCAGTCCAGGAAAGTTTAAGACAAGCAGCATTTCTGGAAGTAACAAAAATATTCAATTATGATAAAAGGTTCAAAAAAATGATTTTACAAGGTATTTTGCTAAAAACAGCTTTAAAAATGAGGTGTAAATAATGAAACATATTATATTTATATTTCATAATACAAATATAGATAATGTATAAATAACTCTTAATCCTCAATAGTAAAATGACAAACCAATTAAATAGGCAATATTTTTGAAAAATTTAGAACAAAAGATAGTCATATGATTGAAATATACATAATAATTCTCAACAAATCTATGCACCAAAGAAGTAAAGATTAAATTTACATGACGTACCTATTAGGAATGCCAAGTTTTAAAATGGATGAAAATGCAAATGTTGGTCAGTATGTGAAGCAACTGGAACTCACACATCAGGATGGTACAGCCATTTGAAAAATAATTTGATAGGTTTTATAAAGTTAATTATCCACTTATGTTATTATTTTACTACATATTATAATTATATATTTATGCATATGTCTTTACCAAAAGTAAACAAAAACAAATTTCTAAAAAAGACTTGTGCAAGTGATTAATGTTTATAGTAGCTGAACTTGTAGGAGCTTAAATGGCAAAATCTTAAATGTCAAACAGCAGGCAACGAAAAAAGAAATACTGGTATGAAGAATGACAGACAACATTGTGACCTGATTAAAAAATAAAAATATAAATAAATAAACTTTAAGTAAAAGAAGCATAAAATAATAAACAAATTATATCATTCCATTTTTATAAAATTATAGAAAAAGTCAAAAATGTAAAATTAAAACACAAAAGATAAAGAAAGCTACTGAAGGACACTTCGTGATGATAAAGAAAATCATACACCAAGAAGACATAACTTTTATTAATATCTATGCTCCCAATCAGGGAGCTTTGAAATATACAAAGCATTTACTAACAGAACTAAAGGGAGAAACAGCCCAAAACACTTTCATAGTAGGAGACCTAAATATCCCACTGTTGGGTATGGACAAATTATCCGAACAGAAAATCAATAAGGAAATAACATTCTTAAATGACACATTAGACCACCTGAACATAACTGAAATTTACAGAGCCTTCCATCCAAAATAGTTGCTTTTACATTCTTCTCTACTACACATGAGACATTCTCAAAGACTGACCACATACTGGAATACAGTCAGTCAAAAATTTGAGAGGTTTGAAATCATACCGATCATATTCTCTGATCATAATGCTTTGAAACTAAAGATAACTTCAAACAGAAATAAGGAAGAACCACAAATACATGGAGATTAAACAACATGCTATTGAAGAATGCCTGGGTCAGAGAAGAAATAAAAAGAGAGATCAAGATATACATAGAAACAAATAATAATGATAGTAAAACATATCAAAATTTTGGGAAATGGCAAAAGCAGTAATAAGAGGAAAGTTTGTAACATTACAACCTAACTCAAAAAAGTAAGAATGAGCCCAAATAAACAACCTAATGCTTCATCTTAAAACTCTAGAAAAGGAAGAACTAATGAAGACTAAAATCAGCAGAAGGAAAGAAATAATTAAAATTAGAACAGAATTAAAAGAAATTGAAAACAAGACAAAAAAATAGAAAAAAATAAATGCAACAAAGAGCTGGTTCTTCGAGAAAGTTAAAATTGACAATCCCTGGCTAGACTCACTAAAGAAAAAGAGAAAGGACACAAATAAACCAAATTAGGGATGAAAGAGGGGAAATTACAACAGACAGCACAAAAACACAAAGGATTATACAAGAATTCTATGAAAAAGTATATAACACCAAATTTAATCACCTAGAAAAAATGGACTGCGCTTAGAAAAATATAATTTTTCTAGATTGAATCAAAAATTGGAAAATCTAAATAGACTGATCAGCAGTATGGAAATTGAAAGAATCATCAAAAACCTACCAAAAAGTAAATGTCCAGGCCCAGATGGCTTCACTAGTGAATTCCACCAAACATTCAAAGATTTTATACCTATTTTTCTCAAACTCTTCCAAAAAATTAAAGAAGAGAAGGTACTTCCCAACTCATTTTATGAGGCCAGTATTACTGTAATATCAAAACCTGGTAAAAATAACACAAAAAAAGAAAACTATAGACCAATATTTCTCATGAACACAGATGCAAAAATCCTAAATAAGATACTAACAAACCAAATACAGCAACATATTAAAAAGATTATACACCATGGACAAGTGGACTTCATCCCAGGGGCACAAGGATGGTTCAACATATGCAAAGAGATCATTTGATACACCACATAAATAAAATTTAAAAATAAGAATCATATGATCATATCCATAGATGCAGAAAAAGCCTTCGACAAGATAAAGCATCCATTTATGATCAAAACACTTAACAAAATTGGTGTAGAAGGAAAGTAACACAATAAAGGCCATCTATGACAAACCCTCAGCCAACATTATACTTATAGTGAAAACTAAAAATCTTTCTAAGATCAGGAACAAAGCAAGGCTGTCCACTATTTCCAGTCTTATTCAATATAAAATTGGAGGTCCTAGCAAGTGCAATCAGACAAGAGAAAGATATAAAAGGCATCCAAATAGGAAACAAAGAAGTCAAACTATCACTATTTACAGATGACATGATACTCTATATAGAAAACCCTAAAAGACTCTACAAGAATACTGCTAGAAACAATAAGCAAATGCAGTAAAGTCTCTGGATACAAAATCATTGTTTAAAAATCCATAGTGTTCCTATACTCTAATAATGAAGAATCAGAAAAAAAAAGAGAAAATTTCTTTTGCAATTGCAACAAAAAGAATGAAATACCTAGGAATAAATCTAATAAAAGATATGAAGGACCTATATAATGAAAACTGTAAGACCCTATTAAAAGCAATTGAAGAAGATGCAAAGAAATGGAAAGATATTCCATGTTCTAGGATTAGAAGAATCAACATAGTTAAAATCACTATATTGCCTAAAGCATTATACAGGTTTAATGCAATCCCTATCAAAATCCTATTGGCATTTTTAAAGAAATACAACAAAAAAAATCATCAGATTTGTATGGAAGCACAAAAGACCTCAAATTGTTAAAGTCATCCTGAGAAAAAAAGAACCAGATTGGAGGCATCACTCTGCCCAACTTCAAATTATACTACAAAACAACAGTAATCAAAATGGCATGGTATTGGCAGCAAAACAATCACATAGACCAGTGGAACGGGATCAAGAGTCCAGAAATAAACCCATATTTATATGGGCAAATAATTTTCAACAAAAAAAGCAAAAACATATAGTGGAAAAAGAAAAGACTCTTCAATAAATGGTGCTGGGAAACTAGAAAGCCACCTGCAAAAGAAGGAAACAGACTGTTGTCTATCTCTACACACCAAAATTAACTCAAAATGGTTTAAGGAGCCGAATATAAGCCTTGAAACAATAAAATGCATAGAAAAAAACATAGGAACTAAACTCAAGGATCTTGGACTTAAAGAGGATTTTATGAATTTGACCTCATAAGCAAGGGAAGTAAAAGCAAAAATAAATGAAGGAGACTACATCAAACTAAAAAGCTTCTGCTCATCAAAAGAGACCATCAACAAGGTAAAGAGACAATCATCAGAATGGTAAAATGTATTTGTAAACAATGACTCTTAAAAGAGTCTAATACCAAAATATAAAGAACTCATACAACTCAATAACAACAGCAAAAAACCCCAAATGATCCAATCAAAAAATGAGCAGAGGACCTGTACAGACACTTTTCCCTAGAGGACATACAAATGGCCAACAAATATTTGAAAAGATGCTCAACATCGCTAGCTATTAGAGAAATGCAAATCAAAACCACAATGAGATACAACCTCATACCTGTTAGAATAGCTTTAATCAATAGGACAAGTAAGAACAAATGTTGGAGAGGATGTGGAGAAAAAAGAATCTTCATACACATCTGGTGGAACTGTAAATTAGTACAGCTACTATGGAAAACAGTATGGAGGTTCCTCAAAAAACTAAAAATTGATCTAGCATATGACCCAGCAATCCCTCTGTTGGGTATATACCGCTAAGACTTGAAAACCCATATCTGAAAATATATTTGCACCTTGATGTTCATAGCAACATTGTTCACAGTGGTCAGGACATAGAAGCAACTGAAGTGTCCTACTATAAGCGATTGGATAAAGAAGCTGTGGTATTTCTACACAAGTCATATAAAGAAATGAAATAGTGCCATTTGCAAAAACATGGATGGACCTCGAAATAATCATGCTAAACTATATAAGCCAGACAGAAAGAGTTGAAAACCACATGATATTACTTATATGTGATAAAAGCAACAAATGAACAGAACAAACAAATGAGACTCATGGACATGGACAATAGACTAGTAGTTACCAGAGGGGAGGGAGGAGGTGGAGGAGGGAGGTAATGGGGTAAAAGGGCTCTAATATATGGTGACAGAAAGAAATCTAAGTATGGGTGTTGAACAAAAAGAGAAAGAAAAAAAAAAGTAAAAGAAAGGAAAACAGTTCTTTGGATCCTGGATTTAGTGGGTGTGGATTGACAGCAAAGAGAAACAAGGAAGCTTTTGTGATTATGAACATATTCTATACCTTGAATGAAGTGGTAGTTATGTGATATATGTCGTATGTCATCAAACTGTGTTTTTAAAATGAGTGCATTTTAATCATTCATAAATTATATAGAAGTATCAGTTATTTATGTAAAAATACATGAGGACAACATAAACAGAAATACATGGAGGAATAGACACACATATAATCACAATTAAAAATTTTATTTCCCTTTCTTAATAATTGATAAAAAATTACTCCAGAAATTCAGTAAAAATTTATATACCCTGTGCATCTCTATCAACTACATTGAACTAGTTGGTGTTTATACTATAACCAACAATGGCAGAATTTTTTCAACT
The DNA here is from genome assembly GCA_004027375.1 of Macroglossus sobrinus. Taxonomy (NCBI): domain Eukaryota; kingdom Metazoa; phylum Chordata; class Mammalia; order Chiroptera; family Pteropodidae; genus Macroglossus; species Macroglossus sobrinus. The sequence continues at coordinate 477,705 of PVKZ01000227.1, read as the reverse complement.
ACATATGGAATATAATTATAATAAACATTATTTTGAGCAATAAAAACCATGTTCAAAAATTTGAAAAAATTAAAATATAAAAAATATTGTCTTCCCACAAAATAATTCAGCTAGTAAATATTAACTGTAAATACTTGGAAAAGGCTTAGCTATGTGAAAAAAAAAAGCATGTAAATTTATACAGCACACTAAATAATAAAAGGAGTAAAAGAAAAACTTACAAGGGAAATAGAAAATATCTTGAACAGAGTAATTATGAAAATGTAACCAATCCAAATTTGTGCATAAAAGGTAAAACAGTGCTTGAAGATAAATTAATACAAAAAAATTTATAAGAGAAATCTATGATATATATTCCTGCTTTAGAAAGAAAAATAATAAAGATCAAATTAAAACAAAATAGTTGTAGAAAGGAAATAACAGACAAGAAGAGAATCAGTGAAATAGAAAATAAAACATAAAACCTATACTAAGTAAGGGCATGAGAAAACTTTCTAAGTTGATGAAAAATTTTATATCTTGACTATATACAAAATAAATCTTCAAGATTTATCAAAGTGCAACTTTGCATTTCACTATATATAAAAGATAACTGTATTGAAAATAAAAACCCAGAAGTCACTAAAGTCTTAGGGAAAATCAGAAATAAAATTTGCATTTAAAAAATTAAGTTATTTTTTTCTTTATTCTATACAGGTATCTCTCAGTTAATATAGAAAATTAAAAGATAGGGTTTAAATAATTTTATATGTGATTTTGAAAACCCACTAAACTCCATAGCTCAAAATTAAATTAAATAGTGGTTTTATTTTCTCTTGTTATCTTTAATTTTGAGGTAGTGAAAAGAGATACATATTTTAAATTCTAAATATAAGTCAGTCACACTATATAGTGTAGCAAATTATTAATCAATAGATATTTATTAATTATCAAATAGAACATATTTAAAATATTTTTATGGATCATTTAAAAGAAGCTATTTTTTCAAATAATTAAGATATTAAAATTAGCACATTTGTATATACCTAATATACACCGACAACTTGATTAATAGCTGTGAATGAGTGTGCTCAGAAGTGTACAGGTGTGTGTTTATGCATGCACATGCACATACATATATCCCCACTGAGACCAAATCGATAACTGAATAATGAAATCTTAAAAAGCCATTTTTATTATATTAGATATAAGTTTATCAGAGAGTTTCAAATTGTTAGTATTGAAAACATCCATATATATATTTTTTTCAGATTCAATGTCAATCTGATACACTATGATATTGGTTAGTAACATTTAATATAGGAAACATGGAACACTGTTATATAGAAACATGAGTGGTTATTTAAACAGTAACCTAAGGTTTTCAATTTTATAAACTTTGATATTTATTTAGATTACTTACACTGTTTAAATTCCAGAATTGCCCAGAGATTGTTACATTAAATATTCCTAAAAATCAGTGAAAGGAAATAATAGAGGAATGTTGGGGCGAGTAGAGGTAAGCTGCTATTTTTAAAATCCATGCTTATTTATTAGAAGGAAGGTAATAAACGTATTCAGGGACATAGGACCATTCTATAGAGCAGTGGTGAAACGATGTTGAAATAATTGACAGTAACCAGTAAAAATGAGTCACAAAATTAAGCCAAATGTAATTAACCTAAAATTCAATCAACGGCTCATTCATTGAGGAATTAACAATAAGATTTTTGAAATAGTTTCAGGATAGGCTTAATAACTCTATATCATGTAGCATGTATAAGAAGCACACATATGTACTAGCAAATTTCTGCTAATGAAATCAGGGATTGGAGTAAAAATTTCAGACAAAAGATAATTAGTAGATTAGATTGCATTAGAATGGCATGCCATAAAGTAGCTATAACAGTCATTAATTTTTTCATATGAATAAAATATTATTTTATAATTTATTGAACAATTATTTTTAGAGTGTTATTTGAATGTTACTACCTGTAATAAGAAATATGGTGATAAATAATAATTTCAAATTTCAATTTTGAACATATTTGCAGCAAGAGATTTTTAAATTCTTTTAACTGACAAATTAATAGTAGAAACAAAATAATGAAGAATTTCAACCTAGTTACATAATGATACAGCATCATGTAGAAACATGATAACTGTAATAAAATTTCTGAATTGGAAATACATAATCACATCTGTACTTTATAGTTTGTAAAATAGGACATTAACAGAAAAAATATGAGGCACTTTTAATATTTTTTTTAACTCATTCCTAGATGCTAGAAAATTTTTGGATACCAATTTACTAATAATCCATATTATAATTCAGTTTAAAATATTTAATATAAAAAGGTATAATATTTATTAGATAATTCAGATTAGTGCATAATATAAAGTTTTATAGACAGAAATCTTATAGCACATTCAAAGACAACAATAAACATATTGAAAACTACAGTGTAACCATGATTACATTCTAAATAAACTGTAAATCGACAGCTGGTGGTACATTCAATTAGATACAGTATATCATATTAATTTTATTCGCTCATTAGTTTTATCCTTTAATGCTAAACTACCCTACTTAAGACCAACAGGGCAAATATGTGTATAGAAAATTATTTAGTCCATAGACTGAATACTGAATGTCTTGATTTCTGTTGTCAGTCATTTGGATAATACCTTTTCTCCCGCTGAAATAGTCTTCCTTCCTTATTCAGTTCTTCCATTTTTTCACTAAAATCAAAACTATCCTGTTGATTTATACTTAGTAGAAGACATTTGCATTAACTTCAGTAAAAGTCAACATCCAGTTAGCATGCCCTATTTATTACATTTTGAAACAAAGCAGATATAAATTTATTACTTTTTCCTTTTTTTTATTTCCACTGTTTAGTGAGTTGTGTTTATTTTCTAATTGTAAAGAACTCTAGTAAGCAGGTTATGTTTGCCTTATTAACTTTAAAAGTGTATTGTCAATCTCACTGCTCTACTGGAGTAGTCACAGCTAGCTGACAATACTCTACTACACATCTTTTAAAATTCCGGTGCTGATAAATTTAGTGTTTTCTTGATTTATGCATGATATACTAAATAATTTTGGAATGGATCTACTTGTCCTGATAGCAGCAACTATTCAATTAGAAAATTGCTATTATAGTTATATACCAGTTATTTTTTTCTTAGCAAGTTTATCATTAGCTTAATTAAGACACACATATATTTCCTCCTTGAGATTTACTTTGAATCTATCTTCACGTCTCTGTGTGAATTTCCTATTTCTTTTTACTATTATAATACTGCAGCCAAATTTTGACAGGGGGGTTATTACTAAACACTTTGTCAGTTTAGAAGTAACTTCATTATTATTAAAATTATGTGATTTAAAAAATATTTTTTCTCTTGTGACCCAGTATTTCTATACATATTTGGGGTATAATTAGGTACCTTCCATAGCAACCAGGCCCTTAGTATCAAGTTCAGTGAGATCATTCAATTCTTCTGTTTTTTTTCCCCCCAATTTTATTTTTTTGGATCAATTTCAGGTTTACAACAAAATTGAGAAGTTACATAAATTTCTCATATGCTCCCTACCCACACATGCATAACCTCCTTTATTAGCAACATCATTCACCAGAATGGTACATTTTTTACCAAGAATAAGCCTACACTGACACATCATAATCACTAAGTTCATAGTTTACCTTAAGGTTAACTTTTGATGTTTTGTACATTTTAAGGGTTTTGTACAAATATGGAATAACATACATCCATTATTATAATACCATTAGAGTATTTTCACTGACCTAAAAATCCTCTGTGCTCTACCTGTTTATTCCTCGCTCTCATCCAACCTGGCAAACACTGTCTCCATGGTTTTGCCTTTTCCAAAATGTCATATAGTTAAAATGATGTAGTATGGAACCTTTTTTAGATTGGCTGCTTTCACTTAGTAATATGCATTTAAGGTTTTTCTGTGTCTTTTCATGGGTTGATAGCTCATTTCTTTTTAGACCTGAATAATATTGTGTTGTGTGGATTTAATACAGTTTACATATTCATTCACCTGTTGAAGAATATCTTGATTTCTTCCAAGTTTTGGCAATTATGAACAAAGCAGCTGTGAATATCAATGTACAGGTATTCATGTGGGTAAAAGACAAGGATCATGATTGTTGGATCATAAAGTAAAAGTATGTTTTGTTTTGTTAAAAAAAAACTTGCCAAATTGTCTTTCTTCCAAAGTGACTGTACCATTTTGCATTTCCATCAGCATTATATATGTTTCTGTTACTCCCATTTTCCCAACAACATTTATTAAAGAAACTGTTTTTACCCCATTGTATATTCCTGTCTTCTTTATCGTAGATTAAATGACCATAGAGATGAAGAATTATTTTGGGGGCTCTTTATTCTGTTTGTCCAGAATATTTTAGTTTGATGCAATGCAACTTGTCTAATTTTGCTTTTGTGACCTATGCTTTCAGTGTCATATTCAAATTATCATTGTCCAGATCAGTGTTAAAATTTTTTTCTTATGTTTCCTTCTATAATTTCAGGTCTTATGTTTAAGTCTTTAATCAATTTTGAGTTGAATTTTTGTATATGGTGTGAGCAAAAGGTCCAGTTTTACTCTTCTGCGTGGAGATACTCAGTTTTTCTAACACCATTTTTTAGAGAGACTGTCTTTTCTTCATTCTGTGATCTTGGCACCTTTGTCCAAGATCAATTGGTCATAATTAGGTTTATGTATTTTGGGTTCTGGATTCTGTTCCATTGATATATCTATTTTTATGTCAGTACCATACTGTTTGATAACTACAGCTTTGTAGTGTGATCCTTCCCACTTCAAACTTTTTGGTTAAGATTGCTTTGCCTATTTGAGGATTGTGTGTGGGGGTGGGGGGGAGGGAGAGTTTACATATGAATTTTAAGATTGTTTTTCTATTTCTGTAGAAAATGCCATTGGAATTTCTATAGAGATTGCACTGAATATGTAGATTACTTTGATAATATGCATATTTTAACAAAATTAATTCTTCCAATTCATGAACACAGGATTTTCACTTATTTGTATTTTCTCAATTTCTCTTTTTCATGTTTTATAGTTTTTAATATACAGATTTTTACCTCCTTGGTTAAATATATTCCTAAATTGTTTTTATGCTGTTGTAAAAGGAATTTTTTTCTTTATTTTTTTAGATAATTTGTTGTTAGTGTATAGAAATGCTACTGATTTTTGTCTTTTGATTTTGTATGCTAAAAATTGACTGAATTAGTTTATTATTTCTCACAGTTTCTAGTGGAATCATTAGAATATATATATATTCTAATTTATATATCCTCGTGTAATCCACAGACAATCTTACTTCTTTCTTTCTAATCTGGATAGCTTTCATTTCTTTTTCTTGCTTAATTGCTCTAAGACTTCCAGTACAATGTTGAATAGAACTGGCAAGAGTAGACATTATGCATACTTGTCTCATACCTGATCTTAGAGATTTTCAAATACTAAACCAAATTATTTTCCTGTAATAAACCTACCTCTGTCCTGATATATTATTATTATTATTATTATTATTATTATTATTATTATATATGTTTATGTAGAATTAGTTACATTTTATTACAAAATTTTGCAACTCTGTGAGAGTTTTTGGTCAATAATTATGTCCTCTTGTAATGTCTTTGGTTTTAATACCTGGACAAAGCTGACTTAATGGAGACAATTATAAATTCCTCCTCTTCAATTTCTGCAAGAGTTCTTGTGGAATTGATATTTTTTCTTAAACGTTTATAGAATTTATTGTGAAGTAATCTGAACTCAGTTTTCTTTGTGAAGAGATTTTTAGCTAAAACTTTAATTTTCTAAGCAAGTATATTCGAGTTGTCTGTTACTTCCCATATGAGCTGTAGTAGTTTCTGTCTTTAAGAAATTTATTCACTTCAACAATGTTGCTGAATTTAGTAACATTAATTGCATCATAATAATCACTTATTAAACGTTCATTATCTGTAGACTTCAGTGATGCCATTGTTCTTTTGTTCCCGTTTCTGGTATTATAATTTGTGCATTTTTTTTCTTTTTTTTATAGATTAATCTAGAAAGAAGTATATCAGTTTATTGCGCTTGTTAAAAATCATGTTTGGTTTCATAGAATTTCTCAAATTATTACTTGTTTTCCAATTTATTTATTTCTACTCAGATATTTATACTTTCTTCTCTTCTGCTTATTTTGAGTTTAATTATCTTTTTTGAGCTTCTTAAGATAGATAATAGTGTTATTAATTTGAGAGTTTTGTGCATTTTTAAAAACTCTAGGCATGTAGTGCTATAAATATATATCTAATACTGTTGATCAGCATTCCACAATTTTGGTAGGTGTTAAATTTATTTTAGTTAAAGTTGAAATAATATCTATTTTTTATTTATTATTTAACCCATAGAGAATTAGAAATGTGAGAGATTTTCCATTTATTGTTATTAATTTCAAATTTATTTTTTTATTGACCAAGAACATGCTTTATATAACTTGAATAATTTTAAATTTACTAAAAATTGTTTTATGTTTCAGATTATGGTCTATTTTAGCAAATATTTTATGTGCCCATGAAAAGTATGTTTATTCTATTATTTTGAAATAGATTTCTCTAAAAATATCAATTAAGTCAAGAGTTGATAATGTTGCTCATTTTCTGTATACTAATTGGATTTCTGTCTAATTTTCATATGTGTTTGAGACAACAGTATTGGACCTTCTAGCAACAAATGAGGATTTGTCTGTATCTGCTTATAGTTCACTTAACTTTTTCATGTACTTCTAAAATCTTATATAAGGTACATCAATATTTAACAATTATTAAATCCTTTTAGTCATTTTATCTCATCATTAAGAAATGACCTTATCACTGGTAATATTTTTTTTGCCCAGAAGTCAGCTTTGCCTGTTATTGTTGTAGGCACTCCATCTTTCTTTGATTTTTTTTACATTATATGTCTTTTTATAATTTTATTTTCAATCTATGAATATTTTTATACTTAAAATTGGCTTCTTGTAGGCATATGGCTTTTTGTTGTTGTTGTTAATCCAATCTGATAATACAACTTTTAGTTGTATTTATATACTTAACTTTTAATGTAATTACTGATATGGTTATATTTAAATCTGCCATATTGCATTTGCTTTCTGTTTGTCCTATCTGTGCTTCATTCCCATTGTTTTCCTTGTCTGCCTATTTTGAATTATTTGAGTATTTTTTAGTATCTCATTGTATTTCTTTTGTTGTTGTTGTTGTATAATTTGTAATCATGGTGAAAAACACATAATATAAAATCTTAACCATTTTTAAATGTACAGGTCAATAGTGTTAGCTTTGTTGGCTTTTTAACTATAGGTTTTTAAGGGGGTTTGTTTTAGTGGATGCTTTAGGTTTATAGTATATGTAATGATTAATTATATTGGGCCATATTGCACAGATATTTTGTCAGACCTTATTCTGAATATTTCTGTGATGAAATTTTTGGATAAGATAAACATTTAAATTGGTGAATTTTGAGTAAAGCAGATTACCTTCCATAATGTGAATTTTATTCAATCTGTTGAATAAACCTCTCCTGAATAAGAAGAAATTCTACTAGAAGACTGCCTTTGAATTTGAATTGCAACTCTTCCCTAGGTCTGCAACCTGTGGGACTACTCTGCAGGTTTTGAATTCATCAAGCCTCTACAGTTGTGTAAGTCAATTTCTTTAAATAAGAAATTCTCTCTCTGTCTTTCTCTCTCTCTCCCTTTCTGTCTCTCTTTCTCTTTCTCTCTCTCCTTGCACACACACACACACACACACACACACACACACACACAATCACACTGGTTCTGTTTTTATATGAAGAACACTTACTAATACACTATACATTTTTAAGTTATCACAATCTTGTTCAAATGATGATAACATATCACTTTATATATAGTTTAAAAACCTTATAACACTATACTTATATTATTAATCCTGCCTTTTCTGCAATTGTTATAAAGTTTACATCTACATGTTTTTTAAACTTCACACTGCATTTATATTGTTGCATAAGCAATTTTATATAAATAAATTAAATATTTTAAAAAACAGTCATATATTTACTCACATAGTTACCATTTCTGGTACTCTTCTTTTTTGTGTGCTAATTTATATTTTTACTTGTCACTATATTTTTTCTATCTGAAGGATATCATTCAGTATTTCTTATAGTGAAGGTCTGTTAGTGACAAATTCTTTATCTCTTGCATATCTGAAAGAAGGTCAATTTTGTCTTGGGTTTTGATTTTTTTTATGCTGTTTAAGAAATTTTAAGTTGGCAGCTGGTTTTTCTCTTTCCAGACTTAAATATTTGCTTCATTGTCTTCTTGTTTTCATTGCTTCTGACAAAAAAATCTAATATCATCATTATCTTTTGTTTTGACTAATTTTAAGGTTTTCATTTTATCTCTGGTTTTGAGTAATTTAATTTTCATGTACCTTGGCATATTTTCTTTCAGGTTTTTAGGAATTAGATTTCATTGAGATATTTGAATCTGTGTTTTTCAGTTTATATAACATTTGAAAAAACTGACAATTATGTTTTCGAGTATTTATTGACTCTTCTAGTTCGGGACTCAAATCACATATATATTAGACTTCCTACAGTTATCCCACATTATATTAATTATCTCTTTATTAATATTTAGTGTCTTTTCCCTATCAGTGTTTTATTTTGGATCATTTCTAGAACCATGTCTTTAAGTTCATTAATGTTTTAGTTTGTAATATTTAATATGCCATTTCATATATATTGTGATTTTCATCTCTAGAAATATAATATGAATTGTTTTAATCTTCCATGTTTCTACTTAATACATTCAAGCTTTTGTTTAGTTCTTCGAACAATTGGAATACACATGTAATGTAGTTTTTAATGTTTTATATATTTTGTTCAGTTTTTTAATGGTTTTACATGTAAGGACAAATCTAGTCCTTTTTACTCCATCTTGGTTAAAGCAGAAATCTTTACATATACAATATTTTGAGTAATGTTTTTTATCATGTAGTTGTTCCACAGCAGACTTTGTTATTACTATATTAGTGTTGTTCTTGATTCATATACTCGTAGTTTACCTCTCTGAGTTTGTGAACCTATAAAGATGAAGCACAGACCATGGTTTACAGGAAACCTACTGAAAAAATGTGATAAATATCTGTCTTGGTAACAAGCCAGCTATCTTGCTATTTGTATCTATACTTCTTTAGAGTCTTCAGACAGAACAGATATTACTTTCCAGTGTGTCATTTACAATAAAAAATGGAATTATCATAAATGTTTGCTTTACATTTCTTATTTTTTAATCTAGAGGATATTACTTATTTACTGGGCAATATTTAAGTCACTTATTTAAATCAGAGTAGTCATAATCCTACACATGTTTTAGAGGTGATAATCTCCTTAAAATACATTTCAATAATTTATTATTTAAGTTCCCAGGTTTTTTCACCTCTCAATTATTTATACAGACTGTAATCTTTTTGCCAAGGCTGTACCTAATCCCTGATGGAGGCAGCCCTTCTGTTATGTTGACAATGGGTTTTTGTTGTTGTTGTTAAGCATTGTCAATTATTGCAAAAACTTTTTTAAAGAAAATGTTACTCTGAAAACAGTGATGGATGATCTTGAATTAGAAATCCATTTAGTGCTTGAGAATTTGGTGAAATCATGAAAAAAAATTAATAGAAATGAAGGAACAAAATTATTGAATAGATTTAATATTAGAATTTACTTTTATGATGCATGCTAATTCAAGCAAGAATCTACATTTGTTAATTTTGAAATTACAGTATGTAAGTGATAATAAAATTAGTATCTGATGAAATCCTTTGTGAGTCAGCTAAATAAACACTGAATGCAAAAGCTAAACACTGGTATTTAAGTATATGCTTGGTATGAATACTAAAACAAACTGAAAAAATTTGAGATTATAAATAAAATAAAATAATAAAAATTTGGTATTATATTCATTTCCAGTTTAAAATATATTCATTAACTATGTATTTATGGGGGAATAACATCTTTTTATTTAACAAAATCACATGAAAATGATAGATTTAGTAATCTAGTCTTCTAGGTTTTAATGTACTATGGTGTCCATAAGCACAAATTTTGGAATTAAAGTTTAAATAAATATATCCGGAACTACTGAACCAATAACTATTTTGTCTGTGTTCCTACTTTGGGAGAAGTTTCTAGATTGGAAAAAAATTAGTTAAAGATAATATTCAAGCTGATCCAACTTTATAGAATTAAATTTTTGTTTTCTTATTTTTATTAGTGACCTACAAAAGCAAAATAACAAAAATGTCTAGTTATTAGTATCTATATAGATTACAACCTTTAACATTGTAAAATTATTCATATCCTCTTAAAAACTGGAGAAGTCCACCAATTTTTAAATATTTAAGATTAGTATCCTAACAACATGGCATTTCAAGTTTTACAAGTTTTAACAATGACTATCTAAGTTAGAATCATGAATACACAGTGGTGATATCCAGGATTTTAGAGTTGCCAGAAAATCCACCAGGCAAGCATACTCATTTTAAAAAATGAGTGACTATTAAGAAATAATAGGATCCTTTCTTTCTCAATAACTTCACACAAACTTCTATCATCTTACAACTACCCCTTCCTATTTAGTTTACATTCTGCACTATTGGTAGTATTCCTCTGAAGTAAACATTAAAAGCACAATGATTTTCTTCAAAATAAAAAATTCAAGATCTAGCAATATTACTTAGAGAGTAGCTATATATTCACAAGTAGAAGAGAGGAGATTGACAGTGAGATAAACACTCAGTTTTGAAGCAGGGCATGAAAGTTTAAGTACTGATATTTCTAACTTGATGAATGATCATAGGCACCTAATTTAAAATTTGTGCATCTCATGTTTCTATGATTTAAATGAAGGAAATCACATATGCTCAACTTAATAGATGAAGAAATTATTGTAATTTTAATTAATTAATTATTTTAAAAAATTTAACCCATTTTCTGCTTGCCCTGAGAATACTGCTCTTGCAAATGTAACATTTATCCCGTGGTAACTCATGGATCACAGTCCTAACCTTACTCACAAAGTTTGCCACGAAATATCTCGCTTTTATTATTACCTTTGTATCACTTTAGTATGTTAATAGTATTTGGAAACAAATAACATTGTTATATTTATATAATTCTGTTTTTAGTGGTGGCATTTCCATTTACAAAATACAGTAATTCCTGACTGTTGAAAATGTCAAATCCTAGAGAACATAGCATTCTTACATGTGATATTAATATTATTCTGCAAAAGTTGTTAGTTGAAAATTCATTTGATGAATTCCATTTATGGATACATTTCTGTTACATTAGAATTATAGACAAATTCTGTTTAGAAATAACTACAAAAACAGTTTTTATATTTTATTTTTACATTTAAAAACAGTCAGATTTGCTTCATATTCCAAGAGTGTGTTTATGTAAAATTAAATTAATGCTGGCAGCAAGCTGCACTTTTTTTTCTAAACAAGAAGTGGGTTAAAAAGCTTTATAAATTTTTTATTAAATTTATTAAGATAACATTGGTTAATAAAATTGCAAGAGCAAAAATCTATATAAAATTTTAACTGTTTATCAAACATTATGTCTATTCTATCTTAAATGATGATTAGTATCTCTCTTTCTCTCTCTGCTTCTCTTTCCTGACATTCAATTAAAAGAAATGAATTTAACACATATCTAAAAAGAAAATTTCAGGTAGCAACAAGGGTTACAGGGAAAATTAAAGTAGTATTATGGTAGACAGTAATTTCTACTGTTGTTATTGTGAACACTTAAAGAAAAAGCAAGTCTTGCAAAGTCAAAATCATTGTGAAGAGCTTTTATAGCAGAGGATATGTTATCAAGGTAGGAATAAGCTTAAGTATTTGAAAAAATGAAAAAAAAAAAGTCTAGAGCATTTGTGCCTGGAAGAGAGTGGGTACAGGATATTAAAATAAAATAAAATGGAGAAGAGATGGAGGATCCCTCAGAGACAAAACCATTTAAGCCACATAAGCAAAACTTAGCCTACTTTATTTATAAATGTAAGAAAAACAACCTAGTTTATTTATTGAAAATTCCTCTGCTAATCATAAATGAAACTTAAGTCAAATTAATATATTGACTAAAGAGTTTTTATTTTATTGTAATGTCAGAGTCAATCGTGGAGGGCTTTAGGCAAAAAAGTGTCATAATCTATCTGATTTATATTATTTTAAGAACATTCTGGATACTGTACAAATTCTAGTAGAGAGGATAATAAAGTTTTGCAGAAAGAATGGATATATACACATAGGTGAATTTGTGTGTGTATATACAAAATAGTTAATATCTGTACAGAAATTTTAGGTGCTATGTAACCACAGTGCTTTATGGTATTTGATTACTTTGGAAGATTTTTTATAACACATTTGGATGCAAACTTAAAACCTTATTTCCTGAAAGATTTGTTATTAATATTGTATTTCCTAGAGAAATCTGGATACGTAACTAGCTGACCATATGTCTTGCTGCCCTACTAGTGATAAATAAATTTTTGTTAATTTTTTTTGGGGGGGTGGTTTTGGTAAACATCTTTGCTCTATCCAAAAGACAGAGAATAAAAGCGTACTTTTATATGTGTGTGTAAATTAAAAAATCAAGGTATTAATCCATGAAAGAAGACTCACATTTAAAAGTTTAATATATTGAAAAATACAAAGTTCTAGGAATAAAGGGACATATCACTTAATTGCTTGATAGTATGAGGTAAATAACTTAATAATTCAATTTCTATGAATCTGTGTATTAAAAGAACCTATTAGAAATGTAAAATGATGAAGACAGCAATTTAAAGGCAATCAAACAAAAACCATGATGATTATTATATATACTAAATTACTAGATATCAATTAATTGCTTAGTTAACCAAAAGCCCAAATATAAATAACAACTCTTCTTTTAAAATGAGATATTTCATTTTGAAGTGCTTTATTTGTATCTGATTTAATTTACAAAATTATATCTAATTAGAATGTATAGTCAGTGAACAGTGTCCCTGATAGAGATAAAACATATGTTACCAGTAGCAGTTGTCTCATGAAGCTTCATTATTCAGCTCAAAAAGTGAAGCTATAATCATTAAACATATGTCAAAGACACAGAAGCATAACCGCTCTAGTATGAGAGTGAATTAAGATGGGAGAGTGGAATATAAAAGATCTTTATAGAGGCACAAAGAGAACTGGAAATATAATTATAATCATCTTTTATTATCAGGAATTTAGTATTGTATTCACATCATTTAGTTAGAACAAAAGAGTAATAGCCAGAAACACTTTATAAAGGGCTATTTAAAACAATATTTTACAGGAAAGTTGATGACTTATTCAATTTGAATTTACTGTTTTAACCCAAAAACTGATTACAGTATAAGAAATAACATAAAGAATCCACCTTTTAAGTTTTCCCTCTCTACTTGTTAATGTATATAAAGGTGATGTCTAAAAGGTTCTCTGAAAGCTGATTCAGAGATGAAGATTAAAGCAGCAGATGCTTGTTAGAAATCAATATCTGTGGAAAAAATTTTTTTTTAAAAAAAAGAAGAAGCAGAATGGGGAAGAGAAACAAGATAAACTGTGATACAAGTTGGACAAAGCTTCCACCAAAGCACTTTTGAGAAGGTGGTAGTCATCAGAGTTTCACCTAATAGACTAAAAAGGCCAAGTCTTTATACCCCTGTCTTACTTAGTCACTGGATGTAAGCTCCCCTGAAATAGTAACATTTGTAATCACAGTGTCTGCAGCTGGGGCAAACTCTGAAGAAATTGACAGCTGGAGGCAGTTTGTTGATCTCATCTCTCAGAGGTAGGCTGCAAATTTTTTCTTGAAGTTGGGTCTTGGGTGGCACATCTACTTTTTTCCACCACTTGTGCTACTTGAATTCACTTTTCCATGTATGTTTGTGGAGCAACTTCTTCAGAATTTCTTTGAGCATTTACTGCTGATGGAGACCAAACAGAAGGATGTTAGGGAGATAAAATTCAGCTCTTGACAATGAAGTTGGTCTTGGTACTTCAATTGATACCCATTGTTACTATCCTCTACATTCCAGATTCCCCCTTGCTGTCTGCTTCTACCTTGGCCTTGATGACTTACCGAATGATGTGACCCAGAACCTCATCCCAAGGTAATTGAGCCCCAGGTCACCATGATATGTTCAAGATGGTGTTATTTTAATCTTTTAATTATATTCATAGTTGGGTAAGAGAGTATCAAAAATTCTTGATTATCTGTACTCTTCTCTACATTTATTGGCTAACATATACCACCATATAATCCATATCAATTGTCAACTATACCTGCAAAAAATAGTGACTTTTTTCTTGCTTGCTTTTTCCTGGATACAAAAAGTATTCAAGCAGCAGATATAGATAAATGGGACTCTAGTGTTTCTTCTGGCAAGAGTATGTCTAGGACCAGTAATCCTGCAGTGCCCAGATATGTGGAAATTTTGATTATAAATTCTGTGGTAGGTTATTAGAAGTAATAGTAACTGGGAATACTCTTTTTTCCATGCCTTGTTTTCTAGACTCATGTTTTCTTTCTTTGAAAAAACAGTGAAAAATAAATATTTATATAAAATGCATACTATGCATTTTGGATGATGCATGCTATTTTTGCAGAATAATCTCATAGATCTGGTGTCTCAAATGTGTCTTCAGCAAGCTAGTGATTTCTGGGGGTGCAATAAGTGACAGAAAGATTGAATCTGTGGACATGGTCTCACTCCCACAACATCTTAGATTTAAATGTTCCCCCAGGTCTGAAAATATATTGTGGAGGATCTCATGTCAGTAGATCAAATGCCCTGCTGACAAGAAAAGCAAACCAATACTCAGAATACATGTCTATATATATATAATAACAAACTCCTGACTCAAACAAGATGGAAAGGACCCAATGTAATTAATTTGTCACTAAGAATCCAATAACTTTCCTCTAGGAATGAATCAATTTTAGGGTTTATTGTTTGTGTCTATTGCTGGCAGTAGGGTCATCTTTGATAAGTCTGAATCTCTTCAGTTAAGCCTCACAATCTCTGCCACCCATAATAACCTCTGTGATAGCCTTTCGTGACAGCACTGGCCTGGTCTTTCACAGAGCCTAGCCAATACCAACTATTGAGGTAATTTTATTTACTTAGTAGTTTAGTGCCTCTTCCATCTTGATAACCTCTGGTGGGCAATAACACATGATAGAAAGCTGTGTGCACTTCATGCTTACTCCAGTGTGTCCATCTAAATTAATTTACCTCAGAACCTTTTTTTTCTATCTTTTTTTCTTCTAAGTCCCTGGCCAGCTGTTGTGGATATTTATTTTTGTTCTTGAAACTGTTTATATTTTAACCTTCATTCATTGTTTTCTACAAAAGTAGAAAATCAAGTACCTTGTCCAAACAATTTTCTTAGATACTAACTTTCAAGCTCACTTGAGTGGGCTATACTTAACTGTCATCCATTTTCCATATGCACCCATATGGTAAACTGATCCATCTATATACTAAGCTTAAGCATTTTTCTCCTTATTCTGGAGATCATATAAAATTCCTCAGGAGCCATAAATGTGAGTTGAGAGAGGGATACTGGCAAACCCTTTGAGTACATTAGAGCTATACTTTCTTATAAGTAAAAAAGATGCAAAAACTTTACATTTACTTTGGAGTGCATGTCCCAGTGCACTCCTGATTAACAGGATTCCTATATAGTTTCTGAATAATGTCAGGTTCCTGAATTTTCGCAGGGTTTATGTCTCACCCTCTGGAATGTGAGTGTCTTACCAAATCTTCCAACATGCTATAATATCATGCTCATAAAACTCAATCAAAATATTATCATCAATGTGCTATTCTGCAGTATGTTTGAGGTGTTCATATGTCACCTGACTATATTGTAATAGAAAGCAGAACTGACCTGACTATAAAACCAAATCAATATAGCTATTCATGTCATGTGAATAAATGCTGTTTCTGACCTTCTTTTTTATTGAAATGGAAAAAACATATTCACTAAATAATGGCCAAATACCATATCCCTGAGCTATATTAATCTGCTCTAGCAAAAATATCACATTTGATTACTTGGCTGTTTTTGCAATAGCCTACAGTTATCTTCCATGATCCATCTGGTTTCCATTAGAATTTAACTATTTAATTACATGAGGATACATAGTAGATCAATTACCATCTCTACAACCTTTAGATATGTAAGGTGGCAATAATTTCCCATATCCCTAACATGTGATATTTTTTATTTACTATCTTGGCTGGAGAGAGAGCTAGTTTAAGAAGCCTTCAGGTTGCTTTTCCCATTTAATAGTTTCTATCCCACAGATCAAGAATGTAGGGATTGTACAAACTACCACCTATGTCAATTCCAGTTATATATTTAGGAATCAGAGAAATGACCTTAGCTGGATTTAGACACTATATGCTAGTCTATTGCAAGCCAGCCCTTTTCCTGTGGTATGACTATACATTTATTTAGTTTTAGGTTTGAGGTAATTTTATAAATCATCTCCATAACTCTCTGTGAGTCAGGTCCCCTAGCTCACTGCTTGAACTTTGTTAGTTATTATAATAATTATAATCCCATGATTTTAGGCAGTTAAGTGCTATAATCTGATTTCTACTATTTTGAGTCTTCTAATCCTCATTTCTATCAGACAAGTTCTGTAACAACCCCTCTTACTATCAGCTTTGGCTTTGTAGAAGTAAACCACAACTGAATTAATTAGAGATGGTGGTGTCCCTTTTGCCAACACGTATATTGTAAACTTATTAAATATTGTGTTTGTGGTCTTGTCTTTTCCTTAGAACACAATCTTCTGGTGGTTCTTCTGAATATAGGTAGTATATTTATTCCAGGATATTTATATTACTGTGCTTATAATTCTTCTGCCATTGTTTTCCTTGAAATTTCTAGCATTTTAAGTTAACGTAGAACATTGCTTTTTCCATATTTAGGGTACCCATTCTGTTAATGACTTTGCTGCATCTGTTTGATTTGAGAGCAGTGACACACAAAGACCATACACCCTTCACAAAAGGCATCCATTACTTCATCATTTAAATCCTATTTTAGGAGTAAGTAATCATACTAATAACATACAATTTACACACACACACACACACACACACAGAATTTAGAAGTACATCTTAATTACAACTTATACAATACATATATTTGCATGAATGTTAAATGTGTATTTATGTGTAGTATATGTGTGCACATGCACATTTGTGTATGGGTAGACAGATGGAGAGAGAGAGCATAAAAGCTTCTCCAAAAAATAATTGAGTTGATGTAAACTTTTATATACTAATTTCAAGTGTAAAACAATAAAATATATGTCCATAGTAGGCATCTGATTTATACTGTTATTTTTCATTCTTGAAATAAACTGTTCTATTAAGCAAACAGAGTTCTGCTGTTATAAAAGAAATATTGAATACTTCATTTTGCCTGTGAAAGTATAGATCAAGAAAGCAATAAATAAAAACTATTGCTACCTATTTAGTCACCAGCATTTTAAGTCAACTTCCTGTATGCTAAAATGATTAAGTGTTTGGTACATAAGAAATTCATCATATAAATATAGCTTTGCTACAAGTTATAGCGGGAAATTATTATGCTGTTATAAGAAAGATTACTATACAGTAAAACTAGGATGAAATATAAATCTGCAAAGTATTAGAATACAAACACATAAGAATATTCTTTTCAATAGATGATACAGAAAACAAATCTCAATGCTAAAAAATAAATTATTATTTGAGGACTTGAGTCATAGGAACTGGGAAAGTTTCCAAATTCTTAGGACAAAGATGTTTCATTATCAAGAAAAAAAATCCCCAATTTAATAATTGCATAGCCTATAACATGAGATATTTTAATTCAAACTACAAATGTACATTTTTCTGACTGCTATTACTGTATAATAAACTCTCCAAAATTTGTAGCACAAAGTAACAGTTTAATATAAAAAATTCTGTTGATTAAGAGTTTGGACATAGTATAGCAGAAATAATATATATATTCTGCATAATGTTTGTGGCTTCAGATGGAAATACTCAATGACTGAGGATGCCTTAAAAGTCTAGGAGCTGGAGAAGCTGAAGTGAGGGTCGCAATTTCCAGATAGATTATTTTTTGCATATCTACCTCAGGGCTGATGAGATTCAGAAGGTGGGGTGTGTGGACTCTCCAGTGGCTTAGTGTTGTCAATATGATCACTAGGTTCCAGCAAGAAGTTTTTTAAGAGAGTGATCTTTCTAGAAGAACCAGGGAAAAGATACATATTTTCTTTTGACCTTGACCTGGATGGAAGTTGTCATCAATTTTGTCATACTTTATTACCTACAATATTCATGTTCTTGTCCAGATCTAAAGGTGGAGGACCTAGAATCCCCCTCTCAAGAGAAATATGTCAAAAATTATTGTGCCATTTTTTAAAATTGCCACAGGCAGAGTTACAAAACTAGGAACTGATTTTTGTAATTTCAAGAATTAAATCAGATGAATAAAAAGGTAAATTGGTTTATTATTGAGTGTCATAAGAAAACTGTATTATTTTCATTTGAGAAGAGTTTCTGGGAGATAGATGAAAAATGAAGTCAAATCTTTCGATATACTCAAATATAGAGAATTCGATGATTTTGTGACTTTAAATAGTTCTTAAAATATGAACAGCATGTTTTTGTTACTTAACTAAAGTCAAATGAAACAGCTTTCAGTATTTTGATATTCAATTCTTCTGTAAGTTCATATCAAATAATATTGTGACATTAGAAAAGTATTAGAAATTATCAGTGGAAAAATATGTCAATTCTGTCCATAAAAAGATAATTATATATAATGTTGCAACAATGTGATTTTTACTTTATAATGTTTAGTTGTTTTTGTGTATGTGTGTCAGGAGAATATTTATTATTATGCAATGGTTTTTATGACAATCAAACTTTTAAGAAAGAATCTTTATGCCAGAAATGGATTAATTTTCTACAAACTTCATACAACAAATCTCTAAAGTTGGAAGAAAAACTTGAATGTTCACATATTCAAATAGAGGTTTATTTTAATGCAATTATAAATTAAATTAAAAGCACAACTACAAAATGTAGACTTATATTAAAATTAAAGTATTTCTTGGTTATAGAGTCATTATTAAAACTCAGTGATGAAAGAGGATATATTATTCCAACACAGAAGTTTGAAGTATTCATACCAACTATTATATGAACTGTTATTCTTATAATTTTTTAAAAATTTTAAAATTTTTATTTTTTCAATTGTATTTAACATACAATATTTTATTAGTTTCAGGTATATAATACAGTGATTAGACATTTATATAACTTATGAAGTGATCACCCCAATAAATCCAGTACCCATATGACATCATACATATTTATTACAATGCTGCTGACTATATTCCCTATGCTATAGTCTACATCTCCATGACTACTTTGTAACTACCAATTTGTATCTCTTAATCTCCTTCACCTTTCAACCATCCTCCCACCCACCAAACAACAATCAAATTTCTCTCTGTGTTTATGAGCTTGTTTCTATTATTTATTTATCCTGTTCTCTAGATTCCACATATGGCATTTATCTTTTTCTGTCTGACTTACTCCACTCAGCACAATACTCTCTAGGCTATCTATCAATATTGTTGCAGATGGAAAGATTTCATTTTTTGTTATGGCAAAGTAATATTTCATTGTATATATGTACCATCTCTTCTCTATCCATTTATCCATTAATGGACACCCAAGTTGCCTCCAAATCTTGGCTACTGTAAATAATGCTGCAATGAACATGTGAATTCACGTGTCCCTTCAAAGTAGTGTTTTGGATTTCTTCAGATAAATACCCAGAAGTGGGATAACAAGGTCCTTCTTTGTTTCTCTTATTATATAGCCTTTATTTTGAAGTCTATTTTGTCTGATATCAATATTGCTACCCTAGTCTTTTCTTGTTTTCATTTTCATAAAACATTTTTTATACTTTTATTTTGTTTGTCTTTCAATCTGAAATGAGTCTTTTGTAGGCAGCATATGTAAACATCTTATTTTCTTATCCATTCAGTTACCCTATCTTCTGATTGTAGCCTTTAATCCACTTACATTTAAAGTAATTGTTGCTAGATATAAAGTTATTTTCATTTTATTATTTTAAAATCTGTTTTCTTTTTTCTTCTTCTTAAAGAAGTCCCTCTAACATTTCCTGTAATATTGGCTTGGTGATAATTAAATCCTTTACATTTTTTTCTTATCTGAGATGCTCTTTATCTGTTCTTCCATTCTAAATGATAGCTTTGCTGGGTAAAGTAATCTTGGTTGCAGCTCCTAACTTTGAATTACCTTGAATATTTTCTGCCAGTTTTTTCTGGCCTATGAAATTTCTGTTGAGAAATCAGCTCACATTTTTATAGGAGTTCTTTTGTAAGTAGCTAACTGCTTTTCTATTGCTGCTTTTAGGATTCTCTTTTTGTCTTTAACTTTTGGCATTTTAATTATGATGTGTGTTAATGTGGTCCTTTTGGGGTTTCTCTTGTTTGAGAATCTCTGTGCTTCCTGGACTTGTATGTCTATTTCCTTTACTGGGTTAGGGAAGTTTTCATTTTTATTTCTTAAAATGGGTTTTCAATTCCTTATTCTCTCTCTCCTGTTCCTAAAATCTCTATGATGTAAATGTTTATACACTCGATGTTGTCCCAAAAGTTCCTTAAACTATCTACATATTTTGAGGTTCTTTTTTCTTGTTGCTGTTCTGATTGGCTGTTTTCTGTTACCTTAGCTTCTAAATCGCTTATTCGATCCCCTACTCCATCTAATCTACTGTTAATTCCTCCTAAGGTATTTGTCATTTCAGTTAATATATTCTTCATTTCTGACTGGTTATTTTTATTTTTCTATCTTCACTTTTACGTTTTCAATCTCTTTATTAAAGTTCTCACTGAGTTCCTCTACTCTTCCTCTAAGTTCATTGAGCATCCTTATAACAAGTGTTTTGAACTCTGCATCTGATAGATTGCTTGTGTCCATTTTGTTTAGTTCTTTATCTGGAGCTTTGTTCTATTCTTTCATTTGGGACATGTTTCTTTGTCTTCCCATTTGGCTGCCTACTAGGTAGAGATACTGTGTCTCCTGGTCTTAGTTAAGTGACCTCATATAGTAGGTGTGCTATGGGTCCCAGTGGCACAGTCTTCCCTAGTTACCTGAGCTGGGTGCTCCAGATATATTCCTTATATAGGTTGTGTGTGCCCTCCTGTTGTAATTGAGCCTTGTTTTTTGTTTGCACATTAATGGGAGGTGTTGACTCTCCGGCTGATAGGTTGTGATGACTGGCTGTAACCAGTGGAGAAACTGTTGTGTAGGGCTGATCCTACAGAAAAGATTTGCTTTAGAAGGGCTCTGGTGCCTTCCCTGTCTGCCCTTTGGGTGTGTTGTCCTCAGACATAACCCTGGGTGGTGCTCTGGTTTATATCAAAGCTGGGCGCTGGTTGTGCTGGGCCTCCTGGGCCTCCTGGCAGAAGCCTTGCTGTAGGCTAAGTTCAGCAGTAGCCTGTAGCCCTACCAGGAGCCACCTAGCATGAGCCACTAAGTAATCATCAAATGATCATCACCCACACTGAGCTTGGAAATGCTTCGAGAGGGTAAGTTGCAAACAGAGGCCTAGTGCTACTAGTGCTGGGCTTGAGGCTGCTCAGCAAGAGGTATGGGGCATGCCAAAGCCAGATGTTGCTTATTTAGGTTTTGTGAACCTTTGAAATGTTTTAGGAAAATCTGTAGCATGAGCCAAGATGGCCATTTGTATAGAAAATACACTGGTAGTGGCTTGGATGGACCCACATGTTGAGAGGGGCAGAGTATCAGGGGCAGAGTAACAACCTGTGTTAGCCAGGTTGATGGGGACTCAGATATGGTTCCTGCCTTGGTTTGCAAGTTAGTGTGGAGGGCTCAACAAAAGAACAATGTATATTGCCAGCACTTCTGTCTGGGAGAAAGCTGTCCTCCAGCCCTCACTCTGAAGCCAGACAATCTAGTTCCTCCCTGTATGCTCCTGGTACTTTTCAAGCCACTGTCCCATGCTGGAGCTCAGACTGAGTGAGTCCATCACCAAGTAAGACCATGTGGGGCCTTTTAAGAGGAATGTCTATAACTCCTTCAGTCCTTTGTTCAATTCTGCCATAACCTCCACTGGTTCTCTCAGCCAGAGTTGTAGACTTCTCTTCCTGGCACTGGAACCCTGTGCTGGGAAGCCTGGGGTAAGGCCAGGACCCCTCACTCTTCCAGGGGGACCTTTGTGGCCAAGATATTTCTCCTGATACTCAACCACCCCATGTAGGTGAGGGACCTGCCTGTTTTATGTCTTCATGTTCCTCCTACCAGTTTCAAGATAACCTCTTCTGTGTGTCTCCACTTTAGAACTTCTGTTCAGCTAGACTTTAGGCAACTCTCATTGATGGTTATTCTGTAGTTTAGTTGTAATTTTGATGTTGTTATGAAAGGAGGCAAGCACAGCATTTAACTACTCTGCCCTCTTGACCAGAACTTCTATAAAATCTAGTTTTAAATACTCTTATTGATATCAACCACTCTTTAATAAAGATGAAGTCAAATCTAATTTCATCTCCAGAATTATATGATTAGTTGTGCCAGGTATTGAATCCCTATGTACTAAGGCAAAGGGCAACAGAAGGAACATTCATAAAATAGAGTTGAGTTCTGTAATTAATGAATGTTTAGCCTTAAGAGAGTTAAATCTGAAAATATTTTAAATCTGAAAATATTTTGAGAGCATAAACTAGAAATTGTTAATTTTCTCACATCCTCTCCATAAACACCCTTCCTCATATTATGTATGCACATGCACATAATACATAGTAAAGTAGCTCATGAGAAACAAGAATAAATAATTTTATTAAATAAAATTTACTTTTTTTGCATTTCAGAATGATAATGTTTAAAATATTTGTTCTCCTACGTTTGGGCAACTTTAAAATTTTCAAAGATGATATTTTACCATGCTTAATCTTATCCAATGATATGAAATTATTAATCAGTTTAAAAGGGAACAAAAAAGGAGGAGTCCTAAAAGATGCTTTAGCTGTGTCTACATTCTATAGAAAAAGCAAAATTCATGTAAAATTTTTAAATTAAAGTTCATAAAGAATCTATCAATTATGCAAATACACATTCAAAACATAATTTGGAAGCAATATATTGAAGCAATAAGACAGTAAACTGCTGTAAAAACTTTTTTAAAAATGGGTGTTTTATTCATTGCATGCTAGGTATAATAAAATCTCAGAGTTGCATTAAACTTTCTCAAAATTGATATTAATCCAGCACACAAGGTTTTGAACCTCTAACAATTCCAACAGTCTATACATTATTTTTGGCTACAGAGGCAAGGACAGTTTGTTAAATCCCTTATAGAACTAGCATTCTCATTACCTGGGTATAAGTTAATAGAGTGCAGAGTTTCACATTTTCATATTTAATCAATATGTCCTGTAATATTTTTCTTAGGACTTATAGTTCTCCTAAAATAGTTGACTTTAGCATAAAATAAAGAGATTAAAATCAAATTTAATTCTTTGTAATAATGTCTGTCCCTAGGTTGGTGAAAATAAATATTTTAAACCATATAATATCCTTGAAGTAAGATATTAAATATCCATATATAATATATAGTTTAAAAAGCCATCATGTTGATGGCAATATAACATCGTTATGAATATGCATAACTGGATTATTATATAATTATCTTAAAAACTGGCCCACAGAAAGTTATGAAAAATGAAAACTTAGTTACATATAAAGAGGAAACATAATGGATAATTACAAATTTATATGTTCACATTATAGAACTATAGTTAAATTAATATTCACAATAAAAAGCATGGTTTAATTATTATAATACTTGTAATATTGCAATATTATGAAAAATAAAAACATTCTATTATTCACTTTTGCCATTATCATAATATGTTAGAAGTTATTTTCATCTTTAAAGCTGATGCTCATATTTAAATAGTAAAATGTCAAAATGCTTCAAAAGTCAGACAAGACATAACAATCAATGATTCTAAAGATAATAAAAGGATTGTAACTTGAAATAAGTGTTGCTATTAACAAGAGGATTAAAAATCAAATTATTCCTTTTAAGACTACATTAGACATAAATATGTACTATATATTTTAATAATTTGAAGAAATACTTTATTGTTAATATGATTCCCATTGTAAAGATAGTGATGGCTAAAGAAAGAAAAGAAATAAAGAGAGAACAAAAGAAAGAAAGAAAGAAAGAAAGAAAGAAAGAAAGAAAGAAAGAAAGAAAGAAAGAAAGAAAGAAAGAAAGAAAGAAAGGAAAAAGACATTGACAATAACATTATAAGGATAAGACAATGACAACAATGCTTTAAAAATATGTAAATGTAAATTTTAAAAATATATTAAAAAACACAAATTGATTATTGAAGATACCTCATTTTTTCTAACCCTTTGTTTTATTCTTTTTTTGTGATACATTTCCTCCACCTGATACAACATGTGTATATTGTACTACTATATAGGCATACCTCAGTGATATTGCAGGTGCAATTGTAGACCACTGCAATAAAGTGAATATCACAATAAAGCAAGTCACACAAATATTTGGGTTTTCCAGGGCATACAAAAGTTATAGACAATAGCATTGCCCCCCCAAAAAAAAACAATCTATACACCTTAATTTCAAAACACCTATAGCTAAAAAATGCCAACGATCATCTGACCTGTTATTAAGTCATCATATTTTTGCTGCCTTAGTAACATCAAAGATCACTGGTCACTAAGCACCATAAAAATATAATAGGAATTAAAAGTTTGAAATATTTTAAGAATTACCAAAATGTGACACAGAGACACTAAATGAACAAATGCTGTTGAAAAAGTGATGCCAATAGAATTGCTTGACATAGGGTTGCCATAAATCTACAATTTATAAAAACTGCAATATCTGCAAAACACAATAAAGCAAAGTGCAGTAAAATGAGGCATGCCTATTCTTTAAATAAAATACTGAATTATTGTGGTATAAATATTTTTTAAGAGTTTTTTGTTTGTTTCAGAAAGTTTTTCATGTGGCTATATTTGAATTTCTCTGTGTGTTAAATTATATTTTATCCAAGTTGTTTTTAGTTTCTTCCAACAATTAGAATATAAAGTTCCTCCTGCCCGGGTTTTTTTAGGTTGTGTTTGCGTTTTTGTTTTCCCTTTACTTATTTATTTAGTTCATGTCCATGTGAGTAGAGGCCATCCATTAAATGTTTAGAGATGCACAAGAACCATCTTGTAAGTTCCCAGTCCTTAAGTCTGAGCACTAGAAGGAAATGTCTCTGCTCAGAAAACCCCATTAGCACTCACAATTTTAGGAGTGGAAAGGACCAAGTTTATGTCTTGGCTCTGCTTAGTTTAGGAAAACATTCTTTCCCAGCTCTCTCTATTGTACCCTGACTAGAGCCTAAGTCTTTCTGAGTCTTGTGTTTAGATATTTGTTCTGCTTAACTAGTTGTGAGTCCCAGGTCTGGCTCTGATCCAGGCTTACAGCTAGGGATAGGACTCTGAATTAAAAATGTTACATTAATGTAGTAGGGCACCTGTGCTGAACTTATGTAAATATGACTTAGCTTATTGTTTATTACACATATATAGCAAAATGACACTATTGTTTTCTGACATATGTAAAGCCCATATTGTCCCATAGCAGAAACACGTGCTCCTGGCAATAAAGTTGGTGCCTGCCATTTCATTCTCATGTCGGCTCTTCATGCATTCTTTCAACTGGGCACCTCACCACCGAAACCTTCTCTTCTTGATCACCTCTGTGCTGACACTAGTGAGTCAGCACAGGAGATCCAGATGATAGTTAGATGGGAACTGAGAATGGAGAGCCATAGAAATGGATATTTCTTACCATCTACTACTAGTTTTTACTATCTAAAAAAATTATTCTTGTTAGATCAATATTAAATATTGTTTATCATTTGTGCTGATTTAATGGTATACTTAGAGAATTAATTCTATTCTTTACTGTTGAATGAAATATCTATTAAGAAAGTATTTTAAAAATTAGAAGCAGTAGAATATGAATAAGAATTAAAAGCATGTATTACCCTCAAAATATTAAATCCATATGGGATAGATATAAACATAAATCATTTTACAAGGTAAAGGTGGCAAGCGTGAAATGGAAATAAATTTTAAGAGACCCCAAGAGGATGTGTGTGAGAGAGTATGTGTATGTGTGTGTGTATGTGTGTATTTACAACTTGGGAGACTAGAGTAGTTTTTGGTGGAAAGATGACCTTCATTTTACAGTCTACATATTAGGATGAGAAGGACATCAATGTGTGTAGAGCATGAGCTAGATGGAATGAAAGATACCTCCATTCCAAGGAAACAACTAGTCTATATATAGAAAATCAGTGGGAACATACATGATAAATACAAATAATCAATAGTTCTATAAGAATGAATTTTACAATATCTTCATTGAAATGTCAGTTGATTAGCCTTTAAATGCCTGAGTCAAATCGGAGAGTGAGCATTTATCAACTTTCACATATCAAAATTTCACCAGAATATTTACAAGCATAAATTCCATTTATTTCTCCCTACAGCTGAAGGAGAGTTCTGACATTACTATTCTCATTTTCTTTAAGAGTAAACTAAGGTGTAAAAGGGTCTAATTAACTTGGCTTAAGTCAAATCTTTGGTATGAATCCAAGAAACTACAAAGCCTGCCAAGTCATTTTAAAGACTTAAATAGTAAGGAAATAAGTTAATTGTATCATTCATTTCAGAATGTATGTACTAAGATATCATTTTATGACAAAAAAATTGGATCTTTATGTTACCAGGGATTTCCTTGAAGATATAGTCGTCTGAGTCATTAAATTCACATCAAATGCCTTTAACTTACTATTTTCTAATTCAAAAGAGTAAGTACAAAAATCACAAACATTAAAATTTCTAGCACAGTGTACATAATAGGTATTTTTAACATAATGTCATTATTTTTCTGGTGAATAAAATGAAACTATATAGGACTATAAACCTCTACTAATTAACTAATTATGCCCCTTATTTACGTGGCCCCAATGTACCTAAATGTCTCAGAGAATTACAGGTATTCTATTTCATCAATTTCTATTAAGAAGTTTAATCTATAGAAATAATATTATAGAATAGATACTCCAGTACTTTAATTTTTTTGTTGAAACTACCTACTATTACACAACATGAACAATCTATTTACAACATGATGACATAATAAAAGTCTCTTGATATAGCAGTATTTATAACTTATATAGAAAGTTACAGTGTTTTTTGGCATGCTGTGTAACGTTATACTAATTAAAATTTAACTTTAATTTTATCCCAGTGAGATTGGTGCATTTTAAGATGAGGAAAAATTGCACCATACACAAAGATATTGTTAGCCAATTTCTAGATCTTATATTTGTACTTATATTTGTAATTTTATAAGGCATCTCTGGAAAGTGAGAGGGAACATATTTTTGCATGTTGTCAGATTTTTCTACAAATTTTTATAGATTTGAAAAATACACAATTTCAAAAATCTATAGGTCAAATTCAACAGTATTTACAACTAAAACACTTCCTAATTATGGCAATAATGCAGACAACAGAATGACAATTTTTAAAAATTAGTTTAAGAAATTTGTTAAAATAAAATTACTCACCATTTATCCAGGTTACTAGTAGTTGTAAGTAAAATAATATATATTAGTGAATGGCATTTATATTATCACATTATTATAGTTTATAAAATTCTAAATATGAAACATTTTTAATTTTTTTACTTTTTTTATCATCAAGGTCTTTTATAATTATTATACCATAACAAGTACTTTTGTTTCCATTTTGTAGATCATTTAACTGACAAGAATTTTTATCTCTTAAAATCACTCAGTACTGATTTCAACTACATTTGTTTTAGCAGTTGTTTTCTTAAACATTTTATAAACTCAAAATTATTTGCTGTAAATATTATATAATATTAAAGTTGTTCCAATTATTATATGCTTCTCTCCACATTTATATATCTTTAAATTTATATTATTGTTCTAGTTCTTCATTAGAAGTTTTTAAAATTATTAATTATTAAATTTATTAGGGTGACATTGGTTAATAAAATTATGTAGATTTCAATTGTACAAGTCAATAACATGTTATATGTGTATTGCATTGTGTGATTTTGCTGTACTATGTAAAAAATGTAAATTTAAGTTTTTGTAACCTTTTTGTAGCATTTATTCTCTGAGAAAATTCCCTTATGATGATTCACTAATATATTGGATCTGAAGAATCTCAGTGGTTATTGGACTTCATGTGAAGATTGTCTTTTATTATTTACATTTTTAATGGAACAGAATTTACTCTTTACTCACTGTGATCACATAATTACACTGTGTTGTTAAATTATAACAAAGAATTACTATCATAATCCCAAATGTTGTGTTTAGTATAATGGACTAATCACATGGAAAAAATGACTGTTGATTTTATGTAAAAATTTATATTTATGTAAGGATTCTGCATATAGATATGAGTGGTCTCAGAATAAAGAAAAAATACAGTCAAGGTGGCAGAGTAGGTAAATGCTTGTGCCTCCTATGACCGTATTAAAATTACAACTAAATTATAGAACAATCAACCTGGAGAACCATCTTAAGACTAGCTGAACAGAACATCTATAACTAATGATATAAATAAGAGACAACTTTGAGACTAGCAAGAGGAATGGAGACACAAAACTGACTGGCTCCATACCCATGTGTGTAATGTGCAAAACTTCACTTCTTTAAAATAAATGACCGTTTCTCTTCTTTTTCTCTTAGATTTAAATTTACCTTGAGCTCATTTGCTTTTTATTTTTCCTTATTTTTCTGCATACTGCACAGCCACTCTGTTAATCATTAAGCCCTTAGGTCAGTATCAAACAGTCTTAGGAACAAAGCCTCAGGCCTATTGACCATAGAAACAGAGTTTTGGTCCCACTAAAGGTAGCATCTTGCAGCTCCACACCCTTGAAGGAAGAATAACCCTACCAGAATTCTTTTGAAACTAGACAGAACAATTCCATGACTAATATCAAGACCTAATGCAATAAATAATCAACTGCTTCCTACCCTAGCTCTGACTAATTAGTAGAGCTCACAACCCAAACTGCCTTAGCTACTAATGAGTTTTTCCTACATAACCTGTTCCCTAGAGGCCATCAGGGAGCCAGGCTTTTGATCCCTAGCTCACCTTTGTCTCTGGGCTTGGTAACATTTTCTTAAATAAGCGTCTACTTTCATTGCTGCAAAATCCTGTCCATGTTTCCTTTGTCTTTGACGCATGCTGGCAAAATGAACCCCTTAAGTTTGGTAGCAATGTGGTGGTTAAACCTTGGGAGGGATATTTTGGCTGCAGAGGTGCCCCTAAAAGTAAGTGGCCCCAGGCCCACACCCAGGTTTCCCAGCCCTAGAGTTCCAGTGCTAGGAAGAAGAGTTCCTACAAAATCTGGCTGTGAAAGTCTGTAGGTGGGGATTCCAACTATCTGGATAAGAGAGAAAGGTGTTGGAAATCCAGACTTTTTTTTAAAGGGCCCATGCACAGACTCACTCATTGTAGGCACTACCTCTGGGATCCAGTGATGGGGCAGTAGCTCAGGAGGTACCAGAAATATATAGGAGAAAACTGTGGCTTCAGGGCAAGGGCTGAAAGCCATTATCCTGTGTTCAGCTCTCCTCTGGTGCAGCGTACAGGCAGGCTCCATATTGCCAGTGTTAAGTTTTCACCTACTGGATTAAATTTGAATATGCATTGACCTGGTGAATTCCACCCACTCCATGATGGTGATTTCCTGAGACCCTGCCTCATCCAACTCGTACATTGCTAAAGGCATTTTTGTGGCTGGGCAACCAGCCCTACCCCATGTCTGTGAAGGAAGCTCCTTTAGCAAAAATAAAAAGGGCTCCATTTATGCACCTCTGGAGACACTTTTAGTAGCAGGCAACCAGCCCCAGCCAAAGTGGCAGTATTTCTTGAACAAATTTCAGGGTTCGTGGGCCTGAGGTGGGCAGCAGCTGGCCTCGGTGTGATCTGAGACTTTTGCAAGTGGCCACAGATCAGCATTGACAACAAATCTGAAATTGAACTAACCTATGTATACCATTTGCCCACCCTGGTAACTCCCTGGGACTTTGTCTCACCCAACTCAATAGCACTAATGGCTCTTTCAGCTGCTGAAACTTACAAGCAACCAGCAGGCAGTCTCAGTCCTTGGGGTCCTTTTGCTGAGCTTCCCCAGGCCCTGTACTGGTAGCAGCCAGGTTCACAGCCTGGCCTCTCCCATATGCCTCCAGGTCCCAGATAGGCAGCAACCAAAAGCAAATAGCTTTGTTGCTTCTACCAGGTAGACCAGAGTAAGTATAGGCAGCTGTTGACCTTGGCATGCACAGAAGCCTCTCCCATACCTGGAAGCTAGCTTCATAACACAACAGAGCACCTCTTGATTTGCCCACAATTGGCACACCTTTTAAGTAACTAGTCAGACATGAGTGAAAAGTGGGGAACAAAAGAATAGGGGCTCAACCTAGAGACTGTTCAAATAACATCTCAATGATAGTAGAATTCTGGGTACACACATGCATATTAGGCAAAGTTATATAGCAGCTAGGTGTCAATCAAAATGACCCTACTTGCCAATCATCAGGGAATGCCTTTGGAACTGTCCATCACAACCCAAATATAAGGCAGACATTTCCCCTTCTGGGCTCTTTTGCTTTTCTGGGTTCCCTGTTTTTGCCTTTTTTGACTCTCTGGGATCCTCTCTTTTTTCCCTTATGGGCTCCCTTTCTTTTTGCCTTCTGGGATCTCTCTCTTTTTGGTGGCATTTTGTGGCCTTTTTGCTCTTTTGTGGCTGCTTTTGCCCCTTTGTGTTGGTTACAGCACTGTGACCATGTGCCTCCGTGGGGCATTCTTTGTCTTTCTAAAATATATTTTAATAAAACTATTGACTCAATAACCTGTGATTCTTCACTGCTGTCACTTGAGGAAGAACCAAGGAAAGATGGTAACTACAAGTCTGAGCTATTGTTATTCCCTCTCCCTTCCCGCTACCACTGGGACAACACCAAATTCCAATCAGCTTGAATGGTGACATATCCAAGGGTGGTCTCAATAGGCACACAAGCCCTCTGGCTCAAATCACCCTCTGTGGGTTCAACTCTCATACAGCAGCTCATATGCTGTGTATGTGGCCAGTTCTTAGAACCAATCAGCCTTAGAGTTATACCACCCAGTGATATGCCAATAGCAATGAAGGCTCAACTACAACAGGAAGGCACACACAACCCACACAAGGGATACTCCTGGAGCACCCAATGCTGGTGATAACAAATGCTGTGCCACTGTTACCACACAGGGCACCTATTGCATAAGGTCACCCAGCTAAGACTAAGAGAGATGTAGTTGATCTACATAATACATAGGCATTAACAGAGAGAGGCAGCCAAAATAAATAAAATTAAGAAACACATCTCAAATGGAAGAACAAGAGAAAACTTTAGAAAAAGAATCAAAGAAATGGAGGTAAGCAACCTACCCGATAAAAAATTCAAAATACTGCTTATAAAGATGCTAAATAAATTTAGGGGAAAAAAAATAAACGAACTCAGTGAGAACTTCAACAAAGAGAAGATAAGCATAAAAAAGGACATAGAAACCATAAAAAGAACCAGTCAGAAATAAATAACATAATAGTTAAAATGAAGAACACACTAGAAGAAATTAATAGTAGAACAGATAAAGCAGAGGACTGAATCAGTGATTTGGAAAATAAGGTAGCAGAAAACACCTAATAAGAACAGCAAAAAAAGAAAAAAAAAAAAGAGGATAGTTTAAGGGGCCTCTGAGACAACATCAAGCATACCAACATTCACATCATAGAGGTACCAGAAGGGGAAGAGAGAGAGCAAGAGACTAAGAACTTATTTGAAGAAATACTGACAAAAACTTCCCTAGCATGTCAAAGAACTTAGACATACAAGTTCGGGAAGTGTAAAAAGTCCCAAACAAGATGAACCTAAATAAGCTTACACCAAGACAAATCATAATTAAAATGGCAAAGACCTATAACCAATACTACTCTACATAGAAAGACTATCAATTAAAACTGAACATGAGAATAAAAGCTTCTCAAACAGAAAAAAAGGAAAACTGCAGGAGTTTATCAACACAAAGCCAGTGTTACAAAAGATGTTAAAGGAAATTTTTAAGAAGAAGGTGGCAGGGAAGAACATAAATATGAATAATAATGGCAATAACTATGTACTTATCAATAATGGCAATAACTATGTACCTATCAATAATTACTTTAAATGTAAATGGATTAAATTCTCCAACCAAAAAACATAGAAAAGCTAAAAGATAAAAGAATGAACTCCATACAGATGTTGTCTGCAAGAGATCCATTTCAGATCAAAAGACACACACAGACTGAAAGTAAAGAGATAGGATAAAATATTTCATGCAAATGGAAATGAAAAAAATTTAGGGTAGCAATACTTATATTAGACAAAATTGATTTTAAAACAAAGGCTATAATAAGAGACAAAGAAGTACATTACATAATGATAAAGAGATCAATCCAATAGGAGGATATAATCCAATATTTACTTTATATATTTAGGTGCTCCTACATAGGACCAAATATTGACTGATATAGCAAGAGAGATCGACAGTAATATAGTCATAATATGGGACTTTCAACACTCCATCAATACCAATGGACAGATCTTCCCTACAGAAATTCAACAAGGACACAGTATTTTTAAATTACATATTAAACTAGATAGATTTAATTGATATTTTTAGAGATTTTCACCAAAATGCAGCAGAATATACATTCTTCTCAAGTGCACATTCTTATTTTCTTATTTTCCAATAAAATATTCTTATTTTCCAATATGATACATGTTAGGCCACAAAACAATTCTCCATAAATTTAATAAGATTGAAATCATATGAAGCATCTTCTCTGACAACAATGGTGTGAAGCTAGAAATCACTTACAAGAAAAAACTGAAAAATACATAAACACTTGGAGGTTAAATAACACTACTAAAAAATAAATGGGTTAAAAATTAGTCCAAGGAAGAAATCAAAAGATATCTTGAGATAAATAAAATTTGAAAACATAGCTACTCAAAATTTATGGAGCACAGCAAAACAGCAATACAGATCTACCTCAAGAAACAAAGAAAATCTCAAATAAACATCTAACCTTACACTTAAAAGAACAACAACTAAAAAGAAAACAGCAAACAGGCCCAAATTGAGTAAAAGTAAGGAAATGATAAAGATCAAAGCAGAAATAAATGAAATAGAGTCTAGAAAAACAATACAAAAAATCAATGAAACCAAAGCTGGCTCTTTGAAAAAAATAAACAAAATTGAATCAGCCAGATTCATCAAGAAAAAAGAGAAAAGACCCAAGTAAATAAAATTAGAAATGAAAGAGAAGTGGCAAATGACACCACAGAAATACAAAGATTATAAGAAAATGTTACAAACAATTATATGCCAACAAATTATATATCCAAATCTGGAAGAAATGGATATATTTCTAGAAATGTACAATCTCCCAAAACTGAGTAAAGAAGCAGAAAATCTGAACCAACCAATTACCACCAATGAAAATGAATCAATAATCAAAAAACCAACAAATAGAAGTCCTGGCTAGATGGCTTCACAGGTGAATTTTACCAAACATTCAAAGAAGAATTAACATCTGTTCTTCTCAAACTATTCCAAAAAATTAAAGAGGAAGGCTCCCAAGCTCATTTGACGAGGCAATCATTACCTGATTCCAAAACCAAAGACATTACCTTACTCTATCAAAAAATTATAGGGCAATATTTTTGATGAACATAGATGCAAAAATTCTCAAGAAATATTAGCAAACTACATTCATCAAGACATTAAAAAATTATATACTATAATCAAGTGAGATTTATTCCTGGGATGCAAGTTTGCTTCAATATCTGCAAATCAATTAATATGATACATCACATTAACAAATGGAAAGATGAAGATTATGCCATTATATTAATAGATGCAGAAAAAGCTTTTGGCAAAATTCAGCATCCATTTATGATACAAACTCTCAGCAAAACGAGAAGAGAAAATGTACCTTTAAAAAGTAGAGGTCTTCAACTTTTTCTGTCTGACTTAATTTACTTAGCATGATTGTCTCAAGATCCACCTATGTTGTCACAAATGGCAGTATTTCATCTTTGTTTATATTCCATTGTATATATGTACATCTTCTTTATCCAATCATCTATTGTAGGATACTTCAATTGCTTCTATTTCCTGGCCTCCATGAATAATGCTGCTAAGATCATCGGGGTGCATATATCTTTGCAGTTTTCAATTGCGAGGGGTAAAATGTTGAGAACAATATGATTTTACTCATACGTTGGATATAAAATTGAAAGCAACAAACAAACATGACAAAGAAACAAAGACTAATGGACAAAAATGGCAGAGATAGATAGGAGTAAAAGAGGTTAAATATTTGGTGACAGAAAGAAATTTAACTTTGGGTGCTGAACATACAATGCAACATATATAAGATGTATTGTTGAATTACATACTTGAAACTTATTTGATTTTATTAACCAATGTCACCCTAGTTTTTAAATAAAAAAGGCCATATATAACAAACCCAGAGTTAACATTTTACTAAATTGGGTATATTTTAAAGTGTTTTTCTTAAGATCAGGAAAAAAACAAGGATGACCACTTTCACCCCTTTTATTCAACACAGTATAGAAGTCCTAGTCACAGCAATCAGACAAGAAAAAGAAATAAAAGACATGCAAATTGGAAAGAAGGAAGTAAAACTGTCATTATTTGCAGATGACATAATACTATATAGAAAGAAAAATTAAAAATCCACAAAAAAACTGTTAGAAATAATAAATAAATTCAGTAAATTAGCAGGATATAAAATGAATATTTAGAAATCAGTTGCATTTTTATGCATCAATAATAAACCAGCAGAAAGAGAAATGAAGAAAACAATTCCAATTCCAATTGCACAAAAAGTAAAATGCCTAAGAATAAATTTAAACAAGAAGAAAAAAGACCCGAAATTGAAAAATTTAAGTCATTGAAGAAAGAAATTGAAAAAGATACAAATAAATGGAAGCATATACTGTGCTCCTGGAGAGGAATTAACATCATTAAAACGTCCAAACTACCCAAAGCAATCTATACATTCAATGCAATCCTAATAAAAAGACCAAGGGATTTTTTCACAGAACTAAAACAAATAATTCTAAAATTTTATAAAACCAAAAAAAAAAAAAAAAGACTCTGAACAACCATGGCAACCTTGAGAAAAAATAAACAAACTTGGAGATATCATCCTATCTGATATCAAAGTATACTACAAAACCATAGTAATCAAAGCAGCATGGTACTGGCCTAAAAACTGACATATAGATCAATGGAGCAGAATAGATAACTCAAAAATAAACCCATGCTTATATGGTCATTTAATCTATGACAAAGGAGGTAAGAATACATAATAAGGTCTATTACGAAAAACACAAGGGTATACAGACAGACTATTCAATAAAAGATGTTGGGAAAACTGGACAGATACAAAAAAATGAAACTGGATCACCTTTTTATACAGGAATAAATTCATATACAAAAATAAATTCAAAATTTATTAAAGACTTAAATGTAAGACTGAAAACCATTAAACTTCTAGAAGAAAACATGGACTGTAAATTCCCTGATATTGCTCTTGGTAATATTTTTTCTGATATATCTTCTAGGGAAAGGGAAACAAATGAAAAAAAAAAATGGGACTACACCAACCTAAAATGTTTTTACACAGCACAGGAAACCATCAGCAAAATGAATAGATGACCTACTGAATGGGAGAAAATTGTTGCAAATAATACATCTGATAAGGGGGTAATATCCAAAATTTATAAAGAACTCATACAATTCAACACCAAAAAAATACATTTTTAAAATAGGCAAAGTACCTCAATAGACATTTCTGCAAAGGCGGCATACAAATGGTCAATAGACATATGAAAAGATACTCAGTCACTAATTATCAGAGAAATGCAAATTAAAATCACAATGAAATGTTACCTCACATCTGTTAAAATGGCTATAATCAGCAAATCAACAAACAACAGTGTTGGCAAAGATGTGAAATAAAGGAAACCTTCACACAATGTTGGTAGGATTGTAAATTGGTACAGCCACTATGAAAACAGTTGGAAGGTCCTCAAAAAATTAAAAATAAAACTACCTTATCACCCAATAATTGCACTTCTGGATATTTATCTGAATAAATCCAAAACACTAATTTGAAGAGATATACACGCCTGTGTTAACTGCAGCATTATTTCCAATAGCCAAGAAACGGAAATAACCTAAGTGTTCATCAGTAGACAATTGGGTAAATAAGAGATGGTACATATATACAATGGAATATTACTCAGCCATAAAAATGAAAACTTACCACATGCAACCACATGGATGTACCAAGAGGGCATTATGCTAAGTGAAATAAGTCAGACAGGTAAAGACAAATACAATATGACCTCATTTACATGTGGAATCTAAAGAACAAACAAAATGAAAATAGACTCATAGATATAGAGAACAAACTAGTGATTGCCAGATGAGAGGGAGTTTGGAGGGCGGGTGAAAAAGGCCAAGACTCTAAGAAGTACAAACTGGTAGCTACAAGATAATCAAGAGGATGTGAGGTACAACAGAAGGAATATAGTCAATAGTATTCGAACAATGTATAAAGCCAGGTGGGTACCTGACTAATTGGAGGAGATCACTTCACAAATAGTGTAACTGTCTAACCACTAAGCTAACATAAAATAATAGTAAATGCCAATTCTAACTGATAAATAAGACATTTAAAAAAAAAGAAATGCTGATGTGATTTTACTGAAGGTGGACCTGGACCTGGAATATGTTCCATGAAGGGATAAATACTGGAAATAAATTATTTTAAATCAAGAAACCTTGATCTGGTGGGAATGTAAGTTGGTACAACCACTATAGAAAATGGAGGTTTCTTGAAAAAAATTAAGAACTGAATTACTATATAACCTAGCAATCCTTCTTCTGGGTATTCACCCCCAAAATTTAAAAACATTTATTTGTAAAGATATATGTATATCTATGTTCATTGCAACATTATTTACTGTGCCAAGACATGAAAAAAATAGTATTTTTTGATAGACGATTGGATAAAGACAATGCGGTACATATATACAATAAAATATTACTCAGCCATAAGATGAAATACTACTATTTGCAACATAAATGGATCTTGAGAATATCATGCTAAGTAAAAAAAAAAGTCAGAAAAGTCAGACAGAAAAGGTTGATAACCATATGATTTCATTCATATGTGGGATGTAAAACTGAAAGCAACAAATGAACAAGACAAAAAACAAAAAAATTATAAACACGAAGAACATTATGGTGGTTACCAGAGAAAAAAGGGGATGAGGGGAAGTAGAAAAGCTAAAGGGCATCAAATATATGGTAAGAGAAGGATATTTGACTTTGAGTGGTGAATACAAAATGCAATATACAGATGATGTATTATAGAATTGTATACTTAAAACATATAATTTTATTAACCAATGTCACCCCAACAAATTTAATAAAATTTAAAAAAAAAGCTCAAATGGTACATATGCTAATTTGATGCCAGTATTATCACAGACCAATTGAGAAAAAAGCAGAAATATTGGAAGTTTCTCTGCACTAAGGACAAATAATAGCCCGATCACTGATTGGAGATTTATTTTCCAAAATTCTATGAGAATAGAGGAGTGGAGGGCTCTGTGAGGAACTGAAGACTAGGTCCACTCTCTGTACCTTCCCAGAACTACAGTGACTGTGGAGCCCCCTGATGATTGACTATTAAGACCTTATTTGATAGATGAAATAAATGACCTGGTGACCAAGCCTGGTGTGTAGAAGTTTAATGCTAACAGATTTGCCCACCTAATTGGATCAATTATGTTTATTTAGTGGCAACTACAAATACACCAGAGCCCTTTCTTCAACTTTTTCCACAGGTCCTCAGTTTCTTCTGCAATACCTAGAGAAAGTGCCCATATAAAATGAGTGAGATTGGAGTGCTGAAATCAAAATTGTTTGAATCATATTTAACTTTATTTAGAACTATTAAAAATGTGATTTTTCTTTAACCCTGCCTTCATAGAGCAACTGAAATACTCATAAACATGAATTCTCAATTATTGTAAAAAAAATATTTAAAATCTTCTTTTAGCAGCTCATCTGATTATGGTAGGCCCACCCATAACAATTTCCTGTTGATTAAGTCAAAGTTGACTGATAAGGAAACTTAATCGCATCTACAGAATATCTTTTTTTATTTAACAGAATCAAATCATTGATGTGATAGCACATTATATTCACAATTCCCATACATGTTCAATGAGAAAGAATTATACAAGGAATGAACATCCAGGGACATGAATCCTGAGAGCCATTTTATAATTTTGCACACCACAAAGAGAGTTATTAAAAATGGGCCAGTTAATTTAGTAATAAATTGCTTCTTAGTATATTAGGGTGTATTCAGAAAAAATAATAGCACCATGAACAGATGGAGAAATTTAAAATAAGTAGCTAATTTCAAGTTTGACAGAGATGAAAAGTAAAAGGTGAGGCAAATACAACAGGAAGCTGTTATGAACTTTAGAGCTAGAGGGCCAGAGTGAGAACATAGTTCTAGAGCACACTAAATAGTGTCAGTACCAATTCCTGCGGTGCAGAGGCATCAGGCTGGAACTGGACTGTGAAGGAAGTCACCTGGCTGAAGCTAGAGCTGAGGATCTTCTATAAAGTGTAGAAACTTGGACTATCAATGAGGGCTACACATTATTTGGGACTTCAGACAGAGAAGAACAAGTCCTCTGATCTCTCTTCCTCTGCCACCAAACTATCTCCATTGTCTTTTACTGACTGAACCCAGCCAGAAATTAGTGGACAAGGACTTATAATAAATGTAGCTTGTGGAAGTCATCACACTACTACAGAGTGCAGAGCATGAATAAAGAAGAAAGAAATCAGAATAAACAGGCGAATGACAGTTACACTAGTCTTGGGATAGATATAGGTCCATTGAGAGAATATATTCTGAGATTATGCAAAATGAAGTAAGTGATTATGAACAATATTTTTAATAATAATGATTTAGTAGGCATTAAAGTACTAACTATATATGCATATGAATTTATTAATGCATAATTGTACTAATTTTATTCAATTTTATCTCTATCACTAAATAGATGTATATTTTTTGGGGGACACAATTATATCCACAACAAATCACATCAATTTTATATTTCTCTTTAATATATTCTCCAAATTAGACTAAAAGAGAATCAATATTGTTTGAGATACAGGATATCTTACAATTACAAAGTTTTAAAGTTTTCCAGTTATAAATAAAATTCATAAGAGATTTCCTTTGTCACTAGGATAACTAATGATTTGTCAAAATTAGATTCATAGAAATGTAAAATTTTGAATTATTTTCTATTGTGAATGAGGCAGAAGCAACCTGCTATAAATTCAAATTGTTTAACGAAGATAATTTTTGCCATATTATTAAACAAAGACAGTTGATTTAACCTTAAATCAAACAATTCTCTCAGAAAGAATATGTCCTTTGTTGTGGTGGTATACTTTATTGAAACAAATTTACCCAAATGAAAGATTTACATGGTGTGGGGAGCCATTCTTATCAAGGTTCTCATACCTGAGATCTAGGCAACTTCGCCCTGGGACAGGGTCTGCCTCGCCCTGTGCTATTTGATAGGATAAACAGCATAAAGTCAGTTGCTCTGACATGCCCTGACATGCCCTGGGCCCCTTGAGCCATTTGCTCAAACTAATCTGACCTTGCAGCCCCCTCCTCTCCCGGGACACTCCTGTATTTTTTGGTCATATAAGGTAATGGAATGTTCTCTGGTTTGGT
Organism: Macroglossus sobrinus; assembly: GCA_004027375.1. Classification (NCBI taxonomy): domain Eukaryota; kingdom Metazoa; phylum Chordata; class Mammalia; order Chiroptera; family Pteropodidae; genus Macroglossus; species Macroglossus sobrinus. The sequence continues at coordinate 437,433 of PVKZ01000227.1, read as the reverse complement.
ATCCAAGGCAACCGCACTTACGCAAATCCTCCTCCCCCTTAGATACTTACTCTACCCCTGCCTACAATAAATGAGACTTGATCAGAAAGCCTGTCTTGTCTCCATTCTTCGCGTTTCTTGTCCCCCTTCTCTTTCAGTGCTTGGGGCCCCCGTTGACTGTCCCGCAGGTCAGGACAACATGGTTTCTGTGCTTCTTGACTAAACTTTTTGATTAAATAAATGTATCTCCTGTAAATAGAACAAAGCATTGGTAAGCTTCAGGCAAATAAGAAACTAGATTTTGGTGTGTGATATCATTAATGCAGTTCAATAATGTTTTCTAACAGCCTCTAATAAAGGAGATCTGTTTTATTAAATTTCTCTTTATTACATAACATCAAGTTCTATAATGTATCAACACATTTCAATGGTAATTGAATATTTACATTATAGATCAAATAGAGACTGTCCTAATGTTTCATGCTGCCAGGAGCATTTTAAAATTTTGTTTTTTCTATTTACTTAGAGCTACTATGATACCATTAAATTAAAGCATTAGATAAAGTAATATTACAATTGGGTAAGAATGCATTATTATATTTAGAAAGCCAATAGATACAAATTTATATCTAAAAATGATGATCTCAGTCTCAGTATGCCCTTATAGTTTATGCAGTTTCTGTCAAATAGATAACTTGTTGCCAATGTTTAAATTAGGGTGTGTCTACAAAAACCATATATGAAAAAATACTTATAAAGAATTGTATATTTAGAATAGATTTGCTTTTCAATTGTTTGAAACTCAAGAAGATGGAATAGATAATGTTCCACATGCTGAATGAGTTCCAGGATTACACTTTTTTTTCTGTTTATTTTCTAATTTTCTCTCAGTTTTAAAAGTAAGTAAAATTTCACAATTAAAATTATAGAACCACCACTATAATGTACTAATTAAATAAAACAAAGATTAGAATATGGAATGTAACACTTTGTTTATTATTGCTATTAATCGTGTAAGAGCATTTTTAGCTAGTTCAAGATTCAGGTTTCTTTGAAAACTTTCAAAGAAATTCACAATTAAAACCTCATTAGATGTTGGCAGCACTAACAATTTTTTCTTTTAATTTTATTTAAAATTGAAGTTTTCCTCTCCTCCATATAATATATTAAACATATTATTAATAAATCCAAGAGGGAAAAGCATAAAGAGACACACACAAGCTAAAGGAAACTATTAAAGAAAATTAAAGAGCAGAAAAGAGAAATTCTAGAATCACTAGGCACCATGAAGGCCCAGTTTCTTCATCAGACACTATAATGTTCATAGGAGCAGGAGAACCAGTTTTCGTCCGAGTGGTATACCAGCAAGGATATTGGTATGTTGAAGTTCCTGGGCTTAAAAATATTTTTGAAAGGAGAGATAATATAAAGCCACCCTCTCTGTGTACATATGGAATATTTGTTCATTTACGTACTTATAATTCTGTGAGAGTCTGTAAGTGCATAACATTAATACAGTGGCACAAACAGCTCTTGAAATATTATCTCCTGAATAAAATTCATACTAAAGAATCATAGCTCCCACACTGTAAACATAATTATTTCTAGCGAGATTAATTTTAGAAAATAGCACTTGTAGTGGCAAAATGCCCGAGGCTAAAACTGCAATTTTATAACTCCAATACTAATTAATACTGTGTTACCAAATTAAATAAAGCTGAAATCATTTCTTAGAAAGCAACATTTTCTACTCGGAAATTTATCACAGCTAATATCACTTTGTAATGACTTAGAATTTAAAATTAGCCAGAGTATTTTTCATAATGATAAACGTCTTTGCCTTCTAATGAAATGAGGTTTCAATCCTTGCTGAGAACGACCGTTATTCCTTATACCACACTGGGTCCTTTGAAGTCAAGGCCTGCTACAACACTGTTTTATTTTGCTCAGCGCAGAAGTTAATATGGATTATTAATTTTCTTTAAGAACTGAATACATATTTTTATGTACTCCGTATACTCTTAATACTGATAATAGTTAAAATATTATATCTATTTCAGAAGTAGTTGTTCCATATCTCTACTTGAGATTATTTATTTTCCCTATTTAAATTTTAGATTGTTCATTCTGTCTACCCTTTTATTGGGTCAATTATGTATTGAATTTTAAGTACATTTCAGACAGTTATTGAGTAAGTTGAAATGCATTATACACAAGGAAAACAAAGTAGTGAAAAAGCACAATGGGCAACATATATGTATGCATATATATACATATATATTGCCTATATATAACATATAATTTGATGGTGCTGCATAAGAAGTCATTTTGAAGCTGTAAAACTGAATTATTAAATATATTCACGATCAGGTTAATATATAACACACGTCATTATTTAAAAGTTTTTTTTTATGTGTTTGTTTGCATTCTAGAGCTGCAAGTTTTCTTTCTTTCTTTCTTTCTTTCTTTCTTTCTTTCTTTCTTTCTTTCTTTCTTTCTTTCTTTCTTTCTTTCTTTCCTTCCTTCCTTCCTTCCTTCCTTCCTTCCTTCCTTCCTTCCTTCCTTCCTTTCTTTCTTTCTTTCTTTCTTTCTTTCTTTCTTTCTTTCTTTCTTTCTTTCTTTCTTTCTTTCCATCGTCCCACCTCCCTACTCTCTGGCAACCATTAGTTTGTTCTTTGTATCTGTTTCTGTTTTGTTTCTTTGTTTTGTTTTTTTAGATTCCACATAAAAGTGAAATCATATAATATTTGTGCTTCCCTGTCTGACTTATTTTGTTAACATAATACTGTTTAGATCCATCAATGTTGTCATAAATAGCAAGATTTTATTTTTTTTAAGAAAAAAATGTTTGCAACTTTCTGCAGATATCATGGATTGGCTAGTTCAATATTTATTCTAATTTCCTTTTGAAGTGCCTTCTTGATAGCACATGTAGAAAAACTAAAATCTGTATTTCTACAATCCTTTGAAGAAGTTAGTTTTCCAGATATGATTTAAGGTCAGCCCGTCGGATGCAGTGGTATGACACTGGAAATCAAAACCTGGGTAAATAGAGAAATATTCAAATGAGCAGATCACATACAAATGTCAGGAAAATATAAATCATTTAAATCAATTTCTATAGATACATAGCTGTAGTATCTAAAATCAAGCATATTTTTTTCAGTAAAATTAATGGAAAAATAGATAAAATTAAACAAAATTAATACATGTTTGAAGGAATTTATATACTTAGCTTATGCATCCAAGAAATGTTTCACTGAGAATTAGTATGCAGAAAGTAAAAGAGAAAAAAATGTCTAATAAAAACTTTAACTCATAATTCTGGTTATGTTAAAAGAGAAAATAAAAAAGAATATCACAAATATTTTAAAATTTATTCTTCACAACTAGAAAGGTATCATCTTCACAGGTAATTTTTGTTTTGTAGCCAAATCCAATATCCAGGTGAATCTGTCACTGACCATGAGTCCACTAGAAATAAAGTAAGTTCTGCCTCTAAAATGCCACTCCATAGCCCTAATACCAGTGATTTAAAAAAAGTCTATCATAATAAACTTACACCCTTTAAATAATTTGTCATAAATTTTAAAAAATACCTCTAAGAGACATCATTTATCTTTGTTGTGACATTTTGTGTTGAAGCATGGCCTCATCAGAAAGTAATAGTTTATACTGAAATGTTTATCTATGTTATATGTTTTATTTTTAGTGCTAGATCTTTCAAATGCAATATTGCATTGGATTTATGCATTTTAATGTAAAATTTATGGTACAAGCCAGCTCCAAATATTATATGAACATTTGACATTATTATTTGCCTAAAATAGATGAGTATTAAAGGTAATTATTTACCTTTCAATAATATGCCATACATTAATGTATGTAATATATAATCTGCAAAACAATTTTGAGAGATTTATGCTGGCATCATTTCCATTTACCTTGGATCCTTGCCGATTATTATATAATAAAAATTGGATGGAAACAGGATTCTGTTTCTGTTTCCATTCTTGAAAGATGTTCAAATTAGAATTTATTAGCAGTAAGTAAAATTATTTGCCCTTATATTTTTAAAATATGAGCAAATTTAGAAAGGGGAAGAATTTCTATTCATGAAAACAGATGTATGTAGCCAACTTTCCACATTGATAGAAAAAAGAAATCTAAAACTTCATTTCTTTAAAGACATCAACCACTTCTTTGACCACCTTTGAGTAATATTTCAAAGAATCCCTCTTGCTCTTCAGCTTTTCTAGTTCTCAGCCCTGTTTTCATCTACACAGTCTAATGTTGCCTTGTGAACATGAGTTTTAAAATATTTTTCTTTATATGTTGTTCTGTACCTTAGCAAATAGATATCTGGTTTATACTTTATGTATACTTTATATAAAAAGCATGCATATTTTGTGTAAACAGTCTAAACATGTAGACAAGTAAGGCAAACTATCACATTAGTTAAAAGCCGGGCTCTGGACTCTACTACTTACTAACAGTGTGACCTTAGGAGATAACTTACTCTCTCTTTACCTCGGCATCTTCAATTGTCTAATAGAGTTTAAAATAATGTCTACATCATGGGTTTTGTGAGTATTAGAAATATTAATGCCCGTAAGACAATTGGAAACTTGTGGCAGAAACTTCTCAGAAAATGTTAGTAAAGTTTTTGTTGTTATTATTATTGCAATGTCTGTTTTCCTGTGAGTAAACAAACTTAGATGAAAAAAAGCACTAGTTCTGAATTAAACTTAGTCAGTCAGCCGCCTTTGACATACATGGTTTGGGTGGTTATAACCCTAAAAGATGATAACTCTTAACTCTCATGCCTATATTGTTAGGCAGTCGCAGCCATCTTCTAATCATCATTTAATTTCACCAACATGGTAGAAGTAGACCTTATTTATATTATATTAGGTGTAGGTAAACTTTCTCATATCACTATGTTGTACATTACATTCCCAGAATTTATGTATTTTATATTATAACTGGAAGTTTGTACCTTTCAATCACCTTCACACATTTTACCCATTCTTGTCTCTGACAACCATCAATCAATTCTCTATTTCTATGAGTTTGTTTTTTAGATTCCACATGTAAGTGAGATCACACAGTATTTGTCTTCTTTGTCTATCTTTTAAGCTTTTGGAAGTTTCATAAATTAGTGTTACAAAGAGACCCTTAAAATACATGACAACATACTGTAATTGCTATTAATGCTAAAGCTACTGAAAAAAAAATCATGTATTTTCAAATGTTAGAAGAGGAAGACCAGAAAAAATAACAGCTTAACACTCAAAATGGTCCATAATTAAAGTTTTCACTTAATAAAATGTCTAAAGGTTCAAAATTTCTGTCTGTAAAGATATGGTTCTAAGGTAAATGTCCCCTAGTTGAACTTGATTCATATTATTTGTATTCTCATCTCTAGTCATAAACCATAAAATCAGGGGGTGTGTGGTAAGTGAAAATAGAGCAGTAGTATTTTCCACCAAGTCATAATAAGAATATGATTATATACCTCCACCCTAACCACAGCAACAAGAATATAAAATGCTCTAAAAATAGAATGTAAGCTCATTTTATATGAACTAAGAGCATGACAATATCAAAACTCTACTTTAGCTTTAGAAATAGATAAATACATTTGTTGGTTAATTAAAAATGCAATCAAATCTACATCCTAGTTTAGGGATAAAGTTATAGACTTCAAGTTTCAAGTTCAAGGAATTTATAATTTCTAAATTCATCCTGTTCCTCACTTCTGCAATACCTAATGTATATTTTTTAGTTTTTACTATTAATGTTTATTAACAGAAATAAATTTAAAATAACAGTCTTAGAAAAGATTTTACTATAGTTTTATATATTCAAATTAGAATCTAATAATGCATCTCAGTTAATCATGATTTATATTAATAATTGGACTAATTATGTAGTTTTTTAAAATAAAATAACATAAATATTTTCTATAACTCAAATTAATTTTAAGCTTGATACCAGGCACTAATGCCTAAGTTCTCCCATTCTTATTTCTTAATTTTTGCAACCATGTCTCAGACTTGTAAAACAAATTACTAGTCCCTTGAATTACTAACGTTATATAGACCTTCAATTTGTCTGCAAACGTAATCATAGTTTATTTGAGCTATAAAGTTCTACTATTACCAATATATTTAATACTCTTCCATTCTTTCACCCTTTGAAATGCCTCTATCATAGCTATTCAAATTAAATCTAAATTCTAAATTCTAAAAAAAATATGAGAATTAAATGTTTAGATATAATACCCACAGGTGTCCATCTGTGGAATGGGCACTTTGCATGTATGCATGACTGCTTCAAAAGCTGTCCATGAAGTGGTTGGGACCTGAAAGCAAGACATTTTTGTTAATAGTGCTTCTTTTAATATCACCCTCCAAAATCTTTCAAAAGGGTCTTTACCTATCACCACTATCTCATTCTGATGGAATAACATTACCAGTGGTTCAATAGTAATGACACAAGTAATGTATACTAGAGAAAAATTTTGTAATAGATTATCTTACATCAATGATTTTATAATAGATGTAGACAAGAAGTATAGTGTATATTTTGGGCATTGAAGCAGAAGTTGTGGACTCTCTTGCTGACAAAAAAAAAATGCAGATTCACTGATAAACTCTGATTCATAAACTTAGTTGAGTGATTTGTTCAGGCCAAAACTCAAATATGGATTTTCTAGGGACTCTCCAACTTTCATTTAACAAATCTGCCCTACTCTAGTCATTATCTCAGTCTAATAAATTAAATTTGATTGAAAGAATGGTTAACTATATATTTAAAGTTTCAAAAAAGATCAATTTTCACTCTTTCCTTTTGAAGAAGAATTTTCCACTCAAATGGCTGACCTTGTAATCAGCAATTTGTTCTGCTTCTGTAGACATACTTGCCACATAGGCCGAAGGGCAGGGTGACCTCAAGATCAACTGAAGACTCACCCTCTCATTTGCTTGTTCTGTCTAGATAACAAATGTATTGTATTGCCTAAATTCCTGTCTGAGAATCTCATGCTCTGTAAGTGCCTGTAGCCCACAGCAACTTCAGCACTCTGTAACCACCTGAGGACAAATTAGCCGATCGGCCCATGTCAACTGTAACTGTGTGGATAAGCCCTATAAAAGTATGGTTACACCTGAGCTCAGAGTCCAGATCTTCAGAGCGCTAACTCTTCTGGGACCACTGGTATAATAAACTTGAGTTCTCCAACTCTCCAAGTGGTGCTTCGTTTCTTGCCTGTCTGATTTTTTTGCAACATTTTAATTATATTAAAAATAGTTTACAATTTTATTTTTTGAACCTTATAACAATGTCTTGAATAGGAATTCAACTAATATTTTCTGAGTGAATAAGAAATGATTAAATGAATGATAACATCAAATTTACCTTGTTTCTTTCACATAATTATATAAAAGTATATAAATTGTTATCACATGAAAACTTCCTGGCTTGAGGGAAGGAGTGGGGAGTAACCAATAATTGACGTTTATAAAATATATTAAAACTTATTAGTTATCAATTAGTTATCAATTGGTTATCAATTCACTACTTATTAGTAATAATATTATAAATAATATTGATTATTAGTTAAAAGTTTTCTTCTAATCTAGCTATATCAAAAGTGTATTAATAGAAAAAATAATTTATGATATTTTACCACTTCCAGCTTTAAAATAGCATAAAATAGATGTCAAATTCTCAGTGTTAAATTGTTCCTAATGTATATATTTTTCTTATATTTGGAATGCCCTTCCAAAGTGTTATCAACAGTCTTAAGCTAAGCCATAGTCTCTGTTTCAGAATCATATAGCACAAGAAATCTGTTGAGATTGAAGGATGAGATTTGTGTGTGTGTGTGAATGTGTGTGCATGTGTGTGTGTGTGATTGTACAATTCAATTCTGCATCTAAAATGCTGCGTTAAAAATGTAGATAGTAAATACTTCAGAGCCTATCATTCCAAAGGTTTTTTTTTTTTTTTCAGTATTAGAAGTTGTAGTATATCTTCTGCATGTGAGCTTTCAAAATAAATGGGCTGGCTTATCAACTTTAACACAGAAGCCGAACAGTTTCCTGTTATTCACTTAAGTAATGAACCTACACAATAGGTAGTCCCCACCTCAGTAGATCTGGGTTTACATTTTGGTCTGTTTCTTTCTTATATTTTAAAACATATCAGCTTCCATGAAGCAATATGAGCTTCTAATATATCCATAAATAAAACCTTCAGCATAGCCTCTAAATGGCAAATAAGCAGCCATAACATTTTGTAAATTCTCCCTTTGAAATCGCAGAGAAGAAACTCAATATACTCACCAATGACCCTTATCAAATAGCAACTTTGTGGAATGCTCTTTGCCTTCATGGTCTCTCCGGAGGTTACTAACTCTAATGGGAAGGCAGTGTACCATACATTATTATTTTTACCAGCAGAGAAAGTTAAAAAAAGATATATCTATTAATCCTGTATTCTCATTGTAAAGTATGGGGTCCCAGTGGAACTATCTTCATTTTTCTTTGAAATTAATTGTACTTTTTGGTATTTGTTTATAGCAGAGGCTTAGATCTCTGTTAGTAGAACTCTCATGAATCTTAAACTACCAGTATGATAGTTCATTATATATTCCCAGTCTTAATCTCAAAATGTTCTTTTGATATTAATTTTTGAAAAATAGCAGCCTTGTTTACTTTTTAAAAAACGGTAGGGCAGATTTCATACTGTTTCTAAATAGCACGTCTGTTAAAACGAATAATATTATGCTAAGAGGAGAGGATAGGAAATGTTTTACTAAACAATGTTTTTGGTAATTGCAGATGGTAAACATGCTAATTTTTTTGCCTCCCATGAGACAAATTAATTGAGACATTGTACACAATTGCAAATAACAGAGACATGACTATGTTGAACTAAACACAAAATTTAGTTTTCTTATGTAATAACAGTTTTGAAGTAGGCAGTTGGTAATGGTTTAGATGCTCAAACATATCAGGATTGGAATTTTAGGAATCCTCATTGTATTGTTTTCTCATAGTATCATAATAATTGCTACAGTCAACCCATCACATCCTATTCTAGACAGATAAGAAAAGAAAGAAAAAAAAAGCAAGAGACTAGTTGACTCTATTTAAAGAATTTTTTTCTTAATCTCTACATAAAAATCTTTTCACTATATTTCATTAGTCTTCTTAATCTGGAATTGACCTGCCACTATATAACTGAGCATGTCACTATATCACAAAATGCAGTTTTGTCAATAAGGAAAAGAACAGTGGATAGTGGATAAGCAACTACAAGTATCTTCCCAAGGGATTATTTTTTTATTTGACTAAATTGGAAGACATAGAATTAAAATAAATTTCTATTTTTACTACTTATAATAGTAAGAATCATTGCTAAAATTTATTGAATATTATCTACAAGTCAATATTATTTGACCTAATATTCAGGTCGAATAAATTGTCTTATTTACATTTTGTAAAAATCCTGGAAATTAGGTATGTTGTAGATACAGAACTAGGTATCAGACTCACAGTTCCATCAGAAGTATTTTGTCTTATTTAATAAAATAATCTTTAATTCTAAACTAAGGAGTTCTGTAAGTTGTATCATTAAGAGCTCTAAGGACAAATTACAGTTTATAGTTTTCCTTCTAGTTATGAAACAAAATTAAAGCAGATCAGTACAGTAAGCCTGTATCTGAGCTAATACCACAATTTCTGACTTTGCTGTGTCTCCAGTGTAACCTTTTTTGGATAAAGGAGTGTCTCTCTATGCTTTAGATAGTAAAAAATACTTCTCATTCTCATCTATATTCTTTAGAATGTTCCTAAAATTGTCACCCTGTAATTTTTATATACAGAGAAAATTCCCTGTTTGGTACTCATGTACATTGTCTATTGGCTGTCCAAATGTGACACATTATAATTAAATTAGTTTTATGTCTCTATAATAAATCCTTTTCGTATTTAAAAATTTTTTATGTGATATTATTTATCTGTTTATTATGTATTCTTCAAACACTTTTTAAAAAATAAGTCTTAAAATATAGTAAAATTTCATACTAAAATATACTATTTAAAATATAGAATTGGAATTATAAGCTGTCAGTGCCGAGCTGACCAAGAAGGGAAGGCTTCAGTGGTTAGATGCCCAGTTGAATGAATGCTCAAGGAGTCAACAAGAGAATGAAACAGCAGGCACCAACTTTATTGCCAGGAGCATGTGCTTCTGCTAGGGGACAGCATGGGCTTTACATATGTCAGAGAACAATAGTGGCATTCTGCCACACATGCGTAATAAACAATAAGCTGAGTCATACTTACATAAGTTCGGCACAGGCGCCCTACTACATTAATGTAACATTTTTAATCTGGAGTCCTATTTCTAGTTTCAAGCCTGGATCACAGCCAGACCTGGGACCCACAGTCCACCCCTACAGAGTTGCAGCATGAGATCTGGCCTGGAGGGCTCTACCTTAGGCCCACAATCCTCAACAATATAAAGACCAACAAAATACTACCAGGCTACAGGCAACAACGGCTAGACAGCTACTATCCACTGCCAGGAGGACCCCAAGGAATTTCATTAAGTTGTCCAGGGGGTCTTCTCCCAGGGTCTGGATGTCTTGTACTTCAGTATCTATTTCCTGCAGGGCTGCCTGCACCTGCTCAGTATGATCAGAAATTGAGACACTGCATTCTACATGGAGTAGGCACAGGTGTCAAACTGAGCAGCAGTTAGGAAATCAAGGGCCATGCAGTTTTGCAGAACTACTTTCTGCATTTGTATGGTTTCATCCATTAAAAGAGTTATAGCCTGACATGCAGTGTTCAATACCTGTGTGTTGAGCTGGGCTAAAGCTTCTACCTGGAAAGAATAACGCCAGTGGGTAGAACCACCATGGCTGCCCATCTCTGCCAGAGCCAGCGGTTATGTATGGGATCCCAATTATGAGGCTTTTGGGGCAAGGTAGATAATATGCATTCAGCGAAATAGGAATGTCCTCAGGTACAACAGCCGGTTCAATCAGTGGGCAAGTAGGGCCAGCCATAGTGCCCGCAGACCCAGAGATACCCTGCAAGTAGCCAATCGGTAGGTTCTGTATCAACATGTTGTGAATCCCACCAGACCTTAGAAATATTAGCAAGGATGGTGTTAACACACAGCTCGGGGCAGGGGATTTAGCAGTAGCCACTCCATGATATGGTTGGGCACAGATTTTATTTGCTCTATGCAGTGAGGGGCCTGCTCCCGCAATTCCACATGTTCTCCCACCAGCCATCCCCACCCATTGGAAATGGCATAGTCTGTGAAAGGCAGGAAATTGTGATAATTGTGGCTGAGCAGCGCTTCCATGGCCCGCCATCGCTGTTGTGTTCCAGGTGTTGTGTTCCAGGTGTGCAGCCAGTTCATTTCTCAGCTGTGTCTAGAGTAATGCACCATAGCTATCTCTTATCCACTTCCACTGGTAGTTCAGTACATGCCCAGCAGCAGGAAACATTGTGGACAGCAGCAAACATGTGAGTCCAGGACATAACACTGTTCCCTGTTGTCAGCCTGAACAATAAAGTAGAGCAGACAATGGGATCATTAGTGGCAAGTCCTGTCTTTCTGGGAGGACACAGGCCACCTACCCATCTTGAGATAGAACAGTGACTGAGAGAGGAGCTGCCCCTGGCCTTTGGTACCAGATAGTTCTTCCAAGGGTAGCAGGCTAGGGGTCTCCACTGGCATCACTCTATAGAGAGAAATGGGTCAGAGGCTAAGGACAAAACTCTCCATTAACAGTGAACCCTCTGCCATCATCAGGAGTGACACTCATGTGAGTCAAATGCAAATTTAGGGTTATATCTGCAACCCATTGGATAAGCCCTGTCCCCAAGGCTCCTCCAAGGACAACCATGGTTCTTGTGTTACCTTTATAGTCCAGGGTCATGACCAGGTGGCCTATTTATCTGCTGCCAAAGGTTCTGGAGCTGCCAGGAGCAAAGCTCCCTGGTAGGCTCGGGGCAAGAACTGTTTAGAAGCAGTGCCCAGGCATATTTTGATAGCCCAAGGCAAGCCTGCTACTACTCTGTCAAAGGAAGACAGCTCTGTTTGCCAGGGCTGCTCATTCAGAAGACTATTTAGAAGCCCGTGGGAGGTTATTATACAAATGGCGCCAGCCCAGGCCTAAGGCTTGCAGTTTGTCCTTCAGCAAACCATTGAAACGCTCTACCATTCCTGCTGCCTATGGGTGATAAGGAATATGTAACTGCCATTGCACATCATTGGTGCAGGCCCAGGTCTGCACCTCCTGTCCAGTAAAATGAGAGCCTCTGCCACTGGAGATTAATAAGGGCTGGCCATAGGCTGCCACGAGGTGCTCCAAAGCTGTCATAGTATGGCGTTGATCAGCAGCTGCCACTAGCCATGCAAACCCTGGACCAGTAGCCGTGTCCATATCTGTGAACACATGGCAATGTCTTTGTCTGTGGGCAAAGGCCCTATGTAGTCCACTTGCCATTCCTGGAGTGACTTAGCCTCATGGGGAGCCAACCCCAGGGTACTCTTTTACCCGTTGTCTCTCTAGGTGCTGCTCAGCACACCAGGGGCATTGTGACACTGCAACTTGTGCTTGTGCCCGGGTCAATGATAGCCCCCATCGCTTTCCTACCTGTTGCATTGTACAGGCCTCTACATGCCCCAGTTTTCAGTGGAGGCTGGGGCCAATAACCCCTGGAATCGGTGGTACACAAGCAAAGTGGACTTGTGCCAGCTCATCGGATGCACCATTGTCTGGGGCTTGTGATGGCCAATGGCCAGGGACATGGTATATAGTGGCCCCCTGTTGAAGACTCCACTTCCAGAGGTCTTCCCACAACCCCTGGACCCACAGGGGATGGTGGCTTATCATCCACTCCTGGGAAGCCCACCGGATAGCCACAGAGTTAGACCTCAATAGCCCAGCTGTCAGTGCAGAGTGCACTGAGTCAGTTTCATTCATGAAGACCAACCATGTAGCATGAAGCTCTGCCTATTGACTGGATTGGCCAGCACCAGTCTCATATCAAAAGGTTCGGTGGATGGCTGTTAACGCCACTACAGCCCATGCCAGGGGTTTCCCATGGCATAAGCCATCTCTATACCAGGCATCTTCAGGAATGGGAGCCTGACTCTCTACATAGGGACTTGGTACATCTCCTATCTCAACAGGTTCTGCCAGAAGTTCTGTTTTAAACTGCACCGGTCCCAATAGGGAGTGCACTTGACCTGACAGGGGGCTCACAGAGAACTGTGCCCGCTTCCTCAGGTATGTCTCCTACTTGGTCAGTGTAGGGGTTTGTGCAATTCCTATATAGGGAGTCTTTACCCAAGACCACAGCCACCCCTTTACAAAATATGTGGATTGCACAGTTATGGAATTGGGGCTGCATAAATGGCAGCTAGTTGCTTCTCTATCAAAGAATACCTTGCTTCTGTGCCTTTCCATAACTGAGACCAGAAGCCTATTGGCACCTTCCAGGCACTGTGCTTCTGCCACAAGTCCCATCCAAACCCTGCATCATCTACCTGCACCTTAAGCAGGAATGGGAGGAGTAGATCTACTATGCGTAAAGTTTGGGCTTATGCTACAGCTTGCTTTGTAGCTTTAAAGGCCTCTTCTATCCCAAGGGTCCAATCCTATTGGGCACCATGTCACACTAGACGGTGCAGGGGGCTAAATGAGGAATGAACACTCTCCAAAACCCCAGCAGTTCCAAATAGGTTTGGAGTTGTTTCATGGTTTCAGGTTGGGTGTGTGCCTGTATCTTATCAATAATTACTGCCTCTGGCATTACTTTTTCTTACCTGACCAGACAACTCCCAAGAATTTGACAGAGAACCCAGATCCCTGGACCTTGTCCTCATTGACTGCCTAACCCCAGTCAACGAGAGCTTCTCACAGGCTGGTCACTGCTGCTTCTAGTTCTGTAAGAGAATCAGAGGTTAGCATTATATCATCAATATAATGATACAAGTTCACTGCAGGTGGTTGTTTTCACATGGCTAAATCTTGAGTCACGAGACCATGGCACAAGGTAGGGCAGTCAGGTAGCCCTGAGAAGGACAAAAAATGTCCACTGTCACCTTCCCAGGTGAAGACAAATTGTTCTTGATTTTCTGGGGTTATAGCAATAGAAAAAAAAATTTTCCAAGTCCACCACATAATGGTATTTTCCAAGTTCTTGTAACAACCAGTCCATGATGTTTGTGATATTAGATATGTTGGCATGCAGGGGTGGCATAACCTTAGTCAGCTTCTGATAGTCAACTGTCATGCCCAGGAGCTGTCAGGCTTCTTCACTGGCCATACGGGGGAGTTGTATGGGCTATGAGTAGGACAAATGGCACCAGCTTCTTCTAGCTTTAGAATGGTGCATCCTATTTCCTCATAGCTGTCTGGCAGGCAATACTGCTTTATATTCACTACCCGAGTAGCCTGAGGCAACACCATTGGGGCATGGTGTGGATGTTCCCAGATAATAGTTTTTACAATCCGGATATGAAGGCAAAATTCACCAGCAGTAGTATTTACAATCAAGGCTTGCAAAACATCAGTCGCCAAAATGCACTCCCATATGTACACTTGGTATGTACACTTGGTATGTTCGAGGAGGCAATCTGCTAATACCCAATGTTACAGGGACCTTCTACACCCAAATGATTCAATCCCCACAGCCTTCCATGGTTGCAGTGGGTCCAGAAAACTTGTCCAGATTCCCATAAAGCAGGGTGCTGTCAGCACCAGTGTCCATGAGAGCTAATATCCTGTGTACATTGGGGGGGCGCCAATGTACAGTTGGATTCACACTCGACCTCTGGTCAGCCGGCTCCCCTGCCAACCAGATGTCCCGCTGAATCCGTAATCAGGGAGATAATCCGCCAGCCGCACCTCACACCTTTTGGCTTTCCCAGGAATAAGAGTGAACTGCTGGTCAGGGCACAGCTGATTACACAGCGCCAGCAGCACTTTATTAGGTTGCTGCTCTATCTTTTCTGCAGTGACCCCTGCTTCAAGGAGATCAAAACACATTTGCCTGCAACTCATTTTCATGGCTATTTGGGCTGGGCTCTGCCCCGCTCCCTCTTTTCAGCCACACCTCCATCCATGCACTAGCTGGTTTGGGAGTGTAGGAAGTGGTACAGTATGCACTTGGGTGGAACGTTCCTTTTGTTTCATTTTCACATCCCCCAATCTTGCCATGGCGGACATTCCCTCATGGATCTGCCTATCCACATAAGGGGCTAGCAGTGCTGCCATAAAGCAAAGGTACCAGCAGGGCCAGCGGTCAAGATCAAGTTCTTCATTCAGCTTGTAAATACCTCCTCATCAAGGCTAGTGTACTGAGCATGAAACATCATTTGTTTCATGTCCATTTCCCTAATTATTTGACTAGATCTAAGTACATGGTCTATCTGCTCACTGTCTCTGGAGTTTCCCAGGGTCAGCTCATACTGTCCATGCACCAACACAAGCCAGTTAATGAAGGAGGGGTTCCCTGCACCCTGCACCGCCAGTGCCACATTCTGGAGGCGCTGCCTGAGGAACAGCATCACCATCACAGAGGCCAGCTGAGCCATCTCTTCCAGAGATAATTCAGTCCCTTCAGCTTCATCATCCCACAACCACAGCAGCCACCCCAGAAATGTCTCCTGGCCTCTGCTATACCTATTTAGTCAGGTCCTGGAGTTCCACGGGGGTGTACTGGATCAAGGTAGTATGCTTTTTAGTTTGGGGGGTGCTGTCAGATTGCTTCCCTCACCCCCAAATATGGCTGCTCTACTTCAACCTGATGCCATATCATCAGTGGCACCTGGCGTGGTGTGCCTGCAGGCTCCCAGACCAGGATGGTGACAGCGACCCATCAAGGCTCTGCAGCATGAGTTCCACTGCAGCCAGCCACCTTTCCAGTGCTTGTTCCTGATGTTTCAATTGTTGAATCCACTGAGCCTGGTCCTGAACTTCCAGGCTGGCCTGCCACAGCACCCCCAGTAACATCTAGGCCACCCAACTCACTTCTCCTAGGTGAACAGTCTGGACATTCGGCTCCAGCAACTCTAGGGCTTTCCAAATGTCCTCCAGACATGGCTTCACTCCATCCCAATCTTCCAAAGAAGTCCACATAGCCAGAAATACTATACAGGATACTATTGTGGGGGGCTACATGTCATCCACCCAAGTATCCTACCCCCAGGACTGTTCGAAGCACTGGGGTCATACTCATCTCATCCTGCCCACTATGACATGTGTCAGCACTGAACTCAAGAAGGGAAGGCTTTGGTGGAGATGCCCACCTGAAAGCTGCACGAGGAGGTGACATGAGAATGAAATGGCAGGCACCAACTTTACTATGGGGAGCACACGCTCCTGCGCTAGGGGACTGCATGAGCTTTATTTATGTCAGAGAACAATAGTGGTATTCTGCCACAAATGCATAATAAATAATAAGCTGAGTCATACTTGTATAATCTAGGCACAGGTGCCTCATTATATTAATGTAACATTTTTAATTCGGAGTCCTACCCCTAGCTGCAAGTCTGAACCACAGCCATACCTGGGACCTACAAAAGTTAAATTAAATTTAAAAAGCTAATACATTTATATTTCCAGGACAAAAATTGAACCAAAAAAGTCTCAAATAAAGGAATATGATAATTCATCAGGAAAAAGGAAAGTTTTTTTAAAAGTCTTTTAACGAATATTTAAAGATGTTTTTATTATCTATTTTTATGGAAGAAATGGAAAAACATTATGGGCAAGTCTTCAACAAAACTCAAAGAAATTGCATTACTATTTAGGAATTCCATATGTCATGAACACGAATTGTGTACTTTTATTTGAATAGTTTATCATATTTGTGACAAGAACATATAACATTTAACCATTTAAAACTTACAAATACTGAGAATTAGTGTGCTGACTTACAGTACTAATTTATATTTATAATATTAATTTCTTAAAGTTGTATTACCTTTTATAGCTAGTCTTCTTTTCAGAACTTATGATAAACAAATGTTCTTAAACTATGTTTTGCTATGGAGGTCACCACTTCCAGAACTATTAGTCCTCACTAAAAGAAGGAATATGTTACAAATTATTCAAAAGAGGTAAATTCACATTATTCTCTAATGTAAATTTTCTT
This sequence comes from Macroglossus sobrinus, assembly GCA_004027375.1. Taxonomy (NCBI): domain Eukaryota; kingdom Metazoa; phylum Chordata; class Mammalia; order Chiroptera; family Pteropodidae; genus Macroglossus; species Macroglossus sobrinus. Next base: position 420,253 of record PVKZ01000227.1, on the reverse strand, counting down.
TTCTAAAATGTATAATTTAAATTCTACAGAGGGAAAGGAATAATATACTCTTTTATAATGGGGAGGGGGTAATTCTTACCTATTTGAATATTGTAATTTTATTTTGTTATGTATAAGCATGTTGAAATGACAATGTCATCAAGCATACTTTGAATAAAAAGAGTCTGTAGCCAAAATATGGATTACTTATTATTATTATGCACCTATATTCAAAGTTATGTCTATGTGTGTTGCATTTTCTCAGAATTTATATACTCTTCCTAAGAGAGTTATTTATATGATGATATATCCATACTTCAGGGAAGATTTTTTTTTATTCACTGAATATATAGTAAAATATTATAATATTTTCCAAAGCCCTTTGAAAATAAATTGTAAGAAGAAAACATTATTACACAGTAAAAGATGCATTCCCATGCATTATACTAGGCCTATTATCTTTTATTTTAGATCCTTATAGCCAGGTTTCATACTGTCTCAGTACATAATGAATTATGCAGGTTGTACTCTTTCTGATAGTTATTCTTAAAGTTATATGTCTTATAAAAATTGCTTAAACGTTGTATGTTATTTTTCATATGTTGCTTCCTGAATGAGTATTTTTTTTCTGTTTGCATGTATTGAGGCTACCCACAGTCTTTTTTGTGTATTGAGAAACTGATATGCAAAGACTTCGAAGTGAATGTCAGCTTATCTTATGGCTTTTAAAATCCATTCATTTTCTGTCTTTTGGATCCTCTATGCCAATATGGATATTATCATCCTACTTATAGGCAAAGTTAACTATAGAAATTTATAATAAAATAAGCCAATTATTTATTAATTTAATAATTTCTTAAACACTAATATTGAACCCTATGCCGATACATAGGTCAGTGTAATAAGTGTCTATAAAAAATTTTTCAATGCCAAGTTAGACCTTATGAATACACAACAATCTATAAAATAACAAAAAAAAACTACAAATAAATAAGCAAAACAAATTTGAGGACACAAAATAGATACCTAATAGCTAATACCTAAATTCATGAAATTTTTAAAGAAAATTCCCCTCAGTGCTTCTTTTAGTTGAATATGTTTATAATTTTATTGATATTTTAATTCTTGTTATATGGATTCAGGGTACATAAGATTACATACAAGTATTTTTGAGAGCCTGGGTATATGATATCTAAGTTTCAAATGATATATTTCATCGGGCTGCTAGACTCATAGTGAAGGTGCAAAAAATGACAGCTGAATCCTTGACAGTGAGGAAGGAGTAAAGACTAAAAGGAAATTTAGAAACAAGTTTGTAAAATTTGATGAATTGTTCAAGACATTTCTTTGGTTTGTTAGAATATTAAATAGTCAAGTAGTTGACTCTGTCCTTTAAAATGCTGGAAATAAAAACTCTGATTGCATTACAATATATATGGCACATAGGTCTAAACCTTTTAAATTTCAAGTATGAAATTTAAATATTGAAAAAAATACATTTATGGTGAGCTTTGATAACTGGAAAAGTCTTTGCAAAGGAAATAAAGCATGTGTCAACTTCTGAAACAAAGAGTTGTAGGAGTCAGTAAGAAAGCTTGAAAAGAATCAGAGCTTCCTATAAGTAGACCTGAAATTTAGAGCGGAAATCTGAATCACTTTGGGAAACACTGTTCTAAAAGACAAGTAAAATTTACAAAGAAAAATATATGTGGGATCCATGGGAGGCAGGTGTAAAAAGTGTTAAACATTTCAGATACAATAGTAATTCAAGAGTAGAGAAGAATTTTAATAGATGTTTCACAACTTGGGCCATATTTGGAGTGTTTTGAATGCCAGTCTAAGAAATTTGAGCTTAATTCTGTCCTCTTGGAAAACTGCTTTATTCTAGTAAGTGACTTATTATTCAAGATGTATTTTAAAACTAATTTGTTACTACTTCTCTGATTGAGTACAGAGGAACAACAGTGAAGTCAGGAAGATCATTAGGAAACCAGGACAATAGTTAAATGAAGGGGTAGACTCCTGTTATTCATTGATTAAGGGTAAAGAGAAACAAAAACATTATTGTGATTGAAGAAATGACCAAAATTGATAAGATTCTATGTATAGAAGAGAAAAAAGTGTTATAAACTGACTTTAAAGTTTAAAGTTTACAAATTTGATTGTGTTGCTCAACAGAGAAAAAAAAAAACTGGGTCCAGTTTTTCATGGATCCTATGTTTTAGACATATTTTTATTTCCAAGTGGAGTAATTCAGCAAGAATTGTAGATGCATTATTATAGTTTAGAAGGAAATTAGGATTTAAAATAGAGTTAAAAGTAATTTTCATAACAGTAAGAATCAAAACATCAAGATGAAGTGCTGGTTTTAAATGCATAAGTAGACCTCTACTTTATATCTGTTTCTTCTGCCTCAGGGTAACTTTAAGTCACCCCTGTGAACAGCAGTGTATCTGTAGGGAGAAGTAGGGGTAGGAAGAGGAGGAAGAAAAGGAGGTGTAGGAGGAGGAGGAGAAATAAAACAAATATGACTCAATATATTTTTATCTGCTAACTCCTATGCTCAGGAACAAAATAAACACACCAGTATCTGCTCTTTATTAGAATGCATGAAATAATACTCTCAGTTTCAGACAAAGCAGGGTGCTTATATTTATAACATGGTCATGTTGTCAAGAAACAGTCATTCATCTACATTTATAGATATTCCTCTATTGCTTAATTTTTGAAAAATTTTCAACTTTGAAGGCTACTTTTATGTATGACTACTGTAACTTGTTATTGATAAGCTGTTATAGTTAAGTTTCTTGGTGTCTGTGGTAGCCAGAAATATGGCCTCCAAAGTTGTCTGTGTCCTATTCTCCAGAATCTGTCACTATGTTACTTTGCATGAAAAAAGGGACATTGCAGATGTGACTAATTTTTTTCAGATGAAGAATTATTGTGTTATTCATGTGGACCCAATATGATCATAAAATTTCCTTGTAAGAAGGGGGAAAGGAATCAGATTCAGAGAAAGATTGGCTGTGAAGATGGAGAAAGTAGGCATGAGCAAAGAGATGCAAGCAACCTCTAGAAGGTGGAAAAGGCAACAAAATAGATTTTTCACTACTATAGCTCAGTAAAACCCATTTGTACTTCTTCAGAACTATACACTAATAAATTTTTATATTTTAAAAAATAAATTTTTAGAAATTTGTTATAGCATCAAAATGAAACTAATACTGTACCCCAATTCAGATCACCATGTAGATTGGTGTCTCTATCTCTTTTCTGCTGCTGATACAGATACTAATCTGTCAGACATGTGCAGCCTTTCTAGAGGATACCTGCTGATTATTGAAGTTGCCTAGACATGTGTCCTGGGGATTATGCTGCACTCCACCACACTAGTAACAAAACTCCATAGGCTACATCTGACTTGGATGAAGGCATCTGTGGCTCATTGCTTTGTTTTAAGTGTGAGCTGACTCAACAATACAAATTATATTTCCCATTGGGTCAGCTAACCTTCATCTGAAAACACCCTCTCACATTGCTTCTTCACCTCTTGTATACTGCTTCTCTCATCCCTTTAACTGTTCTCCTGAGGGTATGCTTTCAATAAATCTCTAGCATCCAATTACCCACCTATATATTTATTTACACTATTATTTGTTCAATTACAGGCTTTAATAACTACATCCTGCTCATTATATACCTTTCAAAGGTGGAAAGATTTTACATCAACATTAAGAAAAATCATGGAACATATCTGTCAATCCAATCTAATGACTGTGACAGTATTTGTTTTTCTTTAACAAAGAGACTCCTGTTAAAACTACTTAGTAAATATGTTTATCCTTTACTGGTACCAAAATAATTTTATAGAAAATTAACCTACACATCCAGATTTTATATTTGAACTAATCATCTTATTAAAGGCAGAGCACAAATTGTAGTTTTTAAAGCTCAGTGAACCCATTTTCAGAAATTATATAATCCCCATCCCTGCAAAATTATTAAAATTATAGATACCTTAATATATCTTGATTAACATTTTCAAAAATATATTTTGTTGAAAGAAAAATGTATTCAGTAGAAACATATTTTTAATTAATTAAATATAAAAAATAAAAAAATATTTGAGGAATGTTTTTGGCATTTGTTTGTAGTGCTGTAGAAAAATAGTGACTGTGTTGCTGGTTGTAGCAGCAAGCAAAAGAAATAATAGATTATATTTAATTGGTAGATCATTGACATAAGTAATTTTGTCATGGTAATACATGAAAACCATATTAAATATTTAAAATCAATTAAAATATTAAATTTAAAATTTAAAAGTCCATATTTTAAATATCTTTCATTGGTGAATAAAGTAGAGGTGATCACTTTTATGGCATTTTAATTCTGCACAATTTACCTCACCACATCTAAATTCTGAGGCATTAAACAAAATGTGTTCCTTCCTTCCTCCCTCCTTCCTTGTTTCCTTCCTTTCTTCCTTCCTTCCTTCCTTCCTTCCTTCCTTCCTTCCTTCCTTCCTTCCTTCCTTCTTTTCCTCTCTTTCTCTTAGTCTCCCTTCTCCATCTCTCTCTCTCTCTCTCTCTCTCTCTGAAACTCTCCTTTCTCTCTCTGTTTTAAAATCCCAAAGGAAGAAAACGAATGACAAAGATAAAACACTTTCAAGATTGCATGTTATCTTTCATTAAAAATAAGTTTTTTTCATTAGAAATACTAAATATATTTTAAAATATAGTAAACCAAAACACTGAAATGTTGAAATTTTCTCACAAACTTCGAAGGATACTGCCTAATATATATTGAATTGATAAATTCTGGTAATAACACTGATTAAAAAAAAAAACAACTTGATATATTCTACCTATGTATTTAGAATGTTAATTAGTTAACAGAAGCATGCTAGCATAGTAAGACCTTTACAATAATATTGTGACTTTTCTTTCTAACAATGGTTTTTAGTAATAGCTTTCTTGTTTCTCATCTTTTTGTGTGTACTTAAGTTTCTTTTCATTGTTTTCCTGCTGGGGACTCAATTATGCTGTCAACTTTATGAATTACTTTGTATTTTTAAGGCAGGCATATTATTTGCTTATATTTGGGAATGACTATCTGAATGACATTGTTAGGAGGCTGTCTTGGTGTCTTCCAAATTATTGTCTCCTCCAAGAAGTGCTTTGATAAAGTATTTCTTAAGGATAGCTATTAATGTACAAATTCTATTTTTATACTAAATTTTTATCTACATTGAAAAGCTATTTGTTTTAATTTTTTATGACAAGTAATAAAGTTAATCTTTAGGTATTATGTATTTTTACATAATAAGTCAACAATAACAACAATAATGGAATACATAATGCCCCTTAAATGTCCCTTACCTAGTGTTCTACTCCTCTGGAGCCTTTAAATATAAAATATTATGTGAAAGATGGACATAATTCTACAGATAATTCATCTCCTTAAAAACAATTCAGTATGTCTATCTATGTAGATTAGAAGACAGTGAAATGAACATTCACCAGATCTGAGTTGGCTTTTTCAAAGTTGATTTTAAACAGTAAAGGCACCGAGAAATTTTCAATATTGTATAATTAGAAAACATTGGAAAACATATACTTTTATAAACCTCTCGATATTCATCATTAGGTAATTAATGTACCTAATTTTATTAAAAAATACTCTTTACTCATCACTTCTCTAGTGAAAATATGCTGTGTTTTAAGCACTGTTTTAGATACTGAGGTAATAGCAGCAGTGGTAGAAACCGTCACCTTTCCTCTGTCATTTTAACAGAGGAAACTGATGATAAATATGAGAACTAAATAAAGTGAATTGCATATTAGTCTTTGATGATTGCTAAGAAGGCAAAATAGTTCATGCAAATGTAATATGAAATAGAGGTAGTGTTGAGGGTTTTGATGGGGTAAAAAGTCATTTCATCAAAGGTACCGAGTAGGTGACTTTTGAATAAAGAGAACACATATGAAAATGAGTTGGCTAGTTGTATGCTCTGGGATCATTTCTGCCAGAGACTAGCAAGTGTAAAAATTTAAGGCAGACATTTTGGCTATCGTGTAGATAAAACAGAAGAGTGGCAAAGGGAAGACAAGGAAGCCCATTAAGAATCTATCACAATATTCTGAGCCAGAGATAATTGTGGCTTGAACTAAGTTTGTGGCATTTCACATGATGACATACTGGATTCTAGATTATTTTTCTAAAAATACTACCAATAAGATTTCCTAACAGAACATATATAGAATATGAAATTAAAAAAAGAAGTCAAGAATGTATCATTTTTCTGTCAAAGGCTCTAAACAAATGGAAAATGGGGCTGTCATTATCTAAAATAATAAATACTACAGGGAGAGCATGTTTGAAAGAAAAAATCATGACATCAGTGTTAGACATGTAAAGTTTGAATTGTCTAAAATATATTATATAGGTTCATGTGTGTCTACAATTTAGAAGAGAAAATTTTCTGCAGGTAAAAGATTAGAATTCATCAGCATGCAAGTAGTACTTAAAAATTACAGTATCTTGTGTTACTTTATAAAAGCATATTAGCTTTATTGCTTATTTAAGTGTTTAGCTTTATTTAAAAAAATATAGTAAATAATATAAAAGGCATGGATCCCACACTTAGAATTGACATTTTAAAATTGTGTTATATTTACTTTATATCTGTTCTTAATAAAATTAAAAAATGATATAAATAAAGTAGAAATTCTTTTTGTCCCCCATTCCAAATATTATGGTCTAGTCCTACTTCCACAACTTTATTCCTTCTATTGATATACTTATTTTTTAAATTCAATTAAATATTATTAATTTTTAAAAAATATTTTTGCCCATCGATACTTTCTTTGTCATGTTTTTATTCCATAGATGTTATTTTTTAAATAAAGTGATTTTAAACCTTTTATTTTGTTTCTTGCCTTTTCCTTTGTAATCAGTATTTTTTCCATAGTAGGGATATTCTTCAAACATCTAGCAATCATTACTTGTTCATAAATATTTAGAAGTAAAATATTAATACTTAATTAAAGTGACAGAGGTTATGGGCAAGATTTTCCAACTGTTGGAAATTTGATTTTAGTTGATTCAGCATAGAGACAGCCTGAGAAACTCTCAAACTCGAAAATGTGAAGATTTTTATTTTCTCTAAAATGACAATTTGCTAGTGTTCTGTCCATATCATATAAAAGAAGATAATGAGAAACTCATTATTCCATATACAATTTTTAAATAATACATCAGTTCTATAACTTCTTTACTCCTCTGCTGTATCTGGTGTTCCAGAATACTGAGACCTACATTGTGGGTGAGTAGGGGAGGAAAACTGAGAAAGGGGAACTAAACTGTGATCTATTCATTGTTATAACCTTTATGTTCATGGTAGGTTGTGTGTGTTTCCCTGGCTAGACTCATTGTTTACTATTACGATTTCTGAAATGACTTTAGTTTAAGAATTTCTAAAGATCTTTTGTCTGCTAATAATTCCTCTTCAATTTCATTTTGTGTGTGTATGTGATTTCTGAATTTACATATTTCTTCCATTCATACATTTTTATTAGTATTGTCTCAAAAGGGACAAGAAATAAATATTTGTTAGATCTCTACCATTTTAAATTTATTATTTCTTAAATTTATTTCTTATTCAATCAGTAAATATTATGTCTAAATTACAATGAAGAAAGATTATCATAAGTATTTGCCCTCTATATCCTGTAAGTTATATTATAAAAGATTAGAAGTCATCAGCACGCAAGTATTTTATATAATATCTAATATGTAATATTAGATATTACAAATCTAATGGAGAAGAAAAATACGTAATCCCAAAGTGAAATACCTGAACTACAGTCCAGATAACACAAAGCAAAATGATGCACCTCATTTTGATCTACTTATAAATCTTTCACAGAGAAACCACAGAGCCTAACTATCCTCAATTCTTGAAAGTATTCCTAGTTTCTGTAGGTAGGATCAGCTTTCTTCTCTTCAGAATTTCTCTCTGAAAACATTTACATTTCATATCACTCTATTCTCCTGCATCAACCATTTCTCATTTGTTCTGCCTTCCAAAATCACGTTGATATCTCCTGTCTGATGATGCCTTCTCCAATGTTCTTCTCTTTTGGTTTATATTTTTATTACTCTTCCTTTTAATTTGTGGCTTGGGAGATTTGAGGATGAGATGGAAATAAAGACAATTTTAACTGTTAAGTCTATATTTTTCAATAATGGGTAAATCCAATAAGCATGTCTGTTTGATGACTTCAGACAGGCAAATTTTGACAAGGCTATATCTTTGTATTTAAGCTATTTTTTCCCACAAATCTATAATATTTAGAAATAAAATTGAATTTAATTAAAAATATAAATTGTGTCTACAATACAGTATACAGAGCTTGTTTCTCCAAGCCTGGGAAACTTGAAAAATTTATATTGTCATAGACAAAAAAATATATGTGCTTAGTTTATATATATATAAACACATATCTATAACATATCATGCTTAGTATAATTACTTAATATTACTTTGTGTAAGAGTATTATTAAAAACAATTACTAAAATATTACTTTAGTTATAAAGTAATTACATAGTGTACTGTCTATATATTTAATGCATTTCACACATTTCTCCAACATCATTATTATTTTTGAAAATAGTGCCAGTTTGACATAACAGCAAACATTTTTTTCTTGAAATAACTACAATAGCCAAAGTAATTGTCAACAGATAATATTAAAATTAAGAGACATTACAGAAAATAGTATATAACTATGCATTGACTGTGCGGATTTTAAGACATGTTTTTAATTCCTTAACAACCTCTATTTTTAGAAGCTACTAGTCTCAGCTGCAACTACTGTTGTATCCTTCATTTTCTGACTGATGTAGAAGACTTCAGAGGTTGTTCCTGTTTTCTTCTCAGGCTGCAGCATCTTAGCTTTCTAAGAAAAACATCTCTCTCTTGCATTGCTGATTGCTGTCCTACATGCTTATGTTTTGAACTGTTGTGCTTTCTTCTTCCAGGAATTCCATGTCTATTCATAATAGCATTTGCCTTGTCAGCTCATGGTTATAGTTCACTTTTTAAAACAGGGAAAGATAAGCTATTCTCACTTTTGTTCTTGTCATGGTAGTTTGAGTTTAATTTTCATCTTCTACTACTTGGCTTGCTAAGACGAAAGACCTTATAGTTTTCCATTGGCATCTATTTTTACCTGGAAATAGTCTACATTTATTTTTTTCTCATCCTCTTATCATTTAAATTCAAATTAGTATTATATGTTTTTAGTTTAATTACTTCAGAAATAACTATATTTGGCTTTTCTGATTAAAATAAATAATGGAAAACACACAAAATATTTTGAAGTTATTCAAAATGCATTATAACAACTAGAAAAATACATGATCATTTTTAAAATGTCATATTAGTTTTAAATATTTTTAATAATAAATTATTAATCTCACACCTACTAAAAATATACATTAAAAGTCCTTTTTAAAAACTTAATAAATGGCAAAATGCTGTCAGTATTGGAGAGGAAGAAAATGCTTATCTTTCACCAATCAAGATCTAACTTTTTAAAATGATATTCTGCTACTTTTCCAAGTCATGCAAAAAATATTGATGTTCTTGAACTGTACTATATTTATTCTAGATCTTAGATTATAGTAGTAAATAAAAAATAAGCTCGCTCTCAAGAAGTTCTTATTCTGGTGTCTTATAATATTAATTTAGTACTTTAATTTGCAAAAAACAAGTAGTAGATATTGTTATTATTGATATGGTTATGTCAAACTATTTTCTGTGTGGCCAAGAAGGGTTATAAATTACTTAGATTATTAGCACTCACTAGTAATTTATTAAATTCAAGTGACTTTAATTTATCAGAATATATTAGATTTAGGTTTCACATTTAAGTAGAATCTAATATAAGCAGATTAATAATAAATATATATTGATCACTTAACAAAAAGAAAAGCTTTGATACTATTACATTGTTAAAGATGTTTTTGACAAAGTAAAATTGAATAGAAATTCTTTCATTATGAAGAACCTATCATTAATTTTTGTTGTCAGCCTTTTTAGTGCAGGTTTTTCCCAAACCTCCACCAAGCAATCATTGATTTCAAAGGAATCCCTTTTGATGCCAAAGTCAGATATGAAACTTATGGCTTTACCATGTAAATAATAATTAACTTTTTTTTCTCTAAAGCATCAAGAGAAAGCATAGCAATAGTTACTATATATTTTTGAGCATTATGAATTCCAGAATATTTTAAGAAAATGTAATTATGCATAAATTTTAGGTCTTTTCATATTCCAGTTATTTATATTATAAAGAAAAATACTTCATTGTAAGAGTTTCCAAAGTACTCAAAAGGAAATAAATTGCAATAAAAAAGATAAGTCCACATGCTATGAATTGGCAACAGCTGTTCCACTTTCGTCCTATGGGATGCGGGAGGAACAGAAACTGAAACATCAAGATTCTGAAAAATAGGATATTGGCATGATAATTCTACAAGTATCACAATTTTTGTGGTAATACTATACATAATGGCAACATGATAAGATACTACACATTATAATTATCTGAATATTGAAAAACTTCAATCAGTATAATAGTCATATGTATGTGTATGTACTAATGAAGCCTCAATTTCTTTGAGTTATTTTACTGAATTAACCAGGTGTCTCAAAACAGTATAGATACAATCTAAGCAAGGGCACGTATTCATAACTTCACATTAGACAATAAAACTTTTTTTAGAAAACTAAAATAGACTCTAGTTAGTGTCTTTATCATGTAACATAATAGGTAAAATTGTACACCTAATGAAACAAGGTGTTTCAAGAAGTATAGAGAATTACCTATTATGGTTTTTGTGTTTTTTTTTTTTTATGGAGTAGTTTTGTTCTATAGTCTCAATACAATTTCCATCTGCCTAATGGTACCTATAAAGCTGCATTAGTGGTTAAGGGCACAGGATTTAAGACAGATGCTAAGAATCAAATTCCAATTTTACAAGTGAGTAGTTGTGTGACTTTGGGCAAATAACTTAAACATTCTGTGCCAAAGTTTAATCATCAACTCTAGATATGATCAAAGATGTATCATATGAGTGCCAATAATCACATTTGGTACACTGTGAATACTCAATTAATGTTAGCTATAATACTTCCAGCTGTAAAGGACATGGGTTGAGTAAGAATTAAAAAGCTAATATCTTAGCTAGATATTGTGAAAACAGATTATAAAGATCTTCAGTTGTAGATTTTGTTTTTTTGTGCGACAACTAATAATCATAAAATATTTTAGGTTAGGCGAATGCTACAATTTGACTTAATGTTAGAAAATTCAGTGTATTTATAAGGACATTTTGGATTAAAATAATAAAAAGAGAATAATAATTAGAAATCAGAAATTTGATTACTTAAGTATCAAATTAATGCAAGCCAAAGACAATAGAGACTTGCTTTAGAAAGAAGAGATACAATGGAAAGGCTAGAGGTTTATTATGTATCAGGATAAACAAGATTTGATGACTAGATGTGATAGAAGAGCTAAATACAAGAATGTTAAGATTTAGTAATTAAAAAAGCAATAGTTGATTAATATAATCAGAAAGTTCATGTAAAAAAACTGAGCTAAGTGAAAAAAAAATCCAGATTTAAGTTAAAACGTTGACTCCTCTCATTTCCTTAGTTATATACCACCTAATGGCTTTCTAAATACATATTAAACACTAAAACATGGAATAGTGAGAGGATAAAGGGAGAAGCAAATTAAAGAACTAAAACAATAAAATTAAATACTTTAAATGGTAAAGGTGGAGAAAATAGTATTGCACATGATGCATATTTTTAAATTAAATTTATTGGGGCGACATTGTTTAATAGAATTTTATGTTTCAAGGGTACAATTAAATGTAATATGTATATTGCATTGTTTGTTCATCACCCAAAGTTGCTTCTTTTTATCATCTTATATTTGATACCTTTTTTTCTTATTTACCTCTTTCCCCTCAACCCCTTTTTTTTTTCTGGTAACTACTAAACTGATGTCTGTGTCCATGTGTCTCTGTTTCTCTTGTTCATTTGTTGCTTGTAGTTTTATACTTCACATATGAGTGAAATCATATGGTTCTTTTTCTGTCTGACTTATTTTCTGTTTGACTTAATTTGCTTAACATGATAATCTCAAGATCCACCCATGTTGTCACAAATGGTAGAATTTTTTTATGACTGAATCTATCGAAAGGCACTATTTTTTCCCATATCTCGGCCTCTGTTAATAATGCTGCAATAAACATTGTGTGCATACATATTTGCAGATAAGTATTTTCAAAATTTTGGAGTAGATACTCAAAAGGATTGCTGGGTTATATGGCAATTCTATTCTTAATTTTTTGTGGAAACTTCAAACCATTTTCCACAGTGGATGTGGAAAATACATTTCCACCAGCAGCATATGAAGGTTCTTTTATTACCATTACTTCTCCAACACTTGTTATTACTTGTCCTGTTGATGAGAGCCATTCTTACAGGTGTAAGGATATCTCACTCTAGTTTTGATTTTCATTTCTGTAAAAGTTGAGCATCTTTTCATGCTCTGGGTCATTTGTATGTCTTCTTGGAAGAAGTGTCTGTTCAAGTCCTCTGCCTATTTTTTAACTGAATGTTTATATTTTTGTTGTTGAAAACCCTAAACCTTTAAACCAGATGCATAAATTTATTATTGGTGATCTTTAAAAATTAGTTACAGTTGTATGATAATGATGAAGCAATATTAAAATGATGGATTGTGTTAAGGAAAATGAGTTAATGTTTATATTTTAAAGAATAATTTTTGATAATTATATTAATTTACACAAAATAAGTTTTATAAGTAGAGAAGAAGGCAGAAGATAAGGAGAGAATTGTGATGAAGAGAGACTACAACAGCAAAGGCAGACCAGTTGACATCATGCAGTAATAGACAAAAGCAAGGATGAAGCAGAAAGAAAAGCACAATAGAGAAAATGGTTATCAAAGGAGAAAGGTCACTATCAGTGTGAAGAGGTAGACAACAGTATAGATGAAATGAGGAGAGGGACAAAGATATAGATAAATGTTGATATGGGCTGGGTGTTTGTTCTTCAAATTATTTTTTAATATCTAATATAGAGAATTTATTTATTAGTAAATGCTTCCAAATAAAATATGAGTTAACTTACAAAAAAAAAATAGGCACCATAGGTTTTTTAAGCTAAAGTGTATGTTGAAACAAATAGAGAAGATGGATGTGTTGGGAGAATATTTTACCAGGAAACCTAGCATAAATTTAGCAAAAAGTTTTGTTTTAACATTTCTACAAGATAAATAAGAGGGAAATATGTTCTAGTACAAAATGTTCACTGTCTAATAGAAGGGCATCCTAATATTTCATGGGAAAATATTTGTTTATTTCTCTCATTAATTCCTCAGCATAATTCATTGCATTAATTGTTCCATAGAAACTTTGAACAAGATCATTTTAATAAAATTCAATATCATCATAATAAATAAAATTACCTTAGAATATTTTTATGAAAGATCAAGTTTTCTCTTCTACATAAAATAAGTATCTTACTGAGTTCATACCAACATCAAGTCATAGCTGATGAACTGGTGGCTGGACTACTAGCTGGTACATTGATTCTCAAGATTCGATTTTATTTGCATGATGTTTGCTTTGACAGAGGATAGAAGAAAGAGAACTATGTGAGTATGTCTTGGAAAATTAGAGGAAATAGGCAAGTAAGTAGAATGTTACCTTGGCAGGGCCTCAACATTATTTTTATGGTGTTTAAGCTTTCTATATTTTTAAATATTTTGTATCCACTTCATCAAATTTATAATGAGCATGGCTTGCTTAAGACATGCATTTTTAGTGTGTGTCTAACTTAGTTCCTTGCGTTTTCTGTAAATGTTACTCCATTAAAGTAGTTTTTATGCTATTTTGCTACATAAACATTCATAATTGTGATATTTTTGTTGTGAATTGTGATTTTAGCTTTTAAGTTTCCTTCATTTTCAAGTTTAACACCTTTTGATATTAATTTTCTTTGTTTAATTCTGGGATTGCTAAGGCTGCTTTTTTGTTTTGTTCATCTATTTGCCTGATATATCTTTGTTATCCCTTTATTTTTAGACTTTGAAAATTACTTTGTTTTAGGTCTCTCATATACAACTTGTGGTTGTGTTCTTCAGTTTTATATTTATATTTTGAGGTAAATTCTCATGACTTGAGTATGTTGATAATCATTTTCTTATTTTTTAAATTAAGTAATATATAAACATATTTAATTTTTTTCTGTTTATATTGTGGAATGACAGTGGTTGCAACATTCCTAGCTAACAGTGCCAGCTTCTGTCATTGCCACAAATTTCAATTTCTTCAGCGGATTTGTTTGTTGTTTGTTTATTTTTGTAGTAGGAGAGGAGTTGTTTTCATCCTTTTATTCTTTTTTTTTCTAGAATTACCTTAAGTTTTCCTATTTTGTCTACTATATTTCCAAAGGCAATTTTTTGCTTTAATTTATAACCACTTTTAATAAGATGAAGGGAGTTTTTTCACAATGTAATGCACATTAATTCATTACATTGTACACTTTAAATATCCTACTATTTTATATGCCTAAATAAAACTGAAATTAATTTATTCAATTATAGGTACTTTAAAGCTATTCATCTACCAGGTAACTTGTTTGTATTCATACTTGAAGAAATTTTATCTTGCTGAAGGTAGTTTAAACTATTGAAAGTAATATTTAATTGTTAAAATCAAATTAATCAGTTTCTTTTTACTTTTTAAATGTGGTTGCTGACAAAATTAGATTGTGTCTGGAATTATATTTCTATTGGACAGCACTAATATAGACACTTGAGTCTTTTAGGGTGGTACAGTTTTCTTTTGATTTTTGTTTTTTCATCAGAAAATACAAGACTTCAGGGTCTCTCTCTTTTTTTTTAAGTGTTTTGCTAACCAGTGATGATAATGGTATACATCCATTTTTTCTTCATTAAGTGTTACAAAAAAATGAAATTCTAATTCTAAAATTTCTTCTTAATTTTTTTGGCTTAAACCATTATATAAAACACTCTTAAATTTGGCATTTATGAGATTGTTTTAAGCCTATTTTTATGTTCTAGGTAAATAATTTTGAGTAATTTATATACCTTTAGAATATTGAGCATGATGCTTAATAAGTTAATACAAACCAAAATATGCAATTTAAAAAATATCATGCACGTACTTGAAAATACATTGATTTAAATAATCTATCCACTGTTGACTAAATTGAACAATGAATGCTGGTTTTTTAGGACGTGAGCAGATTTTTTTTATGTATTAATGATTAATAACATGATATAATTATGTGAAATTCATAATTTTTAAATTTTTGAAATAAGTCTAAATTTATTTAGTTTTATTTGCTAAATAAGTCTAAAACAGAACAGCTTTATTACTTTTTTCTGAATATTGTCAAACCACCAGAAGCCATTTGTACATATCCAAAAACTTTTTTCTTCTGAGAACATTTTTATAAATACCACGCTTCCTATAGAGTCTTACAATCTTCTGTTTAAATAGTAAAGTAAAATTTATAGAATTATTTAAGGAACAAAAATATGCTTTGATCAAAGAAAACTACTTATACATTTTTTCATTACATAACAATAATAACTAAATTTATCAATTTAATACAAATAAAATTAATTCCCTTCCCTGTCTAACAACATAGCAATTACTTGATAGATTTACGATAACAAAATAATTCAGATTAATTTTCACAATGAGAGTCAGCTTATGAAAAATAGAATGTGCAACATTTGATACTATTTTTAACCTCTGGATATATCCTAAGAATCAAATTCAAGAACCAGGGATTTAATATCATTTAATTTTAAAACACACTCATTTGTTATGTAAATTAAATAGAGAAATATAGAGCAAGAATAGTTTCACACTCTAAATGAACCCCCTGAAGCCCTTAGACTATTTCAGTTTTATTGACAATTTTATCAATTGCCTACTAACCTTAGCAATAAGAAAACTAATGATCCTTCAGAATATAATTTCTTAGTGAATTTTCTCCTAGTTTTGTTTCTCCCTATCGCACTCTTTATAAAATTAAATGCATTTGGTTGATTTTTGTAATACAATTGAATTATAATCCTTAAATAAGTGAAACCTTGTAAGCAACATAGGCTTTTGAGCGTTTTTTGCTACCTTTTACAGGTAGATGGTAAATAATATATATATATATATTTTGCATAAAGGTTCAATATTAAATTTTAGCACAGATGACCACAAAAATTCAAATTTTGCATTGAAAAAAATATTTTTGACCATTTATAGATATTTTAATAGCAGAGGAATCCAACAAGCAAGCTTCTGACAAGAAGTATCTGATTACAAACAAAATGTAGAAAATTTGGTTAAAAACATTAACTTTCTCTCTCAATAGATGATAAGATGATAGATGATAGATGATGATAGATTGTATATAAAGAGAGAGAGAGATGAGATAGAGATGATAGGCAGGTAGGCAACATACACAGAGAAATTTATGGCAATATCAAAACAACCTAATTATTGATATTAAATGAGAATTCAAGAGACTCTGACACTTGCCATTTCCTAGTAACTAAATTTTCATTTTTTTGTTTTTTAAAGAAATTTTATCTTTTTTGGATGAAATATTGTCCATTTTTTCTTTAGTAAAGGAACTTTAAACATTTCTTAAGATGAAAAATTATTAAAGTTAATACTGAAGTAAGATATTTCTTCTTTTTTAACTTTTAGTGTCAAAAAGTCCATCATCTTGTCTGCTGATTGAATCCCTGTACATCAGCTATGATTTATTATTTTTAAACTGTGTTGATTGTGGGAAAAATAAAAACAGTCTGAGCTTAACATTTTCTCTTAAGTGATCATTTTTGCTTCTCACCAGTTCTAGTCAAAGTTCTAAATAAGTAAAAAAAAAAAAACCATAGTTTTATGAGTTTCCAGATTTCTTATGTCTTCCATCCATTCACAAAAAGATCCATAAACTTTTATTTCTTTAATGTTATTCTTTTTTCCCATTCTACCCTTGTCTGTAAGCTTTCTCTATATTCTGCATTCAAAGTGACTTTAATCACTTTAGACTATGATTATGAAAAGGGTACCAATTTTGATGTCATACTCAAATTTGCAAAGAAAATATAACTTTTTTACTCTTTATAGATGAAATGTACCAAGCAGAGACTCCTTTCATGCCTGCTATTTTAGAGTAATTCAGAATTTCCAGTTAAAACAGTCTATTCCAAGTTGCTCAGTCACATTTAGTCAAATTCTAGGTCTCATTATGCCTCTTCCTTCTAATATTACTCTTTTAGTTTCTAGGTATATGGGGTGGAAAGTAGGTCAATGATGATTTTATATGATCTGTGGTTATTAAAAAGGTATAGATTTTAGTTCCTAGTCTTTCCCAGACTTCTTAAAAACTATCAAGATTGAACTAATCAAAAAGAGACTCACGAATATGGAGGGCATTCTGGTGATGGCAAAAGATGAGGGGTTTGGGGGCCTGGGATAAAGGGCTGAAGGGTTAAGGAAGTACAAATTAGTAGTTGATAGGTGGTTACGGGGATGGGGAGCACGGCATAAGGAATGCAGTCAGCAGTAATGTAATAGTGAGGTGTAGAGCAAGAGGAGAGAAAGGACAAACAGGGGATCATTTCATAAACTATATAAATGTCTAACCAATGTAGTGTATACTTGAAACTAATAATAATATATTTTTTAAGAAGCTACCAAGATTGGAGGTGTGATGTATGTGTGTGTGTGTGTGTGTGTGTGTGTGTGTGTGTGTGTGTGTGTGTGATTTTTTCTCTGGTCAGTGCTCAGTTTTCTTTCCTAGCTGAATTGAACAATTCATGCTTGGTACTGCAGACTGTTCTTGAATCTTATCTATATTCTCCATCTGACTTCTCTCTAACCCTTCACATTTGTGGAAGCATCACTTTGCCATTTGCCACAGAAATCCCCATGGCAGGCTTCCTTTATATCTATCCTCATTGCCTCCACATAGCCTATAGAAATTCCTGAATACTTTCTGCTAGGTTCAGGAGGGCCCTATCTATTCCTTATCCCTGTAGTGTAAAAACTAGACTCCTCCCTTATCTTTTGTAGAAGAACTAGATCTTGCAACATTCAGGTTGGCAATGCTGCATGCTCACCTCCCTTTCACTGGACTTTCCTACTTTCCCTGCCAATTTACCCACTCAAAATATTCCCACAGTAAAAGTCCACTTCAAATCCCATATAGGTTTCAGGTCCCCTGTATTCTGGGCTGATGCCATCTTCCGCTCAGCTCAGTTGTCACTCTGCTACAATAAACCTTGCTTTACCCCTTTGGCCTTGTGCATTCCTCCTTCAGTGAACCTAACACTTTCTACTTTACAAGTAATCCTCCTTGTCTGCAGGAGAGACATTCCAAGACTCCCAGTGGATGCCTGAAATCATACATCATATAAAACCCTATAAATACTATGCTTTTTTTCTATACATATATAGACTTTACAGCTTCTCTTTGTCATTTCCTGTTTTCCAGCATCACTACTGTTGAGCCTGGATCCATTATTGAGTAAAAATAAACATTATTTACATAGGATCACCTCTGACACTGGTTTCCTCGCAATTTCCAAACACAAAATGGGACATTTGACTCTGCATTCCATGATAGGAGCTGAGTTCATACATCTGACCATGTCTTTTAAACATCCATTCAACTCTCTGTCCTCCTAACTTAAGTAAATATAGAATAGTGGAGTAAGCTCCTTAGTAAAGGCATCATTACCAAAAAGTTTATCCCTTAGAAACTACAGAAACATCTTGTCACATGTGCCCACCAGACTTTGTTTTGGATGTGGAATTTACTTAAAAAAATGAGAACTAGTTATTACAGTCATAAATATATTAATTTAATATTTAAAAAATCATTCTTGATACATTAACATTGCTTTTATGCAGCATCTCCAGATGAATTTTAAACAAAATAGAAAATTAGGAAATCATATAAAAATTTATAAAAATCAACATTATAAAAAAATATACTTAAATGTAATTATAATAATATTTGTGCAAATAAAATGTATTATACCCTGTTCAAAATAGTATAAAATTATCTCTAGAAACTTTACTTCTATAAAATTTTATAATGCAATATATACTTAAGATGCCTTTCTAGTAATAATATATCATTATGCTTTTCAAACTAATAAAAATAACTTAGTTTTTTATTCCAAACACAATTTAAATAAATAGATTTCTTGCTATGTGTTGACCTAATAACCAGGTTTTAAATATGTGGTTTCTAAAATTCACTTTTTCACAAACAGATTTTCTATTTTGTAAGATGATAAAGCTGAAAATTTATTTAAATTTAAGCTTGTATTGACTTTTAAAATAAACCTGGCCAATATGATATTTTTCATTTCTAGGTATTTTAAAGTTTGCTATATTTATCTAATGTTCACCTTTGAAATAATATATTTCACAACTCTTTCATTAGCAACTTAGTCATAAACAAAAAAATGTGTCAAATGGTTTACTAAATGTTTATAAATTACCTATTTCATAAATAATTTAAAGGTAGCTAGTCTTTGTAGTCTTTCCTAGATCTTTTAAAAGCTACCAGGATTGAAGGTATGCCTGTGTGTGTGTGCGTTTATGCATACAGTTTTCTAATGTAAAGACTTTAGATAATATGTTTTCTAGTGTGATCATCATCTGGATAATTTTTAAACTATTGCATGTATATATCTACCTGAAAATAAAAATTTAAAAAGGTTTTAAAATTTTTTAAATGGCATTAAAGCTCACCTTTTCATACATTAATATGAATAAAGTTATAATAAAAGCAAACCATGCAATATTTTTGTGTTATATCAACTTAAGTATTTCAGATATATCATTTTAATTTTAATTTTTTGTTATAGTTGTATTTCTTCTAACTTCTTCAGCCATCATTACAACCAATCAAATATGATTATTAATTGCTTCTCCATTATTACAAGTAATTTTTAACAGATAGTACCATTTTATGTTTATTGACCTAAGTTTTCAATAAAGTATTCTTTATAGATCATGACATTCACATATATAATTTCAATATTGCTCTCTTTTGGGGCATCCAGGCAGAGCTAAAGATGAGATAAAATATGTTTGAGTTTTAAATTTAGAGCTATTTCACTGTATCTTCTCTACCCATTGTAGATATGAAATAGATTGGTATGAATTTGTTGAGAAGCCATTTTTTAAAATAAATAAATTTAAATTGTAATGTTAGGGGAAACTTTGAGGAAAAAATAGGACTTACAATGAGTCTTATGGAAGGATGTACATGTTAGAGGTAGGTAGACAGAAAAAGAGAGAACAATTCAGAAAGGGGAAATGTGTATATTCAAAAGAACATGAGTATGTCTACTATTGTAGAACAATTGCATAATAATATTGCTGAAATAAGGTAGGAAACTTGGTAGAAAAATAATAGGACAAAAAATTAATCACTTTAAATGATATTGTATCAAGAAAATTCTCCACAGATTAGTCTAATTCACCATGGTCTATGATCAATTGAATTCTTCATGCACCCACATACACACAAGATAACGAGATAGGAAAAGTATCTAAGGTCATTGCAGAAGGCCTAATGTTATCACAAAGGTCATTATAAGAGGAGACGAAGAATTAGAGAAAAGTTGATTTGACAATAGAAAGTGAGGGAGAGAGATTTAGAGCTTTGAAGATGGTATGCAGTTGCTTTGAAGATGGTATGCAGTTGCTTTGAAAATGGAGCCACAAACCAAGATATGAAAGCAGCTTCTAGAAGTTAGAAAAGACTACAAAATGTATTCTCCCATATAGTCTGAAGAATAAATGCAATCCTCCTGACCCATTTTAGATTTCTGCCCTCCAGAACTATAAGAGAAGGAAGGACAGGTATAATTAAGTAGAGATTATCCATCTGTTATGAAGCTCCCAAGATGGGACTGTGAAATCCTATACTAAAAGAATTACAGTATAAATAACAAAAAAAAGTTAGATATAAGAAGAAATTTTTGGAGAAAATATAACTTATTTACTGGGTTAAAGAAAAGGAAACAATTTAAATCATATTATCGGTTTGTGTTTTGAGCATGAATAAGTAGTATTATATTACTACAAAAATATAAATCGCAGAAAACAAATCTGACTTGAAGAGATGAACTGAGCTTCCTGCACAGATTCACAAATGAGTGATAACACACTTATTTATATATGTCATGTAATATGAAGACCAAAAATGATGATCAAAATATTTAAGTTGAAGATGGTGTATGAGCACTATGAAAATTTATCTAAGGTTTCTCTATGTTTTCCATGTCATTCTGTATTTTATAAATGTCAATGGCAATACTACTCTAATTTGACTTTCTTCTATGGAAGGAGAGGCAACATCAATAATCTCAAAGACCTCCTAAAAATTATAAGACTACAAGATAAATATTTTCTATATAGCTATCTATTCCATGGAGGCACAGGAATTGCTTCATTCCTTAATGTTCAATTGAGTCCACAATTCCATCCTAGCTACTATCTAAATATGTATAAATTTCATTTTAATACATAATTGATTTTAAAAAGGACATTATAAAAGTAAGTTCAATTGTAATAGCTATTAGGGAAATACAAATCAAAACCATGAGATACTACCTCACATGTGTAAGAATGGCTATCATCAACAGGACAATAATAACAAATGTTTGGGAGGTTATGCAGAAAAAGGAAACCTCATACATTGCTGGTGGGAATGTAAAATGGCACAGCCACTATGGAAAACAGTATGAAGGCTCCTCAAAACACTAAGACTAAAATTACATTATGACCCAGCAAATCTCTCTCTTGTATATTTATCCAAAAATCTTAATAACTTTTATCTGAAAAAATATATGAACCCTGATGTTTCTTGTGGCATTATTTATGGTGACCAAGACATGAAAACAACAACAACAAAAATGACCTTTGATAGGTAATTGAATTGAGAAAATGTGGTACATATATAAACAATGGAATATTAACCATAAAATAGATAAAATACTGCTATTTATAACAACATGGATGAATCTTGAAATTATCATGCTAAGCAAAATAAGTCAGAAAGAAAAAGTTGAAATCCATATGATTTCACTCATATATGAAACATAAAACTGAAAGCAACAAACAAACATAACCTAAAAACAGAGACTCATGGACACGAATAGTAGAATAGTTGTTACCAGAGAGAAGAGGAGAGGGGGGAAGGAGGCAAGGATAAAGGGAATCAAACATTTGGTGGCAGAAGAAAATTTAACTTTGGGTGGTGAACACTATGCAATATGCATACGATATGTTATTGACTTTTACATATGAAACTTATTTGATTTTATTAACCAATGTTGTCCCAATTATTTTAACATAAGTAAATAAAACCAGAATTAATTTCAAAAAGTATATTTTTAAATGCATAAATAATAATTCTTTACATAGCTAGTCTTATTCTAATAATACAGTTTATGTATAAACACATGAAATATAAAACAATCTTTTTATATTACTTATAAATGAAAATGTCGATATGCTTAAACTAACCCAAATATCTGAAAGTATACGTTGCATATTAAATCTCAAAATTAAATTTGTCTTTTATGTTAGTAAAAACACAAATATTTATTTCATTTTTGGAGATTATTTCAAAATTCCTTTTCAATTACTCATCATACAATAACCATAAACTATAGACTATTTTCTATCAGAATCCTAATGTCAATGCATGTAATATAAGCTTATTTTCAAATTGTTTTTAAAATAATATATAAAATACTGGGTTGATAGGCAGACAGTAGGCAGAATTCTTTGAAATTAAAATATGAAGTAAATATGATTTCTACTTTTAGAAGGGGCATACAAGCATTATCAAAATATTTAGCTTATTCTATTATTTCTTTTTATGAAACTTCTTAGCAATCTTCAATGCAACTAATTATAGCTATCCACTAAAATTATCTAAAAAGAAGATGGAAATAATACACCAAAAATAGTACTAAAACCTTCTATTGAAATATTACCCACATTTAATGTGAGGTTTCAAAATAATTTTGATTGAATATTGATTTCTTATAACAAGACTTCTTCTCATCATAAAAAAAGTTATCAATGATAAAAATGTCATCAATCAAACGTTTGCTTTAAAATAGTAAAAATTAATTTGGAGAACTGTAACAAGTTTAAATTTTTTCTTATCCTATATCCTTCCTCCCCTCTTTCCTCAACTAATGGCCGAATGCTTTCATGCCATTCCCCTCACCACAGGAAAAACAATAAACCAAAGTACCTACAGAGAAGAAATAAATCATTAGATCTTTAAATAAATTTAAGAAACGCAACAGAACTTATGGATTTTAAAAGCTGAATTTTTATGGGTACATTAGTTTATAGTTTGTTCCTTAGTCTAAGCTTCTAGTATCAAGATTTAATGAGTAAAAGGAACTGAAATAAGATGTCTACCTCAAATTCTAATTAATTAGGGAAAATATGGTAGAATCACAAGACTACATAAACCCAAGGAAATTACTGTTACAGAGCAAGGATTTGGGAAACCAGCTGGAAGGAAGTAAGGGTATGTGGGTATAGACTAGATCAAGGGAATTGAACTTGAAGAAATTTATACAAGAATAAGAGAGGTATTAAGCAAGACATTAAGCTTAGAAGAAGAGTCAGCTTTTTCAACATGGGGAGAAGATATAGATAGATAGATAGATAGATAGATAGATAGATAGATAGATAGATAGATAGATAGATAGAGATATAGATAGATATAGATATAGACATAGATAGATAGATATAGACATAGATGATATAGATATAGATGATATAGATATAGATGATATAGATAGATATAGATATAGATATAGATAGATATAGATGATATAGATATAGATAGATATAGATATAGATATAGATATAGATATAGATATAGATATAGATGATATAGATATAGATATAGATATCATTATAGATAGATATAGATATAGATAGATCATGTTAATGATTTAGAAAAAAAAAAACAAGACACAGTGTTAATATGGGGTCCTTGCAAACTCACTCCCTTAGATTAAGTTCCAAATGAGTTACTCACCTTACTAAGCCTACAAAATATATACATTTAATATTGGCAAATTGATAACCTTTATCTCTCTGCCATACTGGAAAATAGTCAGTATAAGTAATTGTTTTAGAGAGGAAAGGATGTTGGTTACATATATCAAATGTTTACAGGACATCAACTTATTACACATTACTAGAACTGAGACATAGGCAGAAGACCAGAGGGCATGAGCCCTTGATTCACTGGAGGCTGAACCCCAGCTTTTCCTCAACACAATGCTCAACCACTACTTTTCTGAAAGGTTCAAACAGGCAGTAATGCACACTCTTCTCTTTGTAGGCACTCCTCAGATCTGTGACATTGTTAAAGACTTCATTTCTCAGTATTGAAATTAAATATTTATAGTATCTTTGTGTGCTCTTTTTACATATTTATAAATATTTCTATCCATTGTGAAAACATAGAATACATGCTTTTATTTTATACTTCCTAAGATTAGAAACAGGGAAACAGGCACAGAATATTTTTGCATCTGTATATTGCCCTATTTGCTAACTGATTAACCGAAGATGTATTCTTCGTTGAAAACCACTAGTGAAAATATGCCTTTTTTTCCAAGATAGAGAGCTTGGTGTTTTATTTTTACTCACCAAATTCTCTAATAAAATTGAAACTAGTCAATATTTATTTAAATGATAATAAATAAAAGTTCAATGTGTTTTAACTATGACAGGTTACAAAATTAGTAAAAAAAATGTTATTTCAATATTGCTATTATATAGGATAACTAAGAAAATAACATGTTATGTTAAAAGTATATAGCCTCATTACCTCAGGCTTTCACAAAAGCTGTGGATACAAATCTGTCACTCTTTTTGACAACACTGACAACAGGCCTATCCCATAGATGAAGAAAACCTAATGTAATCAGAATTTCTAATCTCCCCACAATCACATACTCTTTCCTTGATGCTCTGCCAAGAAGTATTTCCTCTGAGAACAATGTTCAAACTTTTCATTACAGAACTCAAAACCACTTAAACTCAGAGCATTTTAGATTCACACATTTGCACTAAACTCTAAAGACTGGAGTTGAATTCATATGGGGGTGTCTCTCTGAGTCTCACAAAGAAATTATAAACATTTTTTTGGTCTTCCAAAAGAAAAAAATGCTCTGTGGATAGAGATCATTGATTTAGTATCAAGTTTGATTAAACTTCTTTATTTCTTTTGAGACTCTGTGCTTTTGTGGGGTGTCATGAATAACTGAGTAAAAGGCAAGAATACAGGGCTCACTTGCTTAGAGTTCATTGTTGATAAAGAAAAAATGTTCCTAAGTATTTGTTATGTGTGCTTTTATGTGTGCACACATGTGTGAGTTGCGTGAGTGCATGTGTGTAAAAATACATGTGAATGTATATGTGTGTACATGAGTGTGTATGTGTCTACATAGCTATCATTCTGTAGAAATTAATTTGCTCCCTATATTATTAGATGGTAATATATATGATTTACTGTCCTCTTTTGATTCATCTGAGTGTATTCAGGAACAACAAATCTAACTAAAGTTGCATTTATGTTTCTTTTTTCCTTGAAAATCATAACTGAATGTGACTTTTAGGAAGTTATTTTCAAAAAAGAGCTTCTTTTATAATTACTCAAATTTGCAAATGAAAAACTAAAAATTCTCTCTATGTTCTTAAGGAATTCCCCAGCCAACTTTTGCTTTAGATTCTAGACACTGTAACAATAGTCAGACTAGTTGGGAAAAAAAATAAATATTGACTTGGTTGAATGTTGGACACAGATTTTAGCAAAATCCTATAAGGAGAGATAAATGTTGAACAATTTTGAGCAGCTGAAGAACAACCTTTGCAGGAGATAAAGTTTCAAGCCTTTCTCAAACATCTCCCATCAAGACATTTTGGCCAAACAAAGCAGGAAAGATCAGATTTAAGGTGTTTCTACTGAAATCAAGCTAATTTTACCCAAGGACTTGAAGAATGCCACAATTAAATTAGAGGAGAAGCTAAAGCAGATATTCAGATTAGTAAATAAATGAAAGATTTCTGATTTAAGAACTCTAACAGGGTCCTTTCTAGTTACTTTTATGTAGAAATTACTAGATAATAATAAATCAAAAAGCTAAAATATTTTCAAGAGAACTTGAATCAACAGTCTGGTCTACAGTGTCTATGACTTTTAATTTTTAAAACAAACTGTTATGGATCATAAGACTATAGCAAAAACAATGGACTCCAAAACTGTGCAGAAAATCCTTTAAGACATTCACCAGAAAACATAAGTTTTTACTATTATTTTGAAAAAAAGATATTTTACAAAATCTTGCTGGTACTGGCTGGCATTTGTTTAAGAAGATTCATTTCAGCAAATACTTACTACAGTACGCACTATGTTAGATACTAGGGTGTATAAAAGTGTGTATCTGTGTCTGTCCGTGTACACGTGTATGTGCATGCCTGCATGTGTGTGTGTGCGCATGTGTGAATGTTCCCTAAAACCTATCCTGGATTCTTATTTTATCAAAAGAAAAAAAATAAAATAAAAGTCTCCTTCACTACCTATCCGAGTTATACACATGAGAATGAAGAGACTTAAAAATTTCACCTCTGTACACTTACATTTGCTGATTTTATTTAATTCAGATTTTCCTTCATCTATATTATTAAAAATATCTTCTTTCTGACCATCATCTTTCAGTCTTCCAAATTGTTTTTATACCATTTAAAACATTTTTAAATTTATATGCAACAAAATGTACCCATTTAGAATATAGAGTTAGATGCATTTTGATAAAAGTATACATCTTTCAAATTACCACAAGCATACTACAAACAATTTTCACCATCCTCCAGAGTTTCCTAATTGATCTTTTTCAGTTAATCCCATTTTCCAACCCTGAAGCCAATCAGTTATTAATTTGCTTTCTATCACTATGGCTTAATATATCTCTTCTATAATATATATAAATGATTTATAGAGAAAATATTCATTTATGTCCAGGTCTCTTTCATTCAGTATAATATTTTAGAAATTTACTCTAGTCATTATGTGCATCAATATTGTATTTAATATTATGTTTGTTGTGTTTAGTCTATGAATATAACACAATTTGTTTTTTATTTATATCTTGATAGAAACATGGGTTGTTTCTAGTTTCAGGCCACTATGAATAAAGTTATAATAAAGATCTATGTTTAAATCATTTTTGTGACCTAGGAACACTAAAAACACTTGAGCACTATATTTGGGGACCATTTTAAAAATAAAATCACCAACAAAAAAAAACACACAAAAAAAGTGACACAGATTAGATTGTGTAAAAGATACTTATTTACAGTATGAAAGGTGAAACAATAGGTAAACACCTCTTCAATCTCAGCTAGCATAGTGCTGGCCAGTCCTCCTGATGGGATTACCAACCTTATAAGAAGAGATTTCAGAGAGCTTGCTTCTTCTTACTCCACCCACAATAAAAGCCATGTGGCAGCATGCAGCAACAAAGAACTATCTGCTACCCAAAGGAAAACTCTCACCAGGCTTTTATCTTACTGGCAACTTGATCTTGGACTTTCAGTCTTCAAAATTGTGGAAAATAAATTTCTGTTGTTTAAGCTGTCCAATATATGATATTTTGTTGTAACAATTCAAGCTGACCTATATATGCACGTTAGGTAACTTGAATTTTTCTGATCTGTGTATATTCATGAAAGAACATAAAAGTGCTACAAAAGTGATTTTGGAATTATGAATAAATTTTAATGAGTAAGTACATTAGCAAGTATAGAATCCACAAATAATAGAGATTCTGTGTGTATGTTTTGTATTAGAAAGATATCTAAGAGTGGGAATTGAATAAGTAATACTGTAAATAGATGCTTAATTTTTAATAAACTATCAAACTTTTACATTTTATCCTTCAATCAGAATAGTATGAGAGTTCTACTTGCTCTAATTATTCACATATAATTGTTATTTCCAGACTTTTTAACTTTTGCTATTAAAGTATTGTATGGTTATCTCATAATGAATTGTTTAACAAATTTATTGTCTTGTAATATATAGAAAACAACTACACGTTTTAAGTATATTATGCATTTGAGAAATCAACTTTAGTGAGGTATTTTTTATAATGAAGTACATCAATTTTTAGTGTACAGTTGAATGAGTCTTAATAAATGCATAACCCATGAAGCCACTATTGCTGAGATATCAGACATGTTCATCATACTCAGCAGTTTTCTTATTCACCTTTGCTCAATGACGTCCCATCCACATTCACAAGGTCATGATCTATGCTTCTTTTCAAAAGTTTTTTTTTTTAGTTTTACCTTTTATGTTTAGATCTATGTGCCATTTGAAGGTAAGTTCTGTGTTATTGTGAGGGTAAGGTCATGATTCATTTTCTTTTATATGGATATTTATTATTCTTGCACCATCTACTGAAAAGGTTATCCTTTTTCCTTAGAACTTTATCAACAGTCAATTGTGTGGCATTATTTCTTGAAGTCAATTTTTTTTAAATCTATTTTTTAATCATTACACCAATACTACATGGTCTTGAATATTAAATGTTATAAGAATGAAATAAAGTAATGTAAGCAAGACACATTTATGTTGGAAGTGATGAATTCTTTCTAAATTTATGATTTTATTAAATAATTGTTTTGACTAACAATTATAGAATGTGTACTTTACCTCAGCTATTTCGTTCTGCATTGAGAATGAAAACAAGGACTGTTTATTTCTCAAGTCCTCATAGTCTAAAAGTAAATTGAACTAGAAACTGTTAAAACAAAAATATATACCAAATCCAACAAAAAAGAGAAAATATAAAAATTAAATTTGTGATAGAGGGCAGAAATGTTTATAATACAAATTACACCTATAGTGGAATTGTATATTCTCTTCCTATCACACAATTCAAAGGCATAATAATGGAATCATGCTTATTGGATTTGCTGAATAAATTGTTGTGCAAAGAGATCACAGAGCAAACATATTTGTTTCAATATGGCAAATAGATGGTTACAGGTATAATTTAATTAATGGTGGGTCAATAAAGAATAATGAATACATTTGAAAGAAATTTAGATGAAAAAATTAAAGCAATTACCCTATTGAGCATGTATGAAACAATGGTGAAGGAGAGTAGTTGTCAAAGAATTGTGTAACAGAGGGGACCAGATGAATCAGGTTGTCATAAACAAATTATAGTATGAGAAGGGGGAATTGATAGTTTAGAACATCACACCATTGAGGCTTTTATAAAAGTTTATGGAAAGGCCATTAGGCCATTATAATTAAGTGTTCAGGAAGGATAAGCAGCCTTTTAAATACCACTGATGCATCTCTAATCACATATTCCAGAAATTATCTTATTAAACAAGTGAACTGGATTGTAAATGTATTATGTCCATATTAAAATCACTGTCTTTGAAAGACTTATGTGAACATTTAGATAGAAAGCTCCTCACAATGCTACCAATTCTATATTATTATTTAATTTGAATGCATATTTTGCAGTAAATTTATTCATGAACATACTATAAAATGCAGACTTTCTCAAAATTGGTCTAGTTATAAGAGTCATATAAAAGTGAAAAAGAGTTTTATGCATTGTTCACAAAATAATCTACCCAAAGTCAACTTTTTCCTTGTTTATGGTTGTTATTTCAGGGATCAAGTTAAGTATAAGCTTGAACTCATGCATGAATAAAGAATAACTTTAAAATATTTTAGTCTGTTATACTAAGGGAAATAAGCCAGACAGTGGAAGACAAGTTGGTATTTGTCTCACTTATATGTGGAATCTGAAGAACCGAATAAATGAACAAGCATAACAGAAACACACTCATAAATACAGAGAACAAATTGATGGTTACTAGATGGGAGGGTGTTTTTAGGAAGAAATTAAGAGGTACAAATTGGTAGCCACAAAATAGTCATGGGGATGTGAAGTTCAGCATACGGAATATAGTCAATTATATTGTAATAACCAAGTATAGTGCCAGGTGGATACTAGACTAATTGGAGGATTACTTTATAAATTATGTAAATGTCTAATGACTATGCTGTACATTTAAAATTAATATAAAATAATATTAAATGCCAACTGTAATTGAAAAATAAAATGAAAGTTAAAACATTAAAAAATATATTATTTTAGTTTTTTGAAAGTACTCATGTATCCCATATTTATGAATAATTAAAATAGTCTTTTAGTAAAACAAATATATAATTCAGAATCCTTGATTTTCATATGAAACATTTATTTTTATATACAGTTACTCAAAGAACATAAACACATGCACTGAACAACACTGAATATCTTACATTTTGATATATCCGGGTAACATCAAGTATGATTTATTTGTCATGAGCTTAAATTGGATACTTAGTAAGGATATAAAAAACAACAAGTGTAATTAAACAATTATCTTTTCAATTCTGTTTAAGTGTGTAACTGAATCAATCCAAATCATCAGTATGCTGCCTAACTATGTTATTTCATTGTTTTCACCTTCTCCATCCTCAACATCCTAATCCACCATTGGATTGGTCTTATTAATAATAAAAATAACAAACATTTATTGAGAATTAATGATGTGCCAGATATTCTGCTTAGCCTTTGCATCATTAACTCTTGACTCTCCAAAATGAGTTTTTTCATCTCTGGAGGTACAGAAAAATTTCTAAAGAAAATGTATTTTTCATAATTTTAAAGAATTTAATTACAGGTACACAACTTTCAAATGTAATAGCCTCTAAAACCAATATTTCTTTAAATATCTTTCATCTTTCACAATAGTCTTTTCCCATATTATTAAAAAAGGCATAATTTGTCACTGATCATTAATTCTACAGTGGTTTACAAACAGAATATTTCAAAATATTGGTATTTATATTAACAAATGAGAATATTATTAGAAAACAACTGATTAAAATAATTTTTTAAATTGAATGATGTACATTTATATTTTAAAAAATTTTTGAGGAGGGACTTAAAAATTGTCAGCTAAGAGATTATTAAAAAAAATAATTGAGATCTGGAAAAAACATTTCTCTTACCACACACAATGTATCAATTCTATACAAACTCTTCTGGAAAATGAAAAAGAAGGGAATTTTTTCTAAATTATTTTGGAAGACTATCATTTTCTTAGAAAAATCAAAAATGCAAAATAAATTATAGTCTGAAGTCCTTTGTTAACACACATACAAAATTATTCCATAAAATACAAAAATATATAGAGGGATGGGGCCAAGATAGTAGCAGAGAAAATCCATGAACTCACCTCCTCCAAAGGACATATCAAATATATACCTACATATAGAGAAATTCCTTCTAAAGAAGAACTGAGGGATTACCAAACAGCTTCTACACAACAAATAATAGAGGTGTCGCATAGAGAAGGGTAGAAAACGCAGAGACACAGTAACATGAAACCCATCCCCAAAGTGATAACCTTCAATAAAGAGGAATATCACTGAGGGAACCTTGTGTAGCAGATTTGCCCACCCTGGGGCACAGCAAAAAAATAAAACAAATGAAACTCTAGAAGTTTAAAGGGTGTCTAGACTATCTCAGAAGGAAACTTATTTACTAACCTTAGAGCAACTTCCACAGAATCAGAGAACTGCGGAAACTCTCACCAAGATCAAGGGCACTAGAAAGTACCGCTTTCCTCCCCACCTAGATAGAGTGGGCAGCAGCACAGTCCAGTCACTCTAGCCAGACTACCAAGGCTGCCACAACATGCACTGGACCTCTGGCCCACATAGGTCCTGCCATCCCCCAAAGGTGGCGTTACTGTGGAATACTTTGGGCCTACTTACCTGCATCCATCTCATCTACAGTGTCTCACCAAAGCAGCCCCAGAGCAGTATGAGCCTAGTACTCCCAGGTCATTCCTTCATGTAGCCTTCCCAACAGGGTGGTACCTGTGCATCACACCCCTGGAGTTTTACCTCACCAGAATCTACCCAAAGTCTAGCCATTTATTTAAGGTGGCCCTGGCACAGTGTACCTCAGGTCCCCCTGACCAGCTACAACCATCTCATCAAAACAGTCCCAGCACAATATGCCTTGGGAAATGTCAGCCTTCCCCTATTCCAGCTGCATCCATTCCACTCTGGTGGCCTGATGAAGTGTGTTGCAGGGCTCCTGGTCTGAGCCAACCCCAGTTCCAGGTGACTTGCCAAATCTGCCCAGCACAGGTAGTGCATGCAGAAGTTTTTCCTACATAAGGTCACTCTTTCAAGATCAGAAAAGGTGGCTGTTTAACCTAATTCACTGAAAAAAAAAAAATAGTACAGAAAAATTAAATAAAATGAGAAGATTTAGAACTATGTTCCAAACAAAAAAAAGAAGATAAACCCAAAAGAAAGAAAAAAAAATAATAATAATAAAACAGAGATAAGTAATTTAACCAATTAAAAATTTAAAGTAATGGTCATAAAAATACTCACCAAACTCAGGAGAAGAATAGAGAAACACAATGAGAACTTCAACAAAAATTAGAAAATATAAGAAAGAACCAATTAGAGATGAAGTATACAATAACTGAATCACACACACACACACACACACACACACACACACACACACACACACGGGAATTAATAATAGTTAGATGATACAAAAGAACGGTACACTGACCTGGAAGACAGTGGAAATTACCCATTCAGAACAGCAAGAAAAAAAAAAGGAAAAAAAAGAAAAAAAAAGAAAAAAAAGAAAAGAATTTTTTTAAATGTTGATTTTTTAAGGACCTCTAGGACAATAATCATCACATTAAAATTTGTAATATATGAGATCTCAGAGGAGCGGGGCCAGGAGATTTATCTGAAGAAATAATGGCTGAAATTTTTCCTAACTTGGGAAGGAAACAGATATCCAAATCCAGGAAGCACACAGAGTTCCATACAAAATGAACCCAAAGAGGTCCACAACAAGATACATTACAATTAAAGTGGCAAAAATTAAATAGAAAAACAGAATTTTAAATGCATCAAGAGAAAGTGGGAAATAAATTAACAAATAGAAAGGATCTTGCAATCCTTAAATTATAATTAAAAATTGAAACATTGAAAGTAAGTAGAGAAAAAAATGTTATTTCACATTATTTGTTTCATAGTAAATATGATGTACAGATTACAATATGCTATTATAACAGACTGAAATGAAATTTGTTTTATTAAATTTGAATCTCAGAAACAGACAACTTGCTGAATGTTCTAAGTCAATATGAAACAAATGCAGAAAGGTTTCTCTAAATGTCAAACCTATTATTTCAAACTAAAAATAGATTAATTTGGTTCTTTAATAGATTAATACACACAACAATTTGTATAAGATATCTAAGTGTCTAGGGTGCAAAAAGATAGAAATATAATTTTCTGTCTTCTAAAAGTGAATCATTAGTATTACAAAATAATCATTTCTTAAATACTTAGTTGAATAATAAAAAGTCCCAAAGGCAATAAATTAATTTTTTTAAGTTATATATCCCTAAATATAAAATTACTATTAATTAATAAAAAATGATAAAAATGATTTTGGGGAAATTTTAGATTTTTTGTTATAATTCCATTTTTGAAATAATTTTAGAATTAGCATTTTTTTGTATTCAGAAACATTTTAAATTAATTTACTTTTATTTCCATACAACTTTTAAAAAACAGGTAAAGTAAAAGCTATGAACATTAGTTAAATGCAACATGATCTGTTTTTACTAATTACATATCACAATTATCTTAATTTGAAAGCAGAAAGACTGTAAAACATCCCTGGCACTTTATATGATTTTACTACTTTAATTCATTTTTATAAAATAAAATTAATATTTTAGACATTTTTTTCTTCTGAGTTTATTATTTTTTAGGAGAAGCATATTATCCCAATATAATTTACATTTTTTAGAAGACATAATTTTTATGTCTCTCTTAGTTAATCTAAAACTTTATTATTCCAAAAGGAAATGATTTTTCTAAGTATAACTTTTATAGAATGTAGCTAATCTCAAGGATAAAATAATGACAATAGAATCAGAGGTAAGAAAGTGATTTAAAGGTCATCCAGAACATCTCAAAGAAGCTAATGACTTTACAGGCTTTTATCCTTCAAGTTAAATCAATTTCTAATGATCCATACATTTGTGTGTTGTTGATAGGAAATAATCATTCCTATCTCTATTTTATAAATGACAATTCTGCCTTTTCTGCTTTTAAGAAAAACTAAGAAAAACTGTATATAAATCAACTATATATTTTAGACTATAATTTTTATCATATTTCTTATTTCCAATACAGTCACAGGGAATAATTGTCATATACTGTGATTATGAATTTTCTTACAGAGTCCTAGCTGAATTTAGTTTTGTTTATTATTTTCATATGTTCTTTTTGCAACCTAAATGCCTACCAAAGCCCACCTGTACTTAAAATATTTAGAAAGGCCACAAATAGCTCCATCTATTAGACAGGTTTTCCAAACTTTCTTTTCTTTTCAAGACATCATTGGTTATTCTGATGTTTACTATGGCATAGGCACCAGGACTAAAGGCTTATGAAACTCAGTGTCTCTACATTACAGAACTTCTGGAGGTTAGAAAAGAAAATGCTTATAGAAATTCACACCTTTTTTTATGACTGCATTTCTTACTTTCATGAGAATATAAACTTATTCAGGTGTTCAGATTTCACATATAACACTTAGCTCAAAGGTGAAAAAGAATTACTATTATGTATAAAATGTGAGGTGAAATTAGGGGGAAAAACCTGGGCCCTGGGCCAAATGGTCCAGAGTGGACATATGGTAAGGAATATTTCAAGATTTATTTCCTTTGGGTTCTTTCCACTAGGCTGATCTGTATTTACATTCTTTATTCTTTCTTGTTAAGCAGGATAACTTCACTCACACACACACGCATACACACATTTGTGAGGACACTTAGATGCCTCAGAAATATTAGTTTAAATCATATTGAAGATAATAAATTGTTTTTATAAATGGATTATAACCAACCATGTACACAACAGAGTTAACATTTTGCTTTATGTATAGCAATTAGATGTTTATGGATATTTTATGTCTTCTAACAATTATGCAAAAAACTTAGCATTTCTTTCTATCCATTCATATCTTGCTTCATAAAATCATAATTGTAAAAAATATAGCCTCTCATTTAATATTAAGATTATTGGCCAATATTTTAAATGCCTATATTCTATTAGGAATACTAAGTGATTATGGTAACTAACTAGATAAATTATAATTTTTTTCTTAATTTGTTTGATTATTACCTTAATTATTAAGAGAATATTTGTTGATTCTAACACAATGGTTAAGGATATAAGCTTTGTCATGAGATAGTATAGATTTAAATCTTTTTTCCCCCACTTGCTATTCTGGTTCAGAGCTTTCATGACACAGTGGTAGAAAAGTAGGGGAAGGCTTATATTGCTGCTGGAAATACATGGATAACTTGATAAGTTCATATTCCATATTATAGTTTGTCAGTGAGGATTTGATTACAGAACTAGAATTATGAGAAATGACATAAAATAGAGACTTGACTACAGATTTGACCTTACAAATATCTGGAGTTACATATTCTTACATAGATTACATATAATCCTTCCTTGTTTTATCATGAGGTTCTAGGACTCAAGTCATCAGAGAAATGGCTGTGAAAGAAAGGTGAATGTAAAGTGCAGAAGAGCAAGGGCAAACAGGACATGCAGGGAGGAGCTGAAACCTGTGTCAGTCTCTCATTGCCTCCCAGCCTCAATCCTCAAGTTGCAGATGACCTGCAGAATCAGCTTTCATTTAGAGATAAGCATCTGTACCAGGATCCAAAGAAAATGAAGAGATCCAGCATTATAAGGAGAAGCTAAGAGCTCTGCTACTGCTGCCCTAGTGTTGTATGCCCTGGTCCAGAGCTTGGACATGGTTAAGGAATAAATCCAGTGGGACATAGAGGAGCTGTTAGAAAATACACTGACTCAAAACAACCAAGTGGACAAGCATATCAACAACTTTTTGCATGAACTGTAACAGCTCACAGTATCCTGCACCTACCTTCCAAGCATGAAAGGAATATGGCTACCCTTTACATTTCAAATGATGCACAAAATGTCTATTGTGGTCCATACTACCTTGAAACTATATAGCAAAGGTTATTTCTAGGAAATGGAGTTCTAGTTTAGTTGACATATTACAAATCTACCACAGCCCACA
Source organism: Macroglossus sobrinus (assembly GCA_004027375.1). Classification (NCBI taxonomy): domain Eukaryota; kingdom Metazoa; phylum Chordata; class Mammalia; order Chiroptera; family Pteropodidae; genus Macroglossus; species Macroglossus sobrinus. The sequence continues at coordinate 383,792 of PVKZ01000227.1, read as the reverse complement.
TTATTTCACCATGTCATCTATATATTTGTTGTTAAACACATATTTAACTTCCACATAAAGACAACATTGAAATCACTTGCCCAGACAACATTGATACAACTGTTGAATACCCCGAAATAATATAATTCTCCTCCCAAAAGAACATTTTAAACCTATTTATACATCTTTTGTGATGGTTTTTAATCCAGCCTCTCAAGGGCTTGCCACATAGCTGGTGCCATAACTGAGCTTTCAAAAGGTCATTTCTTGGCCGATTCTGGGACCACATCAGCAAAAATAAAGGAAGTGCTAAAAATACAAAAGGATGAGGATATGTCAAAGGGACCCAGGAGCTAGCATGAGACAGTTTTCTCCCAATGGTCAGAACTATAATAATTTAAACAAAAAAATGAAAAATGCAGTGCTGGATTATAACTCACAGTATAGGATAAGTATACATGAATTCACACCATTTTTTAAAAATGGTTAAATAAATAAATAAACTCACAAGGGAGAACAAACAAATCTTGTTTACAAACAAATCTTCTCTTCCAGAAGTTGAGTCTTATCTCCCTAAACCCCTTTGGAGTGGTATGGTTACAAACTGGAATGTAGGAAAGGAGAAATAATTAACTTTATAGTAGAGAAATCTAGAAAACACTATCTTAACCAAATGATCAAATTTAACATAGCCAGAGATGTCATATGGATATCATGTGACCCTGATATGATATAATAACAAGTGTATTCTATGTCTGTGAGATTCTTTACTAAAACACATAACCCAAGTCCAATCATGACAAGAACAAACCCAAATTGAGAGAGATCCTACAAAGTTAGGGACCAGTACTTTTAATGTGTGCCAAGGTCATGAAATTTAGGAAAACTGAGAAACTATTATAAGACAAAGGAGAATAAGGAGACATGTCAACTAATTTCAGTATTATATCCTGTGATGGATACTGAAAAAAAAAATAATGAAAAAAATGATAAAATCCAATAAAATCTGAGTTTTTTAATTATAGTGTACCAAAATTAGTTCTATAGTTTTAAAAAACATAACATAACATTAATTGAATATTATGTTAACTGACACCAAAACTGGTGAAGGATATAAAAAACTCTCCATACTATCTTTGCAACTCTCCTATAAACCCAAAATGGTTCCCAATAAAAGATTTATTTTTAAAAAATATAATGTGTTTCTATTAGGCCACCTAATTCATAGTGATAGGAAACATGGTAAGACCTGTTAAACCAATAAGCAGGAGCTCATTGCCACAGTCTATTTTGTAAAAAAGGAATTCTCTGGTCAAGAGTAATAATGTGTGATATACCATGATTATGAGTAATACTTTCTATAGATCAACAGGTTGTAATTTGTGCAGAAGCCCTGTGTGCCTTTTTTAGAAGGCAAATTTATATTACATAAGGGTCTGTTCCATGAGTTGGAAGTGCTCATATGTAATTAAATTTGTCTCTCACCAGGTTACAACAGAGTTGTAACATACTGAGAAGTCACTGTTGGTCTCTGCTGAAAGGAATATAAATCATGAACTTCTCTGCAACATGCTCAAGGATCTTGTGCCTTAAACACTTGCTTGAACCAAACTCAAATATGCAGCAACCATTTGATGATGTAGTGCTATTGGCCTACTCAACATTGTAGTTTGGTGTTTTAGACAAAATGCAGTTCATGATGAACATCTCAAATTGCACGTTAGCGTAGAGGTCCATAATCAGGCATTCACTATTATAGTCAAGATACAAAAAATTGACATCACTACAAGGGTTCCTCATGGTGCTCTCTGACACAATTTCAAAATCAGTAAAAGTTATTGTGATAAATATGGAATGTATAACACTTTATTGAACAATATTACTGAAGACCTGAATAAAGGAAAAGATATATATTGAACATAGAAATGAAGACTCACAGTTTTAAAGATGACTGTTACCTCATGTCAATCTAAAAATTTAATACAAATTCAACATTAAGTCCTAAAGAGTTCTATTTGTTTTATACATTAAACATGACAAAACTGATTCTATAATTTATATGGAAAAATTAAAAAATTAAAAAATAGTATAATTTTGAATATAAATGTATACCTGTTTACAGAACTTGCACTATTAGGTATCAAGATTAGTGTAAACCTATCTCATTGTAGATGATATGAGATCATGAAGAACTTATAAAGGTCAACAGAAAATAGGAGAGATTCCAGAAGTATAGAGGGTTTATACATTTCAATGATGTGTGATGTTGCCTTGCAGATATGTAAATGGTTCTGCATCAAATGATAATTTATATGGGAAAAGTTAAATTGAACTCCTGCTATGAATCATGCTCTAAAATTATTATAAAATATATTAAAGTTCATTTGTAAAAACAAAACTCTAAAATGTTTAAAAGAAAATATTTGATAACTGCATAGGAATACATTTTTAACAATATATAAAAGTGCAAATGTTAAAAAGATTAATATATATAACTTCATAAACTTTAAACACCTGTTTTTCTAGACAATACTAAAGTGAAACAAAAAGACACTTAATCACCAGGCATAAATCTTGATCCATGACATATTATTCTAATTAGTATTTTCCCTGAGTTTTGATTATTTAAATGTTCATAGTGTTATGTTTGCACATTTCTGAATCATAAATATTTCTGAAATATATTTAATACATTAAAGCTATATACTGGCTCTCAGTTTATCATTATGTTTCCTTCCAATTTTTTCAATTGTTTTATCACAAATAGTAATAATTATATAAATATCATTTTGGCGTATATTAAGAAGGTCATCATATTTTCTTAAATATGACTTAAAGATGTGAATATATATATTGTTTAATTTTATACCTCTTTGAATCTTAAAATATTTTATTTTTATAGTGGAAAATTAATTTTTAATGAAGCATTGACTAAAGTTTCCTATTTTAGTTAGAGTTTCTATGTATTAAGCAGTATTAAACTAAATTTTTTTACATCTGATGTTTTCTAGCATCAGATAAATCTTACATTTATAAAATATATTTAGGAACTTTCTTTGTTTTATGTAATTTGGAAAATAATACAGCATGAAATATCTATGAACCCTGTAATCTGAAATAATACACTATTATTCTTTTATTATATTTTTTTTTCCTTTTTAAATTCAGTTTAGAAATAGATCTCTTCTTCCCAGGCATTCATGTCATCAATACAATTTAGGATTGTTTGTGCGATCAAGTTTGTAAACTATTTATGATGCTTTATTTTGGCTTGTTGACATTGGTTTCATACTTCACCTCCAGAATTGATAAGAGAATAAATTTATTTTGTTTCAAGCCACCAGCTTTGTAGTAATTTGTTATAGCAGTAATAGAACACTAACACATTACTCTAATAATTACTATTTCAGATTACAGAAAATATTCCATTTAAATCGTATCTCTGTGATAGAGAAACATTACACTATAATAATGAAAGTCCCACCTATAATTTAACATGATAATATGTTTTTTTAAGACAGAAAATATTCTGATTTTTTTAACTAAAATATTTTAAATAGCAATGATGTCATTCAGTTTTCTGAGAGTTACATATGTGAAATTAAAGAAGACTGGGTATTTTAGTTTTTAAGCTATATTTAGCAGTAACAACAGCGATATAAACATTCTACTTTCATCAAGGTAATTTTTTCTAAATAACTCAGATATAATCTCAGAATCCTTGACATGTCACCTAAGAAAACTATTTATTATTAAATGATAAGAGACAGATTAATGCCATGTCTTAGTTGAATGTTTGATATCATTAATCAGTGAATGCTTCTGGGCCTACTTTTTTCTTTTGGAGAGGTTTTTAACAATAAATTTAATTTATTCAACAGGTATAGATCTATTTGGATTTTATTGTCTTACATAACTTTTCTTAAATTATATTTTCAACAAATTTAAATATTCTTTCTAAATTTCCAAATTGATGGCATAAAGTTGTTTATAGTATTCTCTGATTATATTTTAATGCCTGTAGGATCTTTGCTGAGGATCTATTTTATTCTAGTTACTACTGATTTGGGTTCTCTTTTTCACAATTGTAGTGGAAGAGATTGTCAACTTTGTTGATATTTTCAAAGAACCAGGTTTTAGCTTTGCTAGTTGTTTTCCATTTTCAGTCTTTTATTTATTACATGATTTCTGATATTATCGTTATTATTTTCTTTTTTCCGGCTTTTTATTTTTTTCTTTTATTATATCTTAAACTAAAATCTTTAGTCATTGATTTTACAACATGCCTTTCTCTAATATAAGCTTTTATAACTATAATTTTTCCTCTAAGACATGTTTTAATTGCATCCTAATAAATTTTTATATAATTTTATTTTTATTCCAGGCCCTGATTTTATAGTTCACAGTGAAATTATTATACATATATACATATATATGTATAGATTTGTATTTTATGAAATCTGTCACCTCTGCTTTCCTTTTTGATTTTTACAGGGAATTTAGATTTCTTTTACACCCATGGTCTTGTTCTGCCCAATTTGAATTCTATTTCCTACAGTGTCTTCATATGTGGAATTTTGTTCTGGCAAGGTGTTAATTTATGTTACTTTAGAGTGTTTATAGGGTTCAAACTGTTCCAGCACTACAAGTCTCCTATTACTCATTAAATTAATCTTGAATAATTTCTAGTTTTCATTGCTCTTTCATGTTTTGGCCTATCATGTTTTCCAATACCTGAAAAGTTTAGCAGAATTCAACTTTAGTTCCTTGTGCTACTTCCCATAAAAAATATAGACACAGTCTAAGTTTTGTAGCTGCTAGTGATTTGCCCCCATTCACCTGTATTTATAGGTCTTAGATATATTCTGGCACCAAGTTTTGCTAAAGATAATGTCTAAGGGTCTTTAGCTTTACTATTCTAATGATTTTGTCTATTTTTATTGTAGAATTTGGGGAGATAAAAAAGAGTAATAACAGTGACTATGTCATCATCATTTTATCCAAACCTATAACTATTTTACCCACATTTTATATAATTGACTTTTATGCATCTATGAATTATTTTATAAATTATCTTACAATCTATGGATATTAAAATAGATATAAATTTTAATATGCATAGGGTAAAAAATTATAATTATTCCAATGGGTAGATATGTGGTAGATCAATTTCTAATCTTTCCTAAGTATATGAGGTACATATTTAATAAACTTATTGCATTTCAGCTTCTTTGAAACTAAAATCTAGATGTCAGATGTCTAAAATGTCTATATTGTGAGCTTGATAAGATTTGGGGAGGAATTTTCTAGGTAAATCATAGCATCAACTTGGTAATAAATATAAAGCACAGAATAATTTTTAAAACCAATACCTACTCATTTCAATTCAGCAGAAAATCAGTTGAGTCAGTGACATGCAAAATAAATATACTGTGAAAACAAAATGGTCTCCCAGTATTGGGTTTTAACTGCCTTTAGGTTTTACATGTTTCACTAAATTGAAATTTCATACACTAAGAATAACTTTGATAGTTCTTAGCTTCCAAATCCCATGCTTTTCTGATGATATCCTTTCTAGAATAGAAAAAAAAAAAAAAAAAACCTGAAAGGCTAATTGCTTAAATTCTGAAAACTGCTTTTCTTTGAACTCAATGAAGCACAAAGATAAATGGTATATTACTAAAGGGAATTTAGCTCTACTTACAACTGCTTGCGGTGTGAAATGGTAGTTTGTGATCCCTAAAAACTTGTTTTTTTTTTCAAAACATTGTATACTAGTTCTAACTACAGAGAAAGAGGGAATGTTAAAAGAATTTAGATGAACAGACTTTTTAAATTTAATTTTTAAATGGGCCTGTTTTATTTTTTTGATGTTCAAATTTTATGAAAACCTTAAGTGATGACTTTTTAAATAATGCTGTGTATTTACACCATGTCTTTTTATTTTTGCCATTCATTCATCATCCACAAAAGTCATTCCTCTTAATTGTTGTTTATTGTAATACATGTGTTTTTGTTGTTGTCATTTTCTTTTTTCTACATGTATTTTTCAACTAGGAGTATATAGAATTTCTTAAAATCAGTATTTGTGTTTATCACAGGCTTCTAGCCTCTAATGATAGTTCTTGACATAGTTCATAACTTAAAATATACACAGAATGTATTTTACAAATAATACGAATTATATTCACAAATGAAATATATTTTAAAGTATTTATTTCACTAGAAAACAAGAATGATCTTAACTACAATACTTATGCACATTTTCTATGAATTCTAAGATGGTAATATATATTTAACATACCATGAGGACAAAAAGTCAATAGATTACAGCTTTTTAAACTATTTGTATATCGGACAAGATTAAATGCAATTTCCACTAAATAATGTTGCACTATTTTGTCTTTGTTTTTATTTATTCTGGCTCATTATTGCAACAAGTCGTAGTTCCTTGAAGAAAAGAATTTGTTACATTTCTTTATTGTCCAACATGTATTATGAGAAAAATCCAAATATATAAAAAAGTTGAAGGACTGATACAAAGATCAACTAATATTTTACATATATAAACATACATATAATGATTACCGGGCTTATATTTGTATATACATATGTTGATGCATTTAAAAGTAAGTTTCAGAGCTAAAATATATATAAAAATGTTGGCTTTGCCTCACTATTCAATCTAGAATGAAAGCAGCAGTGGATCACTTCTCTTTTAGGAAGACAATTTATATTCTGAAGTTTAGTTTGTTTAAGCTTTGCTTGTTCAGTATCTAATAAGCTTGAAAAAATTACACATTTTTAACTTATCTAGTTTTCTCTTGTGTATAAGGTAAGAGAAGTAATCTCTTGCAAACTTCTATATCCTAATTGGAAGTTGTAGTTTAGTGGCTTTGTCATTGATGAAATTGCCTGGAATTTGGATACATCTACGATTAGATGTCATAGACTAGAAAATAGCCACAAAGGAGTCTGGGGAAAGTACTATATAGTAGGGTGACCATGTGCTCAGCTGAAATTAACAGTCTTGATATTAAAAAAAAAGAAGAAGAAAATTGGTAATTGTTTGACAAATTATTTTGAATAATTTGGTTTAGGTCCTGGCTTTCACAAAACTTATTTTTTAACTTTCCAACAAGACCAAAAACTAACAAATATTACTATTATGATATAATTTAGTTTTGTTTTCTGAGTCACATAAATACTTTTTCCCCAATGATATTGTTAACTAGTAGAATCCCTAAGCTGCACATTGCTGTAACTTCATCCTCATTATTTCTATCATGAGAAAGGTCATTCTCCCATTATTTCTATAGCAAAGAAGAGCCAAGTAACTTTTTATTAAACCTTTATTCTTATATTCTCTTTTAAAGAGGCTCTTGTCATTATATAACTATAGCCATGAGAGAGGCCAATGGCTGTTTCTACCTAGGAAAAGGCTGGTTCCTGCTTTCTTTTCTTCTATACTTCCTTTCTTTCCAAGACAAGTTAAAGAACTATATGTGTGTGTGTGTGTGTGTGTGTGTGTGTGTGTGTGTGTGTGTGTGTGTATATGTATATACATATATACATATATATACATATACATGTATATATGTATATATGTATACATACACACACATATATATACACATATATATATATAAGTTTTCTAGGACTGTTGTAATAAAATCTTCCTACTTGGTAGCTTAAACAATATAAATTTATTTCTGGAGACTGGAAGTCCAAGATCAAGTCGTCAACACAGTTGGTTTCCTCTGAGGAATCTCTCCTTGGCCTATAGGCACCTTGTTAAATCTTCATACAGTTATTCTCTTTGTTTATGCATCACCAGTATTTCCTCACATATCCTAACTTCCTCTTTCTATATAGACACCAGTCAGATTGAATTTGGGTTTAACACTACTGACCGCATTTTAGCTTAAGTACCTCTTTAAAAACCCAAACACAGTAATATTCTCAAATATTGAAAATTAGGGCTTCAACATAAGCATTTCAGGGGACACAATTTAGCCATAAGAACATATAAACAGATTTAAAATAGCATCTTTAATGTTAAATTTTTAATGATTACCAATAATAATTAAAGCTGGAGGTAAGTTTTTTAACTTTTCTTTCTGAGCTTTAAACTTTTTTTTATTTTTTCACTTAGAGTTGATATACAATATTATATTAGTTTTAGGTATATAAAGATCACCTTGATAAATCTAGTACTCATCTGACACCATACATAGTTATTAAAATATTATTGATTATATTTCTTATGCTATACTTTACACTCCCATGACTATTTTGTAAATACCAATTTTTAATCTTAATATCTTCTCATTTTTCACCCCCCATTCTCCTCCTATCTTGGAATAATCAAAATATACTCTATATCTATGATTTTGTTTCTGGTTTTTTGTTCATTTATTTTGTTTTTAAGATTCTACATATAAGTTTAATCATATATTTGTCTCTCTGTCTGACTTATTTCATTTAGTGTAATACCCTCTAGGTCCATCCATGCAGATAACAAGATTTTGTTCTTTTTTACAGCTGAGTAATCTTCCATTGTATATATATATATACCACTTCTTTATGCATTTATCTATTGATGAAGACAAATTGATTCCATAACTTGGCTAATGTAAATAATGCTACAAAGAATATAAGAATACATATATCTTTTCAAGTTAGTGTTTTGAGTTTCTTCCAACGAATACCTAGGAGTGGAATTGCTGCTGAGTCATTCTTTATCTCATGTTATAGCCTCTGATTTAAAGTCTTTTTTGTCTGATATAAGTATTGTTACACCAGCTTTTGTTTGTTTCCATTTTCATAAAATATCTTTTTACACCTCTTTGGTTTCAGTCTGTCTGTGTCTTTTGTTCTGAAGTGAGTCTTTTGTAGGCAGCATATGTAAGGATCTTGTTTTCTTATCCATTCAGCCATCCTATTTCTTTTGATTGGAGCATTTGATCCATTTACATTGAAAGGAATTATTGAGATATATATATATATATATATAGTTACTGTCATTTTATTATTCATATTTTTTATCTTTTTTTTTCTTTTTCTTCTTAAAGAAATCCCTCTAATATTTCATGTAGTACTGATTTCTTTTAGCTTTTCTTGTCTGGGAAACTCTTTATCTATCCTCTGATTTTAAATGATAGCTTTGCTGGGTAAACTTGATTGTAGGTTCTGGCTTTTCATCATTTGGAATATTTCATGCCAATCCCTTTTGGCCTGCAAAGTTTCTGTTGAGAAATCAGCTGGCAGTCCTATGAGAGCTACTTTATAAATAACTAGATGCATTCCTCTTGTGGCTTTTAGTATTCTCTCTTTGTCTTTAACCTTTGGCATTTTAATTGTAATATGTTCTGGCATGGGCCTCTTTGGGTTCAAATTGTTCAGAACTTTCTCCACTTCCTAGACTTCTATGTTTTTTTTTTCACCAAGTTAGAGAAGTTTTCCATCATTATTTTTTTAAAATAAATTTTGAATTCCTTGCTCTCCCACTTCTTCTTGTACCCCTATGATGTGAATGTTGATACATTTTATATGTCTCCAGAGGTTCCTTAAACTTCATTTTTTTGTAATTTTTTTTTGTTGCTTTTCTGATTGGATATTTACTGCCACCTTATCTTCCAAATGACTGATTCAATCCTTTGTTTAATCTATTCTTGATTTCCTCTAATGTTTTCTTTATTTCAGTTAGCATAATGTTCATTTATGACTTTTTATGTTTTTTTTATTTTCATTTTTATGTTTTCTATTTTTTTGTTGAAATTTTTACTGAGATTATTGAGGATTCCTGTAACTAGTGTTTTGAACTCTGGATCTGGGTAATTATTTATCTCCATTCTGTTTAGTTTTCTTTCTTGAGTTTCGTTTCGTTTTTTCATGTGGGATATGTTTTTTCCTGTCTCTTCATTTTGGCTGCCTCTTTGTGTTTGTTTCTATGTATTAGTAAAGCTGCTCTATTTCCCAGTCTCGTTAGAGTGGCCATATATAGTAAGTGTTTTGAGGGTCCAAGTGGCACAGTCTCCCTAATCATTTGAATCAGATACTCCAGGTGTGTTCCTTGTGGGTTGTATGTGCTCTCCTATTACAATTTAGCCTTGATTGCTGTATGCATGTCAAAGAAAGGGCATAATGTTCCTGACAAAATATCAGTGCCTCGTTTATTTTTCATAGAAATGTAACAGGTAAAATTAAATGTAATTATTTTATTTATTTCTTATTAAGGTATAAATGACATATAACATTATATTAGTATCAGCTGTGCAACATGATTTGATGTTTGAATATAACGAAAAATGATCACTACAATAAGTCACCATACATAGTTACAATTTTTTATCTTAATCTGGACTTTTAAGATTTAACACTCTCTTTTAATTGTGTAACTTGTATTTATTTCAAATTCATATGTTAGCTTACTTGGTTCTTATAAACCCTTATAAAGTGGGAGAGTAGTTATTATCGTTCACATTTTAAAATGGTATAAATTGTAATTTAGAACAAGATGCCAAAAATCCCATTGGTATCATTTAATAGGAGATGAAGCATTTGGAATTCACATTGAGTTGCCCTCTCTGAATCCCAAAAGAACCATATTTTTTATCAAGATGTTACTTTGTCTAAATAAATCTAAAGTGGCCATGCTTACAATATAACTACTCTGCTAAAGAGGCATTGAAAGGTGATCTGATCAAGAAGCATTAAAATGTGCCCATAAAACTGCATATATAAAACTGAAAATAGTAGAATATACCTCAAATTCCACATTTGGATATTATATTTAATAAGAGGATTTTGTATGTTAATGACATTTTATATGAATTTTAATTTTAAATATTAAATTAGTAATTACAAACACATATATAATTCAAATTTTATGCCTACCTTGATAGGTATACATACTTATAAAAGAATAAGCTTTTATTTATTAATTTTAACTCTGAATACATCATTTTCTAATTATCATTGCCTCTTCATTAACTATCTAAATTCTAATGTTTGATAAAAAATTACATGATTTATCCAAAGAAATCTATTTTTTCTGTTTTCCATGTAGTATGTATTTACTAGAGTTTATCTATTCATCTATGGAAAATTTATATTGAACTGCTTTGTTTCATAAATTATTGTCCACTTTATGTGGAATAACTTATCACAATATATGAATATTAGAGAAAATAAAATAATATATACTTATAGGCATTGAAATGGGACAAGTATAGTGCATCTACTTATGCAAGTCATCGATTTGAGTACATTTCCAGTTGCAAGAATTTATTATATCAGCATTCAGAGAGGTCAACTCAAATGTCAATTTCTCTTAAATTCTGAAGCTGGATAGCTCCTCAGAGATATGACATAGTGGGTAAAAGAAAAAAACTAAATCAAACAGATATACAAAAAAAAGTCACAGTCAGGTAGCCTAAAATTATTACTGGAAAAATACCTAGGTCACTAAGTAAGTATCATTTTTTTCAGGATACTGACAGAGCAGTGTTTAGATTTATCAGTGGTTGTCATAAATGGCAATAATAAGGAATACATTCCCTAAACAGTACATAAATTTTCACTAATAGATTTGGACAAATATATTAAGTAAATTTTTATTAAAATGTATATTACAGAAACGACTTACATTGCCAATCTTGAATAAAGTTGTCAAACCTAATAGACATTCAAAATAATGACTATAAAAAAAAAGAAAATCAAACTAATTATAGGATCAAATAGAATTCTATTTATTATGCTTGTTCTCTTAGAGAAAAACATTTATTTAAGAATAAACAGATGTGGGGTGGAAAGTCAACAAATTTAGTGGGACCTCAAGGTTCACTCATTACCACACTGGCAATTATCTCAAGTCATGTTTTATTTTACTATAAAGGTTTTCTTGTTAATTAGAGACTTCTTTATTCTTTTTAATGGTAATTTAAAACACTAGGATTAAATATTCTTCACTGAATAATAAAGCTGATTGTCATTTTAATAATAAATGTAAAAAATGGAGATTCCTTGACACATAATCCAAATGTGTGGAAAGATTTTCAATATCTATAGAAATAAATGGTACATATTGATTTTAAAATACAAGAAGCCAAAATACTTGTAGAAGTTCATAGAATAAGTGCTATGAAAGAGCTGAGTTTAACTTAAGTAATCTAATAAATGCATTTATATGTGTCACCATACTATGACACTAAAGAATACAGTTTAACTTTAAAACAGAATTAAGAAAAAAAATAGAACCAAGTTGGATTTTGAATCTGAACTATACCTTGTTCATTTTTCTCTTTAAACGAGGAAATTAAAAATTATATTTTTTACGTTAAAGATACTATTAAAATAAAAAATCACTTGCTGAGGAAGCATAATTCTTCCTCAGCAGAGGACTATGCTCCATCCACTCCAGAGATCTGATCTGGAGTGTGTATGTGTGTTTGTGTTTCTAGAACTAAGACATTAACCATGAATATAGAAATAGGAAATTATAAGATTTACAGAAAGATATAGCTACCAGTAGTTCAGAGAAAGAATGACTGAAAAAAAAATAATACAAAGGAGTGTTAAAATCAAAAAGGGAACTAGTTATAATGTAATAAAAGAAATAACTTTGAAACATTTGACTGAATTGTTACATTATATAGACACTTCCGTAATTTCTTATTGTTTCTTCTCAGAATCACAGACTTGCAAGATCCTAAGTGGTTTAACCACCCATTTAGTACTTGGTCTCTTTCTGCTTTATATTTGAAAACCTCTAGTGATACCAATCTTTCATTCCTCCTCCCCGTGCAATAGGACAGAAAACAACTGTCTTCATGAACTTTCAAAAATTGATTAGTTTTTAATATCAGAAATTCAAAACAAGCAGAAGGACAGTGCCATCATGGAGAGAAATTTAGATCTTGGAAAGGACAGTTGTTTCAAATCACACACAAAAAAAGTTTTTCTGCTTCCCTAACCATCAGGTGTGCCTATTTTCCACCTCTACTGTTATTCAGTGTATAAGTCCAAGGTGTGTGTGTGTGTGTGTGTGTGTGTGTGTGTGTGTGTGTGTGTGTGTGTGGTGTGTGTGTGCATATATCTATATATAAAAAAAGAGAGGAAGAGAGAGAGAGAAAATGTAAAAAAGATTTATTTTATGGTGGCTCATGTAATATGGAGATTTCCAAGGCACAATGTGCAGGATGAGCCATCAAGTTGGAGACAGAGAGAGAGCTAGTGCTACATTTGAAGTCCAAAGACTACATATTGACAGAATTCCTTCCTTTGTGCGGGAGAGGTCAGGTTTTATTCTGTGAAGGCTATCAACCGTTTGGTTTGGCTGAGGTCTATCCATTCTATGAAGGGCAATTTGCTTTACTCAAAGTCCACTGATTTCAATATTAATCTCATCCGAAAAACACCTATTGAAATATTCGGAGTAATGTTTAACCAAATATCTGAGCAAAGAACCCCAGCCAAGTTGACAAATAAAATTAATCATCACAGTCATTTTATTCTACTTCTTATCTTTCAGAATCATAGTTATATACATACAGAAATTTGATCTATTATTTAGCAGTTTTAGTATATAATAAAAAATTACTCTTATAAGAAAATGTATTTTAACTCTAGCCCTCAAAGCATACAAAAGTAGAAAACTAAAAACGGTGCCTCTATATTTGCAGTTTTATTTACACAACAGAAAGAGAAGGTGCATCAGGGAAATCCCAGCCATCTTATTTTTGTGTCACACTCTGACTTCCATTTGTCTTATCTCTTTTGTAAAATCAATTAGGAAGATGAAATAATATATCTTCATTTGTAGCTTAACTTTCTTAAAGAATTAGATATTTTTTCTCTACATTTAATATTCTTTCCACAATGTATTTCTTTTTTTCTTACACTCTCTTATGTTTGTTTCCACTAAAACACAATATGTTCTTTTTCATTCTTCTTTTTTTCACTAATTCTTATGTGTTAATCTGTCTTCTCTATCTAATTTCTAAAGGTTAAAGTGTCTTTAGAATTCAATCTTGGGCCTCTTCTTCTCACACATCACTTCCTTCAGAAAGAATCTCATTTATTGACATAATTTTAAATTCCATCTATAGGGTATTTCTAACATTTATATAGCCAGGATTATCTTTTCATCTGTACTCCAAATGCACAAGGACAACAGTTTACCTGATGTCACTACTTGGTCATCTCCTAAATATCACAAAATTAACATTTCTACATATTAAAAATGCTTGTCCAGTTTCCCACATCTCAAATAGATGTTTCATTTACTAGGCAGAGGCATTTTCTTAACATCTCTCTTTTCCTTAATCCCCTACATTCAAGTCAACACCAGCTTCTGAGTTACTATATTAGTTCCCTATTGCTGCAATACAAATTACAACAAACTTAATGACTTCAAACAAAACTAATTTATTCTGTTATGGTTCTGGAAGTCAGAGTTTAAAATCAAGGTTCTGTAAGCCAAAAGTCTAAAATCAATGCATTGGCAGGATTGTTCCTGCTGAATATTTTGCAGAAGAATTCATTTTCTTTTTCCTTTTTTGAGAGGCTACCCATCTTTTGTGGTGTGCGGCCCCATCCTATATCCTGAAAAGCAGCAGTGTAACATCTGTCTCTTCTCTCTCTTCTCTCACTCTTTCTCTTTCTCTCTCACACACAGTTTTCATCATCTTCTCCAACTCTGACTCACTGCCTCCCTCTTTTCCTTATAAGGACTCTTGTGATTATGTTGGGTCACCTAGATAATCTTAGGTATTTCCCCTATCTCAGGATCTTTAATTTAATCACACCCAAAAAGTCTCTTTTACTGTGTAAACTACCATGTTCACAGGTTTCAGGAATTAGGATGTGGACATCTTGGAAGACCATTGTTCATTCTATCACAGTACCTCTCCAAAACATTTATTTAATCGTTCCTATTCTTTCCTTCTTACTTATACTTTCCAGGTCCAAGACACCGTCATCCTTTCTTGGAATGACTTCCTATCTGGTTTCTGATGACCATTACCCACTCTTCCAATTCATTTCCTACTTAGTGACCACAATAGACCTCATTAAAGAAAAATATGATCATATCTCTGTTTAAAACATTTTAACTTTTTGCAATTGCTTTTAGAATAAATTTCATAATCTTTTATGCGGTCTTGCATAATCTGACTCCTGAATAAAATCTCATGCTTCATTTAATGTTCTTGCTCACTTAATCACTACACAACTACTTACTTTCTCATTTACCCAAATTTATGAATCTTTGCAGATGCTTTTACTCTGTAATGCTTTCCCATGGCTCTTTATAATGTAATATAGTAGTATAAGGTCTATATTATAAAATAATATAGAATTACAAGGTCTGTATTATCCAAGAGATTTATACATATAACTCTTGAACTATATATTGCTTTGGAAAGGACTCCAAATGCTTTCAATATTCATTCTTTAAGTTTGTGAATTTCAATGCAAATGTAAAACTTCTATAGCAGTAAATTGTCTTCTATCTTAGTAGATGAACAGTTCATCTGCATTTGCTTTCACATTCATTCTCCACTTCTCACCTTCTGTGTTATATGGTACTAGGAAATAATTCTCCTGACTCCTTTGCCATCTACCTTCCAGCTCTATTCAGCCATTGGGAGGTTCTGGCGGATAATGAGAGGACAAGAGGAAGGAAGAAGCTTGGGTATTCTTCTTACTCACTGCATTGTGTAGCATGTTTGACAGAGACTGAGTCTTCTCCATGGCTCCAGTTTTTGATGCTCAGCACTTTCTTCACAGTCTAAGCTTCTGCCAGCCAGGTTTCCAACTTCAGTTGTGTGACCCCAGATCCTGATCTCTGTTAACACCACATGTTCCCTTTGCCCTTCTAGCCATAAGAATGAGGATAGCTTCCTTCCTTATTATGTGGGTCAGGGTTCTCCAGAGAAATAAAACCAAGAGAATGAATAAATACATATTATATGATATGTATGTATAAGGATATATATGATATATATATAGATATATATACATATTACATATATATGTAAGTATATAATATATACAAGGATATTTTTTATTTTATGAATGGGTAATTTCTTCTTCCTCATGTTCTAAGTACCCCCAACATCTATAGTTACCATAATTTATTCACTTATTTAAAAATGATTCATAATTTGTAAATAAGTATAGACATGATTTCTACTCTACTTCTCAAATTTCTTTTTGTAAAGTAAAGTCCACATTTATGAATTCATTACTCTTACCTTCACTATCTGATTCAAAAGAAGCACTTCATATATTTCAGGTTAAGATTTAAGAAAACTTTTTGAATGTTTCTCTACATTTTACAAAACAATTTACTTCTGTTTATAAACTGTCTTATCAAGATAACAGTTTTATAAATTAATAAGTGATTGCTAAAAAAATAGCATGCGTTTAATAAATTGATAATTTTATATATTATACAGAGTTATAATATCTTAAGTGTTGTTTTATAATATTGTTTTGTTTAAATAAATATCTATAAATGAAATTGAAACATGCTAGCATATCTAAGTAATGTTTTTAAATGATTCCGATATAGTTAAAATTTAAAAATTACTCTTAATAATATGCTTTATCAATAGAAAATTACAAATAATAAATGCTACATATTAACTATATGTATAATGTGAGTTAGAAAACACAGGAAAGAACTTTGATGGGGTTTAACTTGGCAAAAAAACTTCACATTATTAATGATCAAAATCTTAGTTTTACTAGAATTTAATTAGCATCAGAAAGAAGTCATTTAAACTTCTAAAACACTGTTTTGGAAACAAAGCTGACTAGCATGATATGTAGAAAACAAAGCTAACTAGATATTATTTATAAACAATTAATTTTCAGAATCCCTCCAACAGTTATTACAGGACCTGCCCAGATCTCTGATAAAAAGGCTCTATATAAATAAGATTGCATAGTAAAATCTGGTAATTCATAAATTTCACAAAAACAAATTCACTTGGAATTGCAATATCATCTTCTAGGCTTAATGTTTTTCAGAATAAATTGTTCATTATAGATATCTAAGTCCAGATGAACAGCAAAATAGTTATAGTTCTATAAAATATCTTCTCCTTTAATAAAAGGTTTAAACACTCCTCACATATAAAAGTCTTATGACAGAAATCAAGAGTTAAATCTAAGACCAAGTTTATTTATATTTGAACAGAAATAATTTACTCCTTGTTTAATTATTGAACAAGGTTATGAAAAATACTTGTAATATATTTAGGTAATTTAAATAATTTTAGAGATTCCCTGCAAGTTTTTACAAAATATTTTATGAGAGACTAACACGTAATTGAAACATCTATTTTTCTGACAACTGAATAAAATTATTTAATATTAGAAAATCTGATTATGTTAATATTAATTATATCTTTTCATTTCTTGATTAATGAGAAGTTTTTAATTAAGCTTTTACTTTCTTATTGATTTAAAGACCATTTTCCCAGGCACATCACTTGAGGTTTATTTGAATACTTATCATCATGCCTACCTCTGTAGATTCATGTTATTTTCTTAAAATTAAGTCTTAACAGAGTGTATTCATTGCTCCCCAGTTTCCATACAATAAGTACTCATTTTCAGTGATCTCTACCTTGAAAAATAATTCTCCCCATTCTATATACTGTTTGCTCCTCAGCTATTGCTCATTCATTATTTCCTTACCCAGTTTAGGGTAAGAGGTCTCATTAAGATACACAGCAATCAGGTTTCTCTTCATTCTTAACTTTCCTGAAAAGTACCTGATGCCCGCCAACTACACCATGCTCAAATTTTATATCTTAACTCAGTGTGGCTGCAGTAAAATGTAGAAATTAGTTTAAAAAATATTTCTCTTGCACTACCTTGAAGAAATCTGTATCTGGAAGATAAGAAAATAACCACACATATGAATTAATATGAAAGCACTTTTAAAATAATAAATAAGTAACTGAGATAATGTGTATCCTGTATGGCCCCAAGAAGTTCGAAAGAGTTTAAAGAAGGAGATAACAGTTATTTTTTTTTCTTTCTTCAAAAGAAAATCAAGTTTCAGATAGACCAAAGGAATAAATTTAGTTTTAAATAAAGAAGAAAGTGTGTATGTGTTGGTGGGGTGGGAGGAGTATATATTCAAATATATAGAATTACAATGTAACTGGCAACCAGTTAGGTCCACAGATAACCTTCTTTCAGCACTCAACTAATTAAGTGATATTTAATCAAGAATTCTTTTCTTTTTATATTTAATCTAAAAATTATTATCTAACCATTTACTTTCTGTAGAATATCACTATTATAAGTCAATCTTTGATTGGGCTGCTAGAAGCCATTTAAAAATTCACTGTTGATACATATTATCGATTTGCCTTTTAAATATGTTTAAAAATATAGAGATGATCTTGAGTTTGGTAATGACTTTTTAGGTACATTAAAGTCACAATCCACGTAAGAAATAATTAAGTCAGATTTTATTAAAATTAAAAACTTCTACTCTACAAAAGATATTGTCAAGGGAATGAGAAGACAAACTATAGATTGGAGGAAAATATTTTCAAAAGAAATATCTGCTAAAAGACTATTATTCAAAATATAAAGAACTATTGAAATCAATAATAATAAATAAAAACCCCAGTTGAAAAATGGACAAGAGATCTGAACAGATACCAAACCAAAGAAGATATACAGATGGCAAGTAAACAAATGAAAAGATGCTCAGCATCATATGTCATTAGGGAATGGCAAGTTAAAACAACACCGATATCGCTACACACCTACAGAATGACCAGAAACTGAAACTTTTACATCAAGTGATGGAAAGAATATGGAGCACCAAGAACTCTCTCTCATTGTTGATGGGAATGCAAAATGGTTCAGCCACTTTGGAAGACAGTTATGCAATTTCTTACAAAATGAAATATATTTTACCACATGATTCAGCAGTTGGGCTCCTTGGTATTTATTTCAGTGTGTTAAAAACTAATGTTCATGCTAAAACCTGTACAGGAATAAATATAGTAGCTTTATTTATAATTACTAAGACTTGAAAGTGATCAATATATCCTTCAGTAGGTGAATGGATAAACAAACAGTGTTACATACAGACAATGGAATGTTATTCAGTGTTAAAAATATATATATCAACCCATGAAAAGATAAAGAGATAACTTAAATGCTAAATGAAAGAAGCCTATCTAAAAAGGCTACACATTATATGATTCCAACTGTATTTTTTTTGTAAAAACTGAGGAGGCACTATAAAGGTCAGTGGTTTCCAAGGTCAAGGGGGAGGTAGGGATGAATAGGCCCTGAGGATTTTTAGGTCAGTGAAAATATTCTGTGTGGTACTCTATGTGTTATTATACACATGTCAGAAACCATAGAATGTACAACACAAAGAGTGAGCCTTAATGTAAAAATTATGGACTTTGGGTGACAAAGATGCATCAGTTAGGTTCCTCAATTGCGACAAATGTATCACTCTAGTGTGAGATGTTGCTTATGGGAGTGACACTGAATATGTCAGGTCAAGACATATGGCAACTCTAATTTCTGCTTAATTTTACTATGAACCTAAAACCTTTCTAAAAATAAAAGTCTATTAAAAATTAGATGCAAACTAAGTGAGTTACTATCTCTAATTAATCTCTAATGTGATTTTTCTTTAATACATGGAAGCTTGATTAAAAAGTCACTAAGGTATTCAATACACGTCTCTGCCCAACAAAATAATGCCTAATAAGTATGATAAAATGTAAATGCATTTTATTCCAACTCATGGGATAAATAATTATTTTGTCCCAAATAACTATTGAATAAAAAATAAAATAATAATATCAACAAGTCATACATTTTTATTTTGATAAAGAGAAATACAGAACCAATGTGTTTGACTCTGTTTTTATAAATTGAGGAAAGATTATATTTTTTTCTATATTAAAATATTTATTTCTAGTTTGCGTTTGGATTCAGGCTACTTTCATAATTTTATCCTGGAATATAATAAATATTTTGTTATCTATATACTCTACTACATCGTATTTACTGTTTATTTATTGGTCTATTATGCCAAAAGAAAGTAAAATTTATTTTGCCTTTCTCTTCCATGAGTGCTTTCTATCATTTCCTCCTTTGTCACCATTTTTAACACTTTGTTTTTCCCTCTAATCTGAGTAAGCATATTCAAGTTGTTTCCCAAATTCATTTTTTGTCTTCTCTCTTTCTTTCTTTATTCTTAACTGTCAGTTTCCTATTTCAACAGCCCAAGTTCTTCTGTGTCATCTAACCAAATGAGAAAATTACAAATTATTGTACTTACAGGACTTTAGTAAAATGGATAAGCTCCTGCTCAAGCACATTGTATTTAGTCCAATCAGTTAACAAGCCCTATGCACTCCACTAGAACTTCTAATTAGCTTCTATGGAAACAAATAAAAGTAGACGATCAAGGATAATCAACTATTTAAGAACTGTCTCTAATATAAAAGAAGGAAAACTAGAAAAAATAAGTAAAAGCAGTGAAATTCTAACTAAATAGGGCTAATATAGACAAGATAAAATTATAAATTAATATATAATAGCATTTTACCAATAAGAGAATATGTTGACACTTTACATAGATTAGTTATTTTCTAATAAAGCAACATACAGACTCAAAAATAATTCTTAGAAATTAAAAAAAAATCAAAATAGAATTAGGACTTTCATTTTCAAAAAAATTTTTTAAAAGGAGCTAACATATTGTCCTCTATTTTACCTTCTAAGTACAAAAAAAAAATTCTGAACATTACATGTAAGACAAACATAAGACACTGACAGATGGAGAGAAGAAAGTAACAAGCTAGAAATCTTATGTCCCAAAAAGTAAAATGAAAAAAAAAAAAACAGAAACACAGAATTAGGCACACACTTAAAAAAAAAAAAAAGCCAACAAACCTGGGAAGAGACAGCACAGCATAGAGAGACAGAAAACTTCCAGAAATAACTATTTTAGCTAGCTAAACACAAGAGGAAAAAACTTTATACTGTTTCTTTACTCTCAACCATGCTACTAAAGACCAAGGAGGTGTCCTAGGCTTTTGCCAGGATAGGCAATTGCCAGGCTTCATGTCAGTGAATGTAGAAAACTAGGACTTTTATCCCCAATGGGCTGTACCACAGGGGAGATTATGTGAGAGTCTAGATTTCCACCCATTTTAGGAAGTACAAAAGGGTACTTCCCTCATCTTCTGGGGTCATCAGAGGGGCCTATCGAAGGTCCCCTCACCATATCCAGCAGTAAAGAGGTCCCTTCTTCTCCCAGCTTTCACATGCGGTGTCAGTAGAGGCCATGTGGGGAGCTATAAGAAGGCACTCGTATCCCTCCTAGTTGGGAAGCTGTCAGAGGAGGGCTAGTGGTGAGTCAGAACTTCCATCCCATAGAGCAAAAATGAGAAACCCCCCCTCCCAGGGTACCAATGAAGGCCAAATGAGTAAATTGTGCACCTACCCCTACTTGACAGTAATGAGGTAGTGACCTTTGCTTGAGAGGTGTCAGCTGAAGCTAGCTAAAATAGAAAACTTAAATAAGATCCAGAGTCTCATAATATCCAAATGTCCAGATTTTAATTAAAGATTATCATACCAAGAACTAAAAAGACCTCAAAGTATATGAAAAATACAATAATTTATATATGAATACTAAGATGACAACAAGATTAGAATTATCTGACCAATATTTTAAATCAGCTATCATGAAAATAATTCAATGAACAAGGAAGAACCTGCTTAAAACAACAGAAAATAGAAAGTCTCAAGAAGTAGATAATATAAAAAAGAATAAAATAAAGAACTGAACAATACAAAAAATAAAAACCCTTAAAAATGGGTTCAACAACAGAATAGAGAGAACAGAATAAATAATAACTAAATTGGAAGCTATAACAAAGAAAATTAACCAATCTGAACAGCAGAGATAAAATACAGGGAAAAATGAATACAGACAGAGAGATCTATGGAATTATAACAAAAGATCTAACATTTGTGTCATTGGAATCCCAGAAAGAGGACAGAGCTGAAAAATTTCTGAATAAAGAATGGCTAAAAACTTTCTAAATTTGTCAATAAATACAAACCTATAGTTTCAAGAAGTGAGAAAACCTCAAACAGGACAAACCCAAAGAAATGTACCATGGCTCAAGACACATCATAGTCAAAGTTTCTTAAACTAAAATAAAGACTCTAGAAAGGAACAAGATGCAACTGACGCCTTATCCACAGAAAAGGAGCAATTCTGATAATAGCAGATTTCTCTTCTGAACCAAGAAGAACATATTATCAAAGATAGAAAAGTTAAGAGGCACAACATCTTTCAAGTGCTGAAAGACAAAAACTGGCTAAGGGATGTTTCATAAAGAACAAAGAGTGGGAGGAGGACAGTTTTGCGAATAAATAATCAAGAAAATTTACGATGTAAAAGGAAATATATCAGATTTAACAAGCCCTGAGTAGCTCAGACAGTGAACGTAAAAATGTCAACATTAAGCATAACATAATGAAGTGTAGAACAAAGGAATAAAGAGAGAATCCTAAATTCTTCTATGAAAGAAAAAAAGTTTTCTATGTCAATGACTAGGTATAAAGAGGTCATGAAAATTTAAATACCTATTTTCAGCATCTGTATCTAAAACACCAAATAGTTGTATTTTATTAAATGTTTTTAAAAAATAGTTCAACCACATAGGAATAATAAATTTATTTTGGAATTAGGCTTCTTAAAATTGCTATTTTTAATGACCAGTAACCCAAAATATTATAAAGCATAAATATTTTATAATTTTCTTTTTAAATATGAAAATTAGTATTATAAATGAATAATAACTTATCTTGTCCTTTGTAAACAATTAAGCATTCTCTTATTTATCAGGAATAATGTAATTTTGAATACTGGAAAGGAAATAGGTGTGGTAAAATTATTATAACATTTATTTTTGGCAAACAAAAGTAAGGAAATTAACTCTATTAAAATTGGATGGTGAGTAATTGTTACAGAGTTATTAGAAACAACATTCTACCAGTTGGAGTTAAATGTCATGTCCTAAGGAAAAAAAAATATGATAATTAAACTTAGTTTGTTCTGACTTTGTAATTCATCTTAGGAGCCAAAATTAATGGAGAAAATTTGAGCTACACTGAAGCCTAAAACAAATGCTTAGTCTAAGAGGGACTAAACATAGTTGACAATTAACATAGCTAATCTAAGCCAAAAAGCATAGGCTAGATGTACAAGTGTAAATGACATGGCACTACAATAATATTTTCTTATTTTACATTTGTTATAATGATATTGGCCATGATTAATTTATTTTGCAGAAAAAATGCACCCATTTAATAAGAGCTCTGAAAGTAACTTTTATTTAACATTGTTTAAATAACAGCAAAATTAATAGAGAATATTCTTACTATGATATTATCTGTTTATTTTTTGTTGATTTTTGTATTCAAGAATATCTGGTGTTGCTTTAAACACACACACATATGCATACATACATACGCTGATAGATTAACTTAACAAACAATGCAATTACTACAATATTTTTCTTTCCTTTCCTCTTTTCTTTCAGTAGAGCAAGCAGTACTAAAAGAAATCTGTATTTAGTGATTAAAACATAAATAGTAGTGTATGTTTAAAGTTGAGTAACCTGGAAATATTGATTCTGGTTATAAAAGAGAAAAAGAGAGTAGTAACACACTTTCTCTGCCAATACTATACTATTCAACAGGATTAATATCATGTTCTCTAGTTTCAAAGTGTTTTTTATGTCTTTTTCCATGTTATGGTCAAGGGAATTGGCTGGCAGATCTCAGGGCAACAGGGATTCCAGTTTGAAACCACATTGTGCACAGTCTACAAATCAAGCTTGCCCATGAAAGAAGATATGAGGGGCTTCCTATGAAGAAGTTCATCCTACAGAAGTGAAGAGTCTCATCTCACAAATTAGCTTCATGATCATTATAGAAAAGTTGGAAAGAAAGGTGATTCTAAATAGTAAAAAGTGTTTACTGTCCCAAAGATTGTCCTCTAGATAAGTTCTCATGAGCTCATGCTTCAATCATGATGTAAAACATTCATATAAATGGAAATAAAGTAAAGGAGAGGGAAAACAAAGATTTAACACATTAAGGTTGATGCATCAGTACCATTGGTATTATATATCTACCACCTGTGATGACATTATCTAAATTCAGACATTGACAGCCTCAACACCAAGGGGTAACAGCTACATTGCTACGTTAAAAGGATATTCATGGCCCTGCTGCCATTGTCATTCACATAAACAACGTAAAAGAATTAGTATGCCCCAATGGCCTCAAACATGAGACTTAAAAGAAGTGACTGATATAATATGGCAGGTAAGAAAACTATATCAGGAAGCACAAGTGAGTCATAACCATAAGTTTTTAGAAACAATTTGTATTAACTCCTAACTGATATGTTCTGGGAACAAAAGTTTCAATGTCATAACAGGGGAGTATGATGGTCAAAAGTTTGACAGATCCTAGACCCCACCATCTTGACTTATGACTCTTTACACTAGGTGTCCCGGCCCGCGGGACGACTAACGGGAGCTCCGACCAGAAGTGAGACTCAAAGTGACAATCTGCAAGAGAATGGGGGACAGGAGACGCAAAGAGTGGAGGCAAGACAAAGTTCTGATCAAGCCTCGTTTATCGTAGGTAGGGGTAGAGTATATAAAGCGGGGGGAGGATTTGCGAGAGCCAGGTTACCTTGGATACCAAATCAGAGAACATTCCATCACCAAGAAATGCAGGAGTGTCCCGGGAGAGGAGGGAGCTGCAAGGTCAAATTAGTTTGAGCAAATGTATCAAAGGGCCCAGGGCTAAAGCAGGGAAGCTGCTCTGATATCATTTTTCTTGTATGAGCAGTGCAGATGCAGGCACAGGCTTATCTTGTGTTTTTCTCCTTTGAACTTTCCTAGGAGCCTAGCGAGACTTATGTTCCAAGGTTAACTTCTCAGTTAAACTTTCCCATGAGTTGGCTCCCGACAACTAGGAAGATATTGTCAAGATTTGTTACCTGGCTCATTTGATAGGAGCAATAATTAACAACTTTATTTTGAAAAAAAAAGTTTTATGTTTTCCTCTTGAACAGCCAACGAAAGGCATACCTATGCTACCCAAAATGTACTTAAATAGCATAAAAGAACTAAAACATATAGGAATCATAAAGTGGTCAAACTAACCACAGAGGGGCCTCATTACAAATAATTTTATCTCTAAATGAGTTTATTGTAATGATATTTCATAGATGATGTTACCAAGTCAAGAAGAACTTTGTGTGAGTATGTGTGTGTTTGTGTGTGTGTGTGTGTGTGTGTGTGTGTGTGTGTGTATTTTTTGAGGTTGACAACAGATTGTGTGAGGCCAGCCAAATTTTAGAATGCTGAGGATATAATCACAAAATAAAATGCTGGTAACAGAGCATATCTAGATAGATTTTTAATAATATCCCTATTTTAAACACGTGTGCTAAGAAATTTCAAAATCTATTTAACAGTACACAGATATAACCCTGAAATGTTTCATTTGTTTTCAAAGTCCTTGAATTATGATTATCAACTGTTTTGTTAACACGAGAAATGCCCATATGTTATGATGCTGACATTTTAAGAATAAAACTAGCTTCTGCTCTACTTATCCCCAATTTAGCATATTCAACACTGTTTACTTTTAATTAAATACCCTCTCCAATATCTGTTTAGTAATCATAGATACATTTCTAAATGACTAATGCTGGACTGATAAAGACAAGAATATTTTGAACTGCATATTCATATCATTTTACTTAAGCTAACTTATTGAACATATGAGTTTTATCATTTCCAAGGTCTGTTATTCATATTGCTGTTTGTGTTAATTTGTACTTATTTTCTTTATATTCTGTTGGTGAAATAATAAAAAAGCTGAGAAAATTAAAGCATTAATTCATTTTTTTTAAAATAAATTTATAGAGTTTCGAGGTTATAGGAACAGAATTGTTCTTTATTTAAGTTTGCATATAAATATATGTGATGAAAACACATGTATTATTTTACTGCATGAATATGCTCTTTGGAAAGAGATAAAATAGAAAGTATATCCAGATACACTTTATAAATTATAGATTATTTTATGTACAAAGTATTGATCTTCTTACTCATATCACAATTTGCAAGATGAAAAAATTTGCTCTTTAATTTCCGAGATCAAATGCAATAAAATTACAAAGACACTTATCCAACTTTGGCAAAACCTTTATTTTAGATAAAAATATCTGAATAAATTTCATCAGAAATTAGAACTATATTATGATGGTACTTGTTATTTTATTCTCTAACAGAAAATATAACCACTTTCTACTCCTGATTATAGTATGCCTAATGTTTTAAATGTCATACTAAGTTTTAATAAACTACATAAAAACAAAATGGCATTAGTTTGAATACTGACCCTAAGGAAATGTCCTTAAAACATAATTTTAAGGAGCTTTCCCTCATTAGTTTAATGGATGCTACAGCACTTTGTCTCACTTGACTCTTTTCAAAAATAACTCTTGCCCAGCTTAATTCCCTTTCTTAAAATATCCTTCAATAATTTGCAGGTAGTTAGTGGTTTTAATTTCTTTTTCTGTCATTGATGACTATTACAGGCTATTGAGTTTAGCCAATTAAGTAACAATATATTTTCATGAATCACTGATTTCAATCAGAGCATATGCTAAAAGATAACCTATTTTTTACATACTTCTGTTTTAATATTTAAGTTTTGGAGGTTTGCCATATATAGTAAAATGATGGCTATTAGTATGTTTATTATCTTAAATTTTGCAGTGTAGACAAAGCCATTCCTAATTATTAATAAAAAGCTTCATTCTCTCACATTTTAATCTACTAGTTACTCTTATCAAGAAAATATATTGCATTTTATCATGTTCAAATTCAATATATGACACAAGGTGTTAAAAAATGTCAAAACTTTCACACATATTTAAAAAATCTAAAGGTCCTTAGGATGAAGCTCTCAATAAGAGGCCTTTGAAACCAAAGACTGTTTTTAATTTATTGTTACTAATTTGTTCAATAAGATTAGAATCAACATTTCATGCACCTTTATTTTATGGAAAGTGAGTATATGCTAAAAATGAGTACTGACTGGCAGAAAATTTAAGGTGACATATAAGACAAAAATAGGAAATATCTTGTTCAAACACCATGAAGACAAAGAGTTTGGGTATTGATGGAAAATAAATACATTTAGCTAAAGACTGTTAAGCAAGGAACGAGATGGTAGATATTAAAGAGATAGGTCAATTCAATCTTGATGGTGGTGATAAGTAGTTTAGTTTTTTTTAATTAAATGAGAATTTAGTGACATAAACTGATTTACATTTTACAAATAATTTAGAAAAATTTCAATGTAATTATTTTTCCTGTAATTCAAATTACTTTATTTTTAGAAACAATTATTAAGGGAAATGACACATAAGCTTCACTAACCTTCAACAGAAATGTTAAGACCACCTGGATGAGTGAGAAATTTGGAGAAACAGCAAGCATGAAAACAGAAAAAACAAAAAACAAACAAAAAAACTACTACAGTATACCAGAAATGAGATAATGATAGTTTGATATAATGGAGAAATGGATAGAAATAGACAGACTTAAAATATACACATATACTTTATATATAATTTATATATATATATATATATATATATATATATATATATATATATATATATATATATATATAATCAGAAGCAATGCCAAAGTACCCACTAGTGGGTTGAATGTAGAGATAAGGAGAAAATAATTATGACTCATAAACTTTTATTGTGAGCATTTCTGTGGTCACACTTACAAAGTGTTTTTTCCATACATTAGAAGTTTTCCTTATAATTAACTCTTATTTTTTTTTAAGTTTTATCTGAAATTACTTTAAATAAGAACAGAGAAAAAATAAAGTTTGGGAAACAGATGAGATAATTTATTTTATTTATCTGTATTTAAAATGATCAGGACTAGAATAACATAATCCAATATGATGATTATCAGGTTCTGAGTACCATCATAAGGCTGGTTCATTCTAATAAAACATTTACATCAGGATTAGCATATATGAGTTAGCTAGGAAACAAATAAACATACCTATATACAAATAATATAAATCTGCTTAGATTTCTATTATTTTATACTCGGCATTCAGCAACCATGAGGCCTTTTCCATTGATTGCTGATATTTGCATGGCTCTAAGAAAGTTACCTTTACCATTAGACTTATTTTTTTCTTATTTTAATAGAGAGAAATCACAGGTGCCAGTAGGTATTTAATTTGAAGTGGGGAATCACAAGGATAAAATGAGAGTAGCTAGTTGGAAACAAAATAAAAGTCAATTATAAAGTAAATGTTAATGCATCTAAGCAGAGGAGATACAGAGGGGAAATTAAAATCCAAAATCAGAGATGAGAAAGGAATGCAAGAAGATTTTTAAAGAGAACAGGAATGGACAGTTAGCAGCAACCAGATTTCTCACACACAGAAAAAGATGTAGATTGTAATGATGATGAGCCAAAATGACAGGTGTGACAAGCACAGAACAGTAATGGAGATATTTACAGTGGTATATTACAGCAGTAGGTTAAATTTTGAAATAGGCCAAATTTATTTTCAGTGCCCTCTCACCTTCCTTCCAGCATCCCTGGATCCAACTTAAAGTATTCACCCTGATCTCTTGATGTCTAGGCTTTTCCTGCATTGATGTCCATGCAAGTCAGCAATATTTGGTCAACACACTACTGCTACAGCAAATTTATCTAGCCCATAGTACATTCATTCAGGCCCTGACCCCTTCATGACCAATTAATTCAGGAAAATACCCTCATTGTTGCTAATGGCTAGATATATTAATAAGCTCAATGTCATATTTGTATCTCATTTCACCTATCCAGAGTTGGTCTTAAAGAATGATGATCAGAGCAGAAAGTGGAGACAGAATGCCAGTCTAGCAGGTGAGATTATCTGTAACGTGTTGGCTTTTTGAGTATGTAGAAATTATATCAGATAGATGCTTTGTGTGTGTGTGTGTGTGTGTGTGTGTGTGTGTGTGTGTGTGTGTATAATAGTGGCCAATAAGATATCATCATGCTCCATTATGTCTGTCCAACTAAGAATGATTGAGAAAAAAGTATAATTTATAAGTCCTACCTTTTGAATAGTCTATCAGTGGGGAGACAAATTATATGAGAAATATAGCAAGAGAAAAGAATAGCAGAAATTTTTCTAGAAAAATAATCAGAGTATATACACCAATTTTAAGAAAAGCTTTATACTAATTTGCATGTATTATTTTAGTAAAAATCATATTATACAGTGAAACTGTTAAATGACATGTATTTACCAAGCAAGCATAATTCTAAGTTTATTTCTTCTAAATTATTAGATCATAATAAATCAGCTCTGAGATGTATGCATATAATTGAATAAATAAAATAAAATTGAATGTCATTGCTTTACAGAATAGCATTTTATGTTGTGCTAAGAAATATTATAAATACTATTTTTGTGTAAATCAAAATGTTTTAACCATATTTTAAAAAATGCATTGACTTTGTAATTCAGTATAACATTAAAGAAAACAAATTTTTTAAAGTAACAATAAAATTTTTATTAACAAACGCAAAATAGAATAAATAAAATATTTGATAAACTATGACAAAAATGAACATAACCATCACATGAATTAACCCTGTATTTATCAATATAATTCTTATTTTTAAAATCTAATAATTTAGTTTTGAAATTGAATTGCCCTAACAGTTTGAATTCTTTATTATTTTACTGATTTTACAAAATATAAAGCTATAGTACATACTTAACCCCGCTGTTTTAGATACTTTTTTACAAGAAAACTATTATACGTGTCTGAACAATTTTCTCTGACTTCAGCAGTCCCATCTCAAAAAGTCCCTTATTTCAAATATGTAAGATGTGATAGCCAATTTCATTTTCTTGGTTTATACAAAGGTTCAACTTCAGAAAAAAAATTATTTCTGATCTGTACCCAACTTCAGTTCTTTTTTCTTCTATCAGTATAAAATATAACAAGTCTAGTAACTATATTCTCCAACATGTGACTCAATGAATTTTAATGATATACACATTTAGTCAAGGGATAATTAGCCTCCACTAATTCTATAGTTAACTATGCATAGATTCACCAAGTATCTATCAAAGAAAAACAGAAAGAAGAAAGCCACTGAGCTGCAAACATGGACTATATTTCTCAAAAAAGGAGAAATTACCCTGAGGCCAGATACAAAAGCCACAGTGTCTTTGATTCATAATCAAGGAACTGGCATTTTCAAATGCTGTTTTCACAGAGCCTTTCCTATCTTATTCTTCTCATAAACTATACTTTTCCACTTAAGAAATCTGAGCTTATCATTTTTTTAACACATGATGGATGCTTTACTGATTATACTAGTAAGAAAATAGTAACATATTATTTTCAAATTTATCCATTAAGTATTTCTAGAAGTTGAGGCAATAAAAATGTTGCTGGAATAATCTAAGATTCATGATATTGCATTACACATCAAATTTTAGAAAACTACATATTATTTGCTTCGAAATATAATATTTTTTAAACATTCATAACGTTTATATTGTTTTGTAGGCAAATGCCAGGACTTAGAATGAGTACAATGAATTTCAATTTTCCAAAGCAAGATTTTAAAGACGGTGGTGGAATTTGTATGAAAATAAATTTTTATTGCCTGTATATTGCACAAATGTCTCTAAAATATGCTAATTAAGGAGGCTTTCAAGACAACAAACTGCATACTTTCGATTTTTATATCTTTCTTGAGGCTTAATAATACCACATAAAATGAAGAAAAAGTAGAATTTTCTTCTGTAGTTAATATGAAAATTAAAGAAACCAATGTTTGCAACCTAATGACTAAAGTAGAATTTTAACTAAGAAAAAAAAAACAGTTAGTTAAGTCCATGAAGCCTTTATATCCATTAGTACAGTGATCCTCAACCCCTGGGCCACTCACGGTACCAGTCTGTAGCCTGTGAGGAACTGGGTTGCACAGCAGGAGATGAGCGGTGGGTTAGCCAGCAAAACTTCATCTGTATTTGCAGCACTCTCCAGCATATCCACCCCAGCTCCACCTCAAATCATCAGGTATTAGAATTCCCATAGGGGATGGGTCGCTGATGCCAAAAAGGTTGGGGACTGCTGCCAGTAGATATTTCACAGTCCAAAGTTTTGTCCTAAGTCTTTTAGACACAGACTTTTCTCACAAACAAATAATATTTTTGTTCTTTAGGGATGGACTTGATTTTTAAAATATACTCTGGATTGATATAGAAATCATATGCCAAATTATTCACCTGCAAGAACTGCAAAGTTATTACTTTGGAGGAAATCTGGACATAAGTTTTCCATTAGAAAATTTTCTCTTTTTTAGTTATCTTACATTAGCAACCCATTTGCAAACAGAAATTTGTTTCATAAAACAAAAATCTGAGTAAATGAAGATAGTAAGATAATCTGAAGTTTTATACCATCAGACATAAATTCTGAGGCATCCATCTAAAAAATCAGAATATTTTTGGCAGGACAAGTAAAAAGGTTAAGTTCTTTGGCCAGGACATACAACTTTAGGCCCACCTTGTATATTAACAAATTTGATTTTCTGTGATTATCAAGTACAAAATGGAGGTCATCTGATACACTTAATGTTGTATCTGGAATCAGAACCACTGGGTGACAACATTATTTTTTAAATCTCTAAATATTGATCAACAGTTTCCTGACATTTAGAGATGAAGCCTGAATGTAATCTGATAGTTGTGTGTGTGTGTGTGTGTGTGTGTGTGTGTGTGTGTGTTGTAAGTACCCCTGTAGTTTTTATATGAATGTATTTTAGTTGTACTCTTTTATTGTTGACACTCAAAATATAATGCATGATTCTTTTTTCATTAATTTTATCTAAATTTAGTAAGCACTTATGGTGATTGCTGTCCAAGTAATGTGTCAAATAAGGAAGTTTTCTTAATTATAAGTTTGATTATTGGGTTTTTTTTTTATTCCAATAAGCTAACATTATGTTTGTATCTTTCTCTTTCTTTATCTCCAATGCCAACCATTTCATTTGTAGGTTTTTGTTACTGATTTTACTATTCTAGGGGAACTTCTTAAAAAGTCCTGAGAATTTCTTTTGCAATTTTTCTCAGTGAATGGATCATAATTTTGCTATTATATTTTCAATTTTTATTTCTCCACTTTCATTTGTGTGCTTGTCTCTCAGTAGGTTGTTATAAATCTTTGATCTGCTATCATTCTTCTGAATATTGCTTTATGATCTTTCACTTTTACTTCATGAAGATGATATTTTTTGTCCCTTATTAAGAACATAAATCTAATCTCTTTAAATATTATTATTTATTTGATTAATTGGGGCAGCTTTTACTATAAATCATTAATATAATACTTCTTTTATCATATTTTATAAAATATATTACACATTTTGCATTTTTTTATTTTTAATTCTTACTTATCTTTGGTAAAATGTATGTCCAAAAACACCCAATGTTTGCCAAGGTAGATAACATGGGATTATGCCTTTGCTATTGCCACTATTCATTCAAGTGCCTGTAGCATCCTGCTTTCAAATCTAAGGCCTGAGATGAATGAATATCTCTCTTAACACAAAGCTTTACAGTAGACAACTCCCTAGATTTGAGTGCTGTTGCTTTAATATGGCCTGCCTTTAGATATTTTAATTGGAAAATATATTACTATACGGTTCATTTTAATTTTTTTTTTTTGCTATAAATCTTATGTAGTGGAGCTATAATTTCCAGATGAAAACTATGGCCAGCAGTTCCTACTCAGCTTTCTGACATATAGAATATGAGTGAAAAAATCTCAGAAAGGTTTGGCAAGGTAAAAACTAATAAAGGTAAAAATATATAATTTATTTCTAGCTGTCCAGGTTTTACAGTTGGTAAAATAAATATCTCTAAACCAACAAGCAGTAATCTGTTGGGAAGGCTGAGATTTCTTAGCTACTGCCAGGCAAATTATCTTTCCCTGATAAATGCAGTGTAACATCTATGAGTCACCAATTATGTTTTTTAATATGCCTCCAATTGTTTTTACCTAATGAAAAATCTTCTCCAATTTTAGAAATAAGCTGGCCATAGATCTTAATTTCAATGATTTAATTGTATGATTTTCAGTTGTGTTCTATTTTTCCTGTCAAATAGAAATTTTATTGGAATATTGAAAGAAAACTTACAGGAACTCATAAAAGTATGGTGCAATTTACTGATTAAGCTTCATTTTCTGAAAATTTCACTGACTATATCTTTTATGGTATTTGATTAAGCCATTTTTTAAATTTTATATCAACAGAGAAAATTGCATGGTGCCTAAAAATTAGGCACCATGACAGCATAGATTGATTATTATGTTTCTGAAAAGTTAATAAAAAAATTTTCAAGATGAGCTCAAAAATTGAAAGCTCTATTTAAGCAAAGTTTATACTAAATATATTTGCTCATCTATTAAAAATGCATCAATAATGAACTAACTAACAAGTTTCTTTAAAAACCACAACTATATTTGTCCATAGAAATCAATTTTGGAGGAAATCACATCTATAATATTCTATAATATTCCTGATTAGCTTCTATTCAATATTTTCATATATAACTAATCATGCATTTTTAATAACAATGAATTTACTCATTCTTTTGTTCACTGCTGTACCCCCACAGACTAGAAATGTACTCAATAATCATTTGATGAAACAAGGATTCTACAGATTGCATGGACTATAGGACTAAATTATTCTCATTAAGTCAGTGATACACAAAGTGTGACCTGGTGACTGATGGATGAATCTAAGTCCCTTCTGGGGAGACCCAAATTGGAAACCATTTTTATAATAATACTGATTATAAAATGACTTACACTATTTCCTTCTTTTCAATATGCTAACCTTTGTACCTATGGTCCAAAAGCAATGATGAGTAAATGTTCTGGCTGTGGCACTATATTGTACTCCTAATCACTGTGTTCTTCAAAGCCATGTATTCACAGGAAAATACAATGCCAGTTTCACTTTTTAAATGTCTTTGATGAAATAAAAAGATCATTAATTTAATTAGACACCATATATACATCTTTTAAAATATTCTCTGTGATGAATTGTGAAGAATGCATAAAATACACAAACTTCTCTTGTAATACCATGGTTCTTGAAATTACTGACAAGCTGGTTATTCAGATTTGTGTATTTTGGAGAAATGCTATATTAAAATATGGCAATAATATCAAAATGTGTCAAAAATTAATGAAGTATAAAAATCTAGAAAAATATCCAAGTACAAAAAAATAATACGGTGTATGCTAAAGATAAAATTTTATGTAAATCAATTTAAATATTTGTTTAAACACATATAAGGCTATTTGTAAATATTTTTATAATAACATAAATTTGGAAACAACTTTAAAGGTCCATAATAAGAGTATGCTTATTAAAACTATAAACTATTAAGACTAGTCAAATATATATAGCCCCATAGAATAAAAATGTAGTTCTGGGCTTCTTGGTAGAGAAAAGTAATTAAAAAAGTATTTAGTAACAAATGTAGATTATAGAATAGAACGTGTTGTGATGCCAATAGTGTATTTAGATAATTAATGAGAAAATATCTGAAGGAATTTAAACAAAATCATAGAAATGTTTTACTTTGTGTGGTTGGATTTAGATTAATTAATTTTTTTCTCTTTATCTGTATTTTTCTTATTTGTATTTCCTGATTTATTTTTAATGTAATGTATATGTCTTGGGCAATAAGTACGTAAGGCGAACAGAATAAATATTCAGTTTCATACCTTATGAATCTTAGCAAGCTTAGGATAGAATGTAGCAACAAAAATTTTAGAGATTTTTTGGTAGATCCTGATGTACTCACTAAAAGCCTTAATTTGACCCTGCTTTTTATACTTCATTTTAGTCCCATGATCAGCTAATGCCTTAATTGGCAAAAATTGAAGTGAGTCATCATAAAATATATTAATGAATGAAAGAATACCACTCATAAAGAGAGATTAGCTAATCAACCAGGTAAAGTTTTATGAATGCATTACTTTGCCATGAAAACATTATTTTTCTAAAATTTGAGAGGATGAATGGCCTAAGGTTGTTTAAAATTACTTGTGTTGCTAAGGGTTTGGCAGAATACAGTATAAAAAGATGTCAAACTACTACTTCTCCCTGAAGAGCATTCTGTTTTAAAGGTAATATGATCTGCAATGATTATTTTCCTCAAGTTGCACATTAGTATGCATTAAATAATATAATTTCTGTCAGTTGCTAAAATAATCTCTATGACTTTAAGTGAAGCTTAGGAAAATGCATTATTCTACCGAAAAACCATAATGTTTCATGGACACTTATTCAGATGCATTACTTCCTTTTCCTTAGATGATTCCAACTATGTTCTGAAAAGAGAGATAAGGCACCCACTCAGTCAAGCAGATGAGTAGCTATAAAGGTTAAAAAAAAATAAAAAAATAAAAATAAATAAAGATTCACAAAAGTATATAATTATCTATTTAAATGCTGTTTGCTTTTTCAGGGCCACTACCTACATTCAGATGATGTATGATTTACAGACACATAAGTGAAAGTTTTACCGGTATACTTCTGGTTATGATTTTACACATCCTGACAAGAAATGGGGAACCATGTTGCTGCTGAGAGATATTATGCCTAAACTGATTACACTTCTCATACCAAATCAGGAGAAATATACTCAGATAATGGATAGTATAAATGAAAGTGAGGTGGCCTCATCATTATGTTTATGGCCAACCGTACAATTCCAGTTCTCCCAATAGTTTTCCAACCTCATTACAAAAACTTTTCCAAAAGGACTAGCATCATTTTTAAAAATGTAAGTGGGTAGAGGGCATGCCCCCCAAAACTCTCCTTTGTTCTTTATTCCTTAAAAAGTACAGTCAGTATGGGGTGGTTAAAATTACAATATATTTTTTCCTTCAACATAGAAACTGTGCACCTGTGACTATGATCTAGTTTGGGCAATTATGAGCTAGTTTGAGTCAGAAAGGTTAAGACAGATAAATATATTTTTGCAGCAAGTAGTACTTTTCTAGCAAAAGGCAATAAAAAGTCTGAATGACAAATAGTTTGCGGTTATATGAACTACAACCCTTCACATTCAGAATCTATGATGACAAGCTTTCATATCCTAAGGGCTTGTCTCATTCAAAAAGAAGGTAGTGAGTAGAGAGATAAAAATTAGAGTTCAGTTAATTAGGTGACAACCATTTGACTAATTAGGGAACATATCTAGAGGGCAATGAATATAGAATGAGAATAAAGGAGAGATGATTTTTTAAGGTAAATTTAACATATGAGAAGAATACATTCTCAAGAAAAACAAAACTATAAAATTGCAGTATATGTGCAAGAACAATGTTTAAGAAATTGAGCTTTTTAAAATAGCAATTCTAACCTTTGGAATGTCCTCAAATAGAAAGAATTGCAAGGTACATGTAATCAAGATATAGAAAAAGATTTTTAAAAATTATTTCCTAATATAGTGAAGTCATGACAAGTAGCATAATGTAGTGGAAAGGGCAAAATCTAAAAATTAAGGAAACAGTACACCATTACACTAGACTGTGCCACTAACTCATTCTGGAAAGTTAGTCTAGAATTTCATCTTTTTGAACTTCAGATTCTTCCTCTGTACTATAAGATAAAGTAGCTGACTCCATGATCTCTGCAATTATTTTCTTTATAGATGTCTGTTTCTGTCACTAAAATAAGAACATTTTTTTCTCTGACTAAGATTACTTTTGAATTCGTTAGATAAAAGCACTCAAAACTGAAGAAATTTTATGATACAACTCAACATTAATATAATATAATCTTTAAGTTTTCTAGAACAAATCTATAGTGTGAGAAAAAAACTTAAGAATTAAGACAGATCTGAAAACAGACACATTTTGCAGAAGGCCACCATAATGTTCTTTTAAACTTTTAAATTCAGTTTAGAGCCTCCCTCTTACAAGCAATACTGATGAAAAAATATGCATTTTGTGTTTAAACTTCTAATAGTTATAATAATCATAAAAATAAAATAGTATGCTGAATAACAGGTCACAAACTACATATATCACATATCTGGTACATCACATATCTATATGACATATTATATAATAATTGGACAATTGTATTAGGAGATAGAAAGCTAAACAGTGGTTTTCAATTTTAGTTTGACAAAAACACTTAAAAATAGATTATTGGAGAATAACCAACTTCTCAAGTTTTTAGAGTATTTAACATTTAATTATGATAAGTAGTCTTTCCTGTCAGGTGGCTTAGAACAATACACATTTATTTTCTCACAGTTTTAGAGGTTAGATATTCTAAATCAAGATGTGTGGACAGAGCCATAATCCCTCTGAAGATACGAAGGAAAGATTTGTTCCAGGCCTCTCTGGTGGTGTCTTATAGTTCCTTGTCTTGTGGCAGATAATTCCAATCTTCACATGATGTTCTTTCTATGTGCATGTATGTCTCTTCACATAACTTTTTTTTTTTTTAAATAACACCACTCCTACTGGATTAAGAGCCCATTCTGCCTAAACTTGACTAATTAAATCAACAAACTGTTTCCAAATAAGGTCATAAGGTACCAAGGGTTAAAACTTCAACCTATAAAATTGGAAGGGAGATACAATTTAACTCAAAATATATGGAGATGTCGTAATCATAAAGTAGTGATATATAAATATGAACAGGTCTGTACTTTCTATAGGAAATCAGAAATCAAATTTTATGAAATTCAAGCAATGAATTAATCTCTATGAAAATCATCCTAAACTGTGTCACTATTTTCTTTTAATCTACACTCTACCTCTTGTTGTCTCCCTATTTTTAACTAGATAGAGTTTTTATACAAAAAGCAATGAGAGTAATTTTTTAAAAATGCTAAATCAAATAATGATCATTCCACTACTTAAATTTATGCAAAGGATTACTGTCACACTAAGAGAAAGAGTCAGATTTCCTACCATGTTCCACAGGCCCTTCATGAACAATCCTTATATTACATCTCCAACTTTATCGCAGATTTTTACTAAAAGCATACTGACTTCATTTTTGACTCAGAAATGCTCCTGTTAAGGGCTTCTCAGTTGCAACTTTGCTCAGAATATTTTTAGTCTTTGCATTTCTGACTTTCAATTCAGATTTCAGTTCAATTGTGCAATCTAAAAGCACTGTTCTTAGAGTCACGATGTTAGCAATAGATGGAATTTATTGACTATTTATCATTAGTCTAATAGCTTTACATGCTCTATTTTAATTAAATCTCACTATAACACTATAGGTAGATTCTGTTGCCATTTTACTAATGATGAAACTTAGGTTTCATTAGACTATTAACTTCACCAAGTTCCAAGGTATATGTGCTATACTCAAATCCAGAATTTTCTGAAGCAAAGCTTGTGTTGTATTAATGAATGCTGGATCCTAATTCTCCATTATATGAAGAAAGTTAATTTGTCATTGACTTATTAAAGAAGCCAGAGATTCTGAAAAAGTAGTACAATGTTTGCAAATCATAGATGCTTAGAACCTTTAAGTGTAGTTGTAGGCAATTCCACGTACCTCAGTAATTTTAAGGTATTATAGGTAAAAGAATACGATTGCATCGATAACTATAATCCCGAAGCATCAAGAAACAGTTTTCATTAAAAAATTCTTTTTTTGAAGTCATAAAAAAAGTGTAAAAAATATAAGAAAAATGTATATGTTAAAATAAAGGCTAAATTTGTTGCTTAAAGAAAAATATCGTAGATACTTGAGAGTCACACTATTCCCTGATTTTTGCCTGTTCACCATCAAACTTGCTTTCTTAAATGTGAATTATTTCTCTAAAGTGAATTATTAGCATGACATGGCTCAGATGATGGTGCCTTATGAGAATACGAATGTCAGGAAGAGAAAATTCAGGTCCAGATTCAACATTTGTAACTGAAAGTCAAGCAAGTGTTTTTTGATGGCATAAAAATGTAATTAACATTTGATTCTATTTATTATTTATAAAAGAATACACATCGAGATAGCAATTTGTCCTTTAATATATAGTAAAGATAGATAACTAATTATGGTTAATATAGACAAAATATTGTAAAATGCTAATTAATTTCAGTGTGTAGGAAACATAATGAAGGACACAAGGAAATATAATAGTCTCTATTAATGAGAAAAGAACTTATCTTAAGACTTTATTTTCAAAACACATCCTGTTGAGTTCCTGGAGTCAGAACTCATCCCATAGTATGCAATTTTGACCACACTGAGGATCTTTCAAATTTGTAGCCAGAATTATATTAATAAAACTGGTTAAATTTCTATTAATTTTGCTTCAAAATTTCATAGGAATTTAAGATAAACAAGGAAGGTGCATTAATATTTGTTTTCCTTCCAATAAAATTATATTAGTTTTATTTCAGAACTTATTTTCTTATCTTTGAAAGTATTAATTAATAAAGTGTATTTTATTTTGCAACATTACAAAGCAATAATAAAACATAGCTCTTTCTAAGGAATATGATCATTAGAAGGGATGTTCAGTCCTATTGAAATTTCCTGGTAACTTTCCTACTAGATAAAACCATAGCCTTGTTTTTTAAAAAATATATATTTATTTCATTGTTATCATTGCCACTTGGCAGTTCTTGAAGAAGCTGCAAAGCTCATGTCTCGCCAAATAGGTTCTGACCATATAAAGATAGATGTAAACCAGTTCAGTTTTCTACTGTTAAATTCTATAGCTAAAATAGTAATATCCTGGGTTTTCGATTGAAGGCATAGGTTTTATGAATATATTAATGACCAGATGTTCTACTTCAAATGTTGTTTTCTCTTGGTCCTTCTCAGCAATATTATTCTAATAGGGTAGCAGTGACCTTTATCTAGATTAAACTTGTTAGGGCATTGAAGCTTGAGACAATTTTACAAATCTTTTAAAATAGGATTCTTTCCTTTTTATTGAAAAGCCCCATGGACAAATCATGGGAAACAAATGCAATTTTGAAAAGTATTTCATTGAATGTTTTTTAATGATATTGTTTGATGTCTATTTGAAGAAAGTTAATTAGCATATCTACTCTTTGTGAAACTCAGAGCAAAAGGTCAGAACAAGAGACACTCCCAGAGAGAGAGTCTAGCTTCTAGTTCTAGAGAAAGCCATAAGGGGCTAAATAGAATGAGGTTGTGAAAATGGCAATGTCAAAATAGAAAATAAATTGTCTTTTCTTAATAGCATATGATATCCTTCTTACTGACCTAAGTAGACAAGAGATAGGCTGGGTTATAAAGTAAACTGAATTCTGAGATGTCCTATATTCTTCATAATTTCTTCACCAGTGCCAGAGTCCTTATAAGAATTGGTACAGAAGACTCTGTTGAACAGTCATACCTATACTTTGAAAAATAAAATTTATTCAGCTCTATATTTCCTTGCTAAGTGGAGACTAGGGAAGTATAACTGAATAAAAGGAATGCTTAACATCAAAGATTTTATAGGTAATAGCATAAAGAATACTCTCTGAACTGAATGCTACCAGTTGAAAAAAAGGAATAGTCAAGGCTTATAGAATTGTCTTAGCTAAAACTTTTGTGTGAAGTAACCATGAGTTAATCAGGTTTAAAAATCTGAGATAGGTAGCAGAACACTATTACCTTCCACAGATGTTTAAAAGAAAAATAGCATATAATAATCTATCTATTTAGAACTGGAGTGCAGCTTCCTTCAACATTTATTTCTATCTATGCTTGGAATTTAAGGAGGGAAATTTAGCTTCACATTTATATTTAGTATGTTCTCTAATTTAAATTAACCTTTTTTTTTTTGGTACCTCTCTGTAGTTGGGGAACTTTACATGTACCAGTGAAAAAAGCTTTTTCCCCTTCAAGGGGAAGAAAAATCACTTTTTCACTCCTCAAAATCCACCAGATCCTTGTCTAACAGCAATTGATCATAGCTGAGCTTGATTAGAAAAATAATGGTTTTCAGGAGACTTTTACTATGGATAATCCATAGTGTGGATATTATAGTGGCAGATATAAATTTTATTAAATACTGTTGTGTGATGTTGGCTATCTTAGACAAATGATTAACTATTTAATAAGTGAAAAATCATTCACAGTTTTCTGTCAATGTCCTTGTTATCAATGTTTAGTTAAAAAAAATAAACATATATTGTCAAGAGACTGTTATATTTTCTGGGGCAAGTCACTTAATATCTTTACACTCAAAAATTCTTAATTATAAAATGCAAGGGTTTAACACTAAAGCTGTGCCAGTGACTAAAGATTCAAACATAAATAAATGAGATTTTGCCCTTTTGCTTTTCACAGACTAGGGAATGGCAGAGATGTAACTAACAAATGCAGTGCAGTGTGTAGTCTAAGCTAAAACATACAAGCAAAGAGTTGTGAGAGCAAAGAGGAAGAGTATTTCTAACTTTGATGATTTGTATAATAATATATACAGTGAATCTTAAATGTTTGGTAATATTTTTGCCTCTAATGACAAATTTGATTTCAATTTAGCTACACATTTCAATGTACATTTACATTTACAATGTAGATTTGAATTAGTTATTTTTAACATTGGTCCTTTTAAGTATACATACTAATATTCTAGATATGATCATCATGGTGATTTTTTATTGGCATAGTTAATATATAATAGTACTGTGTATTGAAGACTTATTCCTATATTGGTAGACGTTAATAATCACATCAGGGAGAGTTAAACCATTATACAACTAGTTCATTAAAATGACTTCATTATTGTGGTAAAGTATCAAGACCCTGGGTTTTGTTAAGTATTTTACTTTTTAAAATACATAAAATATGTTTACACTTTATAATAAAAAACTATCAAAAAAAGAATAACAGTTAAATCAGTTCTTAAATGGTGGGCATAATTTGATCTTGAAGAAAGAAAGTAAAATGTGATCCAAAAGAGTATGATGAGGGTATAGCTAACAACAATATGGATGAACATAGAAAAACATTGATTTTTGTACTTGGGCCACGGCTGTCAAGGAATTCTATAAGTGATTTTTGAAACCTAGACCTGATGCCTCCTTAGAAATAATTTTATATATTTTAATTAAACTAGAGTATATATTACAGCTGCAACTTAAATTTATAATTAAAACAAAAAGGCACAAACATATCAAACAATGTATTTTAAATATTTTTCCCAATATTACCAGCTCCAAAAACATATTTAAATGTAAACAAATTAATATTATGGTAACTCTTAATCTGAAGTGGCAAAGATGTTAAAAAATAAACATTGGTGCTAGTGCTACAGAATTGATTAAAATTTTTTTAAATTTTTATCTCTTTGTAAATACTGATACATTATCTCAACTACAATAATGATTCTCTTGTGGATGGTCTAAAAGGAACCTATTTTTTCTCTAGATGAAAAACTGTTGTAAATTAGACCTGAGAATCAATGATGCTCATCAGAATTATATTCTCAAGACTAGGAAGGCAAGCATTCTGATCCTCATTGATTATTATCTCTTCATCTTCATTTAGTGTTCTCATGTCAAGTGTATTTTTGAAATAAAAGAATGAAAAGATTTCCATGAGGATAATCTCTGAAGGATTCAGCTTTGTAGAATGAGGCTACCTGCTTTTACCTATTCATATTGAGCAGGCATTGCTCTGTGCCTCTGTGCAAAAGGGTGATATATATTTGGCAAAACAGGCCTCCTAAGACCATAAGAATCTTAACTCAGGCCCAAAGACAGAAAGTTTATTGCAGTAGGTAGGGAGGGATAAAACACCAGAAAGAACAGGTGTTTTAGAAAATAGTTTTAAAAGTGGCAGTCAAGCCAAAATATGATAACGTACTTGCTGGAGGTCATAAAAGCTGAGAAAGCACTCTCTGGTCCCAACCAGGGCAGGGGGACCTGCCAGAAACTGCAGAATGGTAAAATTGACAAGAGTGTTTGGTGCTCTGCACATATTTATTCAACAGAACTTAGAATATAAAAATAATGAATAGAAAAAAAGTGTTAAATGTGCTTATGCCATAATTTTAGGACTAGTCATTGCAAGTTAGAGACTAAGGGACAAAACATTTTTTGATACACATGTTAGCAAGTGATTAATTCATTTAGAGACCTAGGAAGTAAATATTTCATACAAAAACAAAGAAATTAAAAATTAGGACAATTAAAAATTGTCATGACAAAGAAACATCTCTGTACTTTAACCTCTACTTTAGGCCAGGCATTCTAATAATCTGTCTCTATCTTTACATTTGTATATATACACTAAAATACAAATATAGTAAAAAATTGATAAGTGCAATAATCTTGTGACATATACACACATACACGTTTGTAGAGTGTGTGTGTGTGTGTGTGTGTGTGTGTGTGTATTCATGGTAACCATACTCTCTTTAGACAAGAGCAACCAGAATACGTATTACAATGGAATTAACTTTTTCTTCAGA
Organism: Macroglossus sobrinus; assembly: GCA_004027375.1. Lineage (NCBI taxonomy): Eukaryota > Metazoa > Chordata > Mammalia > Chiroptera > Pteropodidae > Macroglossus > Macroglossus sobrinus. Next base: position 340,136 of record PVKZ01000227.1, on the reverse strand, counting down.
TTCTCACAACTAAAAAATTATTGACTTTCTCACATCTCATGGCTTCATTGTTTGTCATTTAGCAAACTTTATTATTGTGATTTGTAATTATTTATTTGCTTTTTCTATCTCTCTTAGAAAACTGTGAGTTCCTCAGGTATCACTTAATCACTTCTGCATCTCACATATCTTGCTTACTTTGGGAGGAGTAACAGGCAAATTCTTCTTGTTGCCAAAGTTGGTCAAGTTGCTATAATACAGAAAGTATTTTTCTGTGGTATTAGTTTCCTAGGACTGAGTATAACAATGTACATCAAAAGTAATTGAATTAAAAAACAGAACTTTATTCTCTATGAAGGCTAGAAGTCTGAAATCAAGGTGTCAGCAGGACCATGCTCCCTCTGCAAGCCTTGAGAAGAATTCTTACTTGCCTATTCCCACTTCCAGAGGCCCCATGCATTTGTTGGCTTACTGTAGAATAATTCAAATCTCTGCCTCCACCTTCACACAGATTTTTCTGTGTGTCTGTGTCTTTTCCTTTCCTTATATGGATACCAGTCATTGAATTCAGTCTTTCTAAATCTAGAATGATTTAATCCTTAGATCCTTAACTAATTATATCTATAAAGTCTTTATTTCCAAGTAAAGTCACCTGCTGAGATTCCAAGTGGACATAAATTTTGGGAGGACAGTATTCAAAACATTAGACCAGTAAATCAGATTTTCCAATAAGACAGTCATTTCCTCATCTAACCAATGTTTAATTGAGCTTACTATGAATCAGTTGAAGGGAAATGCCAGTCAACCAAATAGACAAATTCTCTTCTCTAAAGGTGCTGTTCACTTTTTATTGGGGTGGGTGAGAAGAATTGCAAATATAGATAGATTGTAATGGGTCATGAGAACTTATGTATTTAAGATGGCGATGTGTAACGGGTCATGAGAACTTATGTATTTAAGATGGCGATGTAAGATCTAAGATGGCAGAATGGAAAATTTTAAATTCCCCCAGCAAGGTAGACTGCAATCCCCTCTGACCAAGGGCTGGAATTCTCCACCCAGACATCCTATTTGCTTGCTTAAAGGTCAGGCCATAATCAGGTCATATGGTTAGCCAATAAGGAACTGCAACCTGTCCCGCGCACGCCAAATTAGCCCGCCATAAACATAATATAAGGAACCCCATGCTAAGAATCGGGGCTCTTGTTCTCCCTGCTGCGGCAGTGGAGGCTTGAGCCCGGATTTGAATTAGTAATAAAATGTTCTTTTTGATTCTAATTCGGCTCTGAGGTCATCTTTCTATTTGTATACTTCCATATTTAAAATAGTCAATTTTAAATATGGAAGTATACAAATAGAAAGACATAGAGATAGAAGTGGAGCTACAGACAGGGAGGTAAAGAGTATAATAAAGAAAAAAACAGAGCAAGAGAAGACAACTGAAATTTACATCATTAAGTTGCTTCTTCTTTGATTTGTGTTAGTAAAGTCTTTATAAGCCATTAAGTAATATTTTGAGTGTGTGTCTATTGATCTAGTAGTACTGTAATTTAAATGACCCTTAAGAATGAATCCTTCTCATTCTCAGGAATTTTTTTGTACAATGAATTATAATAGAGATTTTGTAAGAGTTAGAATTTTTAAAAAATGTTTTTGAAGAGAGAAAGGATTCAGCATGCTACTTTTAACAGTTTTCTATGAAAACAAATAGATATAAATTTTTAAACAAAATTTAATTCAAAAGGTAAGAGTCATTGGCTCATAAGTAGAGTAAAGGAAAATCACAAATTTGCCTTTTAATAATTGTGTGATGTTGAGATTGGTTCTTTACTTAAGAACGAAGACAGAATTCATCTTTCAATAGATGTGAGAATTAAATGAGATAGCATATGTGTGGGTGGTAACGTAGCACATTATTTGGAACATAAGAGGTGTTGGGAGCCATTTCTGTTGCCTGTCTTGCAGACAGGGTTAAAGTTGCCTGCAAGCTAGAAGTTTGCAGAGCAGGTGGGCTCTATGCAGAAGGAGGAAGTTTGGCTTAATGTAAAGAGTTGAAGGTTCCTTGCCCCAGGGAATGGGAGACAGAACAGGATGAAAGAGGTTGTGAGAGAACTTATGTAAATGTCAGCAATTGTTAGAATATCTGTGGGTTTTGTTTCCTCTGCATTTCCAAGGGTATAAATATGCTGTGCTTAATAAATTCAATGCGCAATATTTACTGTTAGCACTCCGGACACTATCTTTTGTCTCTCTCTCTTTGTCTCTTTTCTTTCTTTTCTCAATACCCACTCCCCCTCTCAGGAACTGTTCAATTGGGCTCCAGCAAAGTGGTTTGAAACAAATATTAAATCTAAATGTCTCTTTAATTACTCTTGTCCCTAACATTCATCACAAAATGTGATACAACCTTTGTTATCATCATATGGCTATTGACTATTTTTATTGTAATTGAATTGAATTTATGGCTCCACCTCAGTCCATAATAAAAGTTTTTATTAAGAAAAACTGAAAGAAGCCAGGAAAATGGCATTTATTAGTAAAGGGTACATGTTAGCTCCTCTTTTTGATTATTTTAACCTATTGAATTAAAATCTTCCTTTTAACTGTTATGGTATTCTCTTTAAGTTAAACATATTATAAGGTAAATTATGTTAATGCATTAAACAATTTTAACATCCAGAAAATTAATTCTCCATATAAATGTTGCAAGCAAATGAATACTGAATAGTATCCTCAGTAGTGTCCCCATACTGTGGTAAGTAGGTTGCTTATGAATAATATGGATAATCAGAAAAGGTGATTACATTTATTTGAAGGTGGGGAAGATGTCACTCTACCTTTAAAATTATGTCAGTCTTTTGAATTTAAAAAAACTGTTTTTGGTTAAGAGTGCATATTTTTCATTTTATCTGCTTTTGTTCTAATCAAACTGATGTCAATTTTTTATTTTTAATTCAAGTCTACGTATTTCTCTACTTACTGGCAAGAGATTTAGATGAAGTATCTGTTCCTTTTGACAGAATAAAACTATAAGAGTACTTTCCTTAGTTTGTCATGCAGTATTTAATAATTTTCTTCTTAAATTTAGAGTTTCTTGAAATGGGCTGAAATCTAAAAATATTTCTGGCAGAAGCAGTTATACCAGACATCTTAATTATTATGTTTCCAAGGAAATGACAGGTTGTGTAAGGGAAGCTGACATGTCTCCCTGTAGCTATGTGCTTTCTATATTGGAACTTTAGGCTATTATAAATTACCTAGGCCTGAGACTGGCATGAGAACAAAGCCTCAAATATAAACCAGCTGCCACATAATAAAGCTGGTGTTAACTCTTCAAATTTCCCCTTTTCCTTATGGTATACTGCCCAAATATAATACTTTTAAGAGCACACAGATTTCTATATGGACAGTATTTGATTATCATATTGCCTTTATTTTCTCAAACCCTTGCTGTTTATTCTTCACTGTGGTAATCATTCTTAAAGGTAAAATTGAACAGGAAGATGGAGTAAGCTGGAGAAGAGGTTAGATCCAAGGAGTGCAGGAGGTTGGCAGTTATTCTGTAAGACAGATGCTCTTGACAACTATTGTTTGACTGGAGTCCCTGCCTATTCTGCTGAATGCTATGTTTTTACATTAGGAAAGGAACTTAATCTTTTCACCTGCTGGTTAGAGGGGAGGGGAGAAGCACTTGGGCAATCTTGGAGTTAAGCAGCTGACATAACAGCACTGTGCAGCAAATTGAATAGGGCAACCATGTTAAACTGTTTCCTGTTGGGAAGGTATTTTGAATTGCACTGCCGCACTTTTTTGCTTTGCTTCTTGAATTTGGGCCACTTTAATAGGTATTATTGCGTTGCTAAAATCCTCAGCCAAGTCTAAGTCTCACTACTAACAATTGAAATGGCAGTAATTAGTAAAATTGTCATTCTCCAAATACAAGGAAGTATCAAATGAGGCCTGCTTAACATTGTGTTATTAAACCTTTAGAATTATGTGACTGATATATTTCATTTATAATATAAAAATAATGCTATGAATTTTTTATAAATGTGTTTATAAAATGTTTTCTTTTGAGAAAAAACACTGTAACATTACAAATGTTAAAATGCTTTGGAGATAGAAGAAAATGGATTAGAGTCTTGTTTTATACCTTACACTTCCTTTCTATATTACATTGGATATGTTCGAATGTCTATTTTTCATAAAAAATGATAAAAAAAATAATACAAACAAACCAAACCTCCAGACATGGTATGCCCTATCAATTTCATAGTGGAGTTGCAAAAATCAAATGAGAGTAAAAATGTGACAGTGGTTGAAAACTGTACAGTGCTATAAAAATGTACATTTTATCACCATTTCATTGGGATTTTTTTGTTGTTAGAAATTGCTCATCCTTTTCTGGGAACACAAATTAGCAAACTGTATGAATGAAATAATGAGTGGTGTGGTTTGAGAAATGAACGCCTACTTGATAAATCTGGTGAAAAAGGACCTTCATTCACAATAGAGTGTCTTGTCAGTCTCTCATTACACATAAAATCCAGTGAAATCCATCAGATTACTAACAGAAAATGGCATTTATTAGTAAAGGGTACATGTTAGCTCCTCTGTTATTAGAAACTCCTGCCTATGGACTGCTGAGCTTGATTGATGAGTTTATAAAAGTCCAATCTCTACACTGCTTCTTTATTAGTTATTTCAGAAGATTTTCAAAAGAATTTATATTCAACCTCATTTATATATTATGTTTTATATGTGCTTTGTCGTAGCATGAGCTTCAGACATAAGGGAATATCATTTTCAAATATGGTCATTAAAAATTTTGCAAATATGATATTATAATAAGAATATTCTCCCCTTGTGTCCATGTTAAAATTGTTTCCAATATGTAGCATATTTGGTTTTGTACCCAAGGTAAATGATTTCAATTGATGTTACCAGTGATTTATCCACTTACTGAAATTATTCTCTTACTGCTGATTATAATACAGATAATAAATAATCTTGGATTATAAAAATAAGAAAATTATTATGAATATCACTTTATTTCACTACTCATTTCTTAATTGAGAGATAATAACACATATCCAATATTAATTTTTCTTTTTTATTTAAAGATATTAAATGATCAATTATTATGTAGGTTTTAAATTATGAAATTATATATTAATTTCAAATTTTAGCTGTTTACTCTTGTTATGACTCATTTGTAATGAAGTTCCCAGTCCCCTTTTCTGAGTCAGTTAACCCATTTTCCAGCTTTTGTGAGTATTGACTGCTAATGGCTCAAAGATTTCCCCTCTTTTGGAAAGTTGTCCTTGGAAAAAAAAAAATTGTCTTATCTGAGAGGTTTTCCCCACCCAGGGTAAGCCCACAGCCAAGGACTAACTAAAATTGGGACACAAAATCCTGGTCTGCCTTTGCCTCAATTGCAACTTTATGCTGCAATTTATGCAATTTATACAATTTAAACTCCGGACAGGAGTACATTTTTGTGCAGATCTCCAAGGTCTCCACTGCATCATCCTGCTTTCTTTATGCAAATCCTTTCTCCTATGACCAAAACATTGATAAATCTTGCTCCAAAATCTTTGTATCTATCTCTGCTTCTAGGGAACCCAATATGAGGCAGTTGGTAACTGAAATGGCCATAAGAAGCATATTTTAAGGAATCTGGAATTTGACCACTCACCAACTAGCAAACAATGAGAATGCCATCTTTTTATAATAGGATATTGGTGTTTCTTAACATTCTGTAAAAATGTAATTGCTAAGATTTTTTTCCAGAATCAAAACTGGGTTTTGGAAGAAAATAGATCGCCTTATCTCTGACATTCAAGAGGAATAGGGCAAATAATAATTATAAGGACTGTTTAATTGGGTGCTTATCACTGAATACTATTGATACTTAGAATAGAGAAAATGATCAGTTTAAGCAATTAGATGCCAATTAAAAGAAAAGTATGAAAGTCAGAGAGCCTACAAGGAAGCATTTTAAATTAATTTTGATATAGTATAGTCTGAAGGCAGCTAAAGTATGGATCAACATCAAGACCCAAGCCTAAGAGTAGCAGAAATTCAGAAAATATCACTTAGGGTTTTGACAGGTGTGCAGTATTAGGACTCTGATAAGGAAGGAGTGGGAATATCTGGATAGATCTCGAGATTTTCCTGTGCCTTTTAGAGTGTAGAAATGGCAAAATCCTTCTCATTGGAGAAAAGAATTTTACTCTTTTTGAAAATTATTGCAATTTCAAATAGGCAAGTTTTTTATCAAATGCTTGCCTAGTCAAGATCTGCTCTCATCTGTTCTCCTGGCCACCAGATCAATCACTAGCATGGCTTGACTAAAGAAGAACTGGTTCTGGTATGGAAGAAAAGATGTTATAAACTCTACGAGTTGCAGGTTCTGGCTAGTATATGCATAGGAGTATATGCCTATGAGTGAATCATGAGGCTTCTGGAACAAGAATGGCATAAAATAATACTGGATATGTGAGATTTTATTAATATGGAGAACTTCTATGATATGGGATTTTACAACCTGAAAAGACTCCTTAAATTGAAATTTCTGGAATGTCCAAGTTTTGGATTCTGAGAAAGTTATCAGTACTTCATTACCTACAATTTGAATCCATAAAACACTTCAGAGTTAGATATCTGCTTTGATGCTCCTCAAGTTTAAGATTTCATCTCTGAGAGGTGTTTTGCCTTATGCTCACCTGTCACATTTCCGAATCTTTCTGGTCTATATACTTCTGTTCGCAAGAATGCTGGCTTTAATGTAGTAAAATGAATGCATTGTTTATATTTAAGAACCAGAGATCCAAATATCACCCTATATTCACTGACAATGATCCGATGTCCAAAGTTTCCATAAGGTTCTCAAGTTTGCTTTAGAATTACTTAACAGATCCCATGGGATCGGCAACCACTGCTAATATTATCATTCCATGTGATCTTTTTATTACCCTCTGCTGGAGAATGATCATATCTTTGTTTTACTGAGCTGGTCCCTTTACTAAATCACCTCGATATTAATTATAAACAATAGCATCAAGAGAAGTATCTTTCTTGTCAGGCAATGACAATATCTCTCTAAGAAAAGACTCAGTTAATATCACAAGCTTGAATAGTTATTCATGGTTTTAAGGCTAGTTAATACTTCACTCCATCCCTCTGCATGCTATGCCATAAACCAAGCATCTATAAAGAATACATATCAAGTAGTATTAAAAGTATAAAGTGTAATATGAAAACCTGTAGGTAGGTGCCATGGAAAGCTAATAATTAGGTTTATTTTGAAATAGATATTCTATAATTTTTTTTCAATATTATATTGAATATAGTCATCATTATATAATAATGAAAATAATTCAATATCTATAAGTAAAAATTATATTTAGAAAAAATGAATTATTAATTGGTGATCGATTCATAAAAAATGTCATGAAAAAGTGAGCAAACATTTTACATTTGTCTGTAATACCTGATTATTGCTTCATATGTGTGTAAATGTGTATGTTATTTCTGCAGCTGAAGTATTTTCACTTTTCCTTTTTCCTAGTTAAATAAACAATTACTTCTAAACACTACAGTTAAATGACACTGAATTTTTTTACTCCAGTCATCATTTCATCACTATAGTTTTAAAATTTATCAATAAGTGACTGAATATAGCTTCTCCAAAACAATACTGATTTCTAATACTTTGGTTTTCAAACAACTTATAGAAATAAGTAGAAAAAGTTTTTTAAAAGGGAAACTTCTGTATTGAAATAAATACACATAAAAAGTACACAAATACCAACTGTTCATAGACATGAATTATAAAACAAATATACTCCATGAAACCCCTAAAACAATAGGAAATAGACCATAACCTATACTTCAGAAGCTTCTCTTGTATATCCTCCAATTACCTCCCTCCTTTCTTTTTGAGTTTATTCATAGTCTGACTTCTAACATCATAGAAATGTTTTATCTATTTCAAATTTTACATAGATAAATTATTTCTATCTGGTTACTTTCAATCAACAATTTGGGAGGTATATCTACATTGTAGAATATAGTAGTTCATTCACATTTATTGCTGTATCATATTCCACTTATTATATAACATTATATTCATCCATTCTTCCACAGATGAACACTTGGATGGTTTCTTTTTTTGCCTATTACAAAAATGTTCTGCTATGAAATTTTTGTACATGATTTTAGTGGACATTTGCATACATTATTCTTATGTATATACAAAGAAGTACTACATCAATTTAAGTAAGAGCAGTATACAAAGTTAAAATATGTAAATCTATTGCATTTCTTTTTACTTGCTACAAAAAACCTGAATAATGAATATTTTTAAAACTCTAATTACAACATAAAAGCCAAAATAATTAGAAATTAATTATTTTAAGATGCACAAGATCTACACTGAACTACAATATTAAATAAATACTAAAATATTATTATAGGAAATGAAAATATACCTTAAAAATAGAAAGATATGCATGTTCATAAATTGGAAAGTTGGTATTGTTAAACTGTCATTTCTCTGCAAATTTCTCTATATATTAATAGCAAATCCAAAACAATCTCAGCAGGATATTTTTTAGAAATTCATTTTTTAGTCTAAAATGTATATGAAATGCAAAAACCATAGAATTTAAATAGCATTCTTAAGAAAGAACTAATTTGGAGGTCTTACACACCTGACTTCAAGACATAACCAAAGCCACTGTAATCAAGACAATGTGTTACTGATATAAGGATCAACTAATAAAGAAGACAGAATTGGACCTCAATGTATACAATTGATTTCTGACGAAGCTATAAAATTGTCCAATGGAAAAGAAAATTTTTTTCTCAAAAATATCAGAAAAACTGACTGTTTATTTTAAAATATTTAACCTTTACGTTTTTCTCACACCCTACATCTAATTTAATTTAAGATAGGTTCTATCTGTGCATAAAAGCTAAAACCATGATCTTAAAAAAAAAAAACATAGACTATCTTTTTGACTTGAGAGAAATATTTTTAGACAGATCACAGAAAGCAATAACGATAACAGAAAACATGATACATTAGATATTATTAAGTTAAAAAATATCTGCTCTCTAGAATATATTATCAACTTGAAATTCTATAATAAAAAAAATTCAATAAAAATGGGCAAAATTTTGAATAAGCGCTTTCTAAAACACATACAAGAATGGTCAAAAATAGATAGAAAAGTTGCTTAATGTCATTGTCATCAGGAAAATTCAAACTAAAACTATAATGAGATAATCATAACATTATTTATCCCTTTATAAATAGCTAAAATTTGAAGTTTGATTTAATTGGTAAGAAATGGAGTGATAAAAAAAATCTCATCAATTTTTAGTGGTAATGTAAAATGGTACAACTACTTGAATAGAGTTCAGGCAATTTTTTATAAAACTAAACAAAATACTATTACATCATCCAGCAATTCCAATTCTAGATTTAGCAAAAATAAATAAAAATATATGTCTGTAAGTTGACTTGTACAAAATTGTTTATATCTGCTTTGCTTACAATAGCCAAAGACTGGAAACAAATCACATATTTGTCAATAGTAGAATTGATGAACAACTATTGTGGGTTCATATAATGGAATAATACTACACAATAAAAAGGAATAAACAATGCATGCAAAAGTAAGACTAAATCTCAAAAAATCACTATGCTGAGTGAAACAATCTTTATACACAAAATTCATAATATATAATTTACTTGAATTCTAGAACATGCTAAACTAATCTATAATGGAAAATCAAGCAGTAATGACCTCTGGAAGAACAGGGCTGAGAACTAAAAACAAGTATAAGAGAGCACTGTAAGTTGATAGTAATATTTTATATCAAGTTGGGCATTAAATAACACATGTAAGCATTTATCAAAGCTCAGTGAATATATAGTTAACATTTGTGCATTTTATTATATATATTAAACAAATTTGTAATCAAATGTAGATATGTAGCAGGGATTGTATAGAAGTCTATAATTTATTTTAAAGTATAAAAAAAATAAAATATATTAATGGTTGGATATCAGGATGAATATATGAATAGATGTGAGATAAAAATTTTAAATGGTAGAATCTAGATAGGCGAATATTTGAATGTTAATCGTAAATCTTTTTTTAAAAATTTTCTGTGTGTTTCAATGTTTTAGTAATAAAATATTAAGAAAAACTAATTAGGACTTTTGTAGCCAGCCATATTAGAATAATTATTATCAATCTTTCTCTTTTAATGTAACAACTAGATAACAGAAAAAAAAAAAATATATATATATATATATATATATACATGAAATACAATTTTTCAACAATGGACAACTGAGAGCTGTGATTCCAGAAAAAAAAGGAAAACAAATGACAAGAAATGTGTTTACCCAAGCTTTCAGCCTGGAGTTATTTTCCAGATTGAAGGGAAGGGGATACTTGGCAGCAACACTGGATCCAGAGTTAAAGAGATAGAAATCCAGTTTGGAATAATTGAAGCAGCTGGAATTTGTGGGACAGAATAACAGAGATAAGGGGATAATGCAGAAAAGCAGTTTTAGAAAATTGCTCAAGTTCCCATTGATTTCACCATTCAATCTAAAGGGTAAAAGTCCTCAAGACCAGTCAAAGAACTACCAGGATCTGTGAGCTAAAATTATTTTAGAACTCATATCTATGGAATGTTTGTGTTCTCACAAACTAAAGAAACTCCAGTAACAACTTAGAACATTTAAGACACCTAAAAGATCAAACATCATAAAAACCCTGAATTAAAGACTACTCTAAACCTCCTCTACAAATTTGGATAATAAATCCCAAAAGAACCAAATGGTTATGCAAGTAACTTAGTTAATAAACTTTAACACTCTTTAAAGTAGGATAAAACAAATCTAGTCACCAGAAAACCTAATATTTACAATGCCAGGATGAAATTTTAAAAAATAATTACTAAATGTGTAAAGAAATGAGAAAACATGGTTTATAATCAGGAGGAAAATCACCCATTAAAAATAAGCTGAATAAAGGCAGAAATGATAGAATTTATAGACAAGGGTTTTAAAGAGGCTATTATACAACAAAAAATAAATAAATAAAGGGAAAAAGACAATGTGAGAGAAATAAAAGATATAAAATAAATCATAGAAATTTCGCAGATGAAAATTTTACATTCAAATTTAAAAATGAACACTTACTAAGTGACTTAAGAGCAGGTTACAGAGAAACATGGCAGAGTGAGAGATATCCCCAGATCTCTCTTCTTGAAAAAACAACAAGCTGAATATCTAAAACTCAACAACAACAAAAAACACCTAAGCTGCAAACGAGCATGTCTGAGTGTGGAATCTGCACAAAAGAGGTACCACAGGAATGAGCTGGAGCTTGGAATTCAAGAAGTCAAAAGAATACTCAGTTATCACAACCCAAAAAGGCCTTATCCAAGACACGTTGTATTATTATCAAAAAATCACTGACAAAAGAAGTATTCTCAGGGCAGCCAGGCAAAAGAAGAGGGTAACCTATAAAGGAAAACACATTAGATTATCATCAGACTTCTTAGCACAAACCTTACAAGCCAGAAAGAAGTGAAATCAAATTTTCAAACTATTACATGAAAGAAGCTACCAGCCAAGAATAATGTATCCAGCTAAGCTCTCCTTTAGATATATAAAAAAAAATTATGACCTTTCCAAACATACAAAAATTGAAAGAATTCTCAACTACAAGGCCTGCAATACAGGAAATACTGGAAAGTGTTAGCTCACCTAAAACAAAATGACAAAAAAAAAATTAACTATGAGTAAGGCAACTAGCAGGCAGACAGAAGCAGAGGAGCGCAACTCTTACTAAGAACAGGGCATTATAACCTTAAACGAAAAGAAGAGATTTACTAATGGAAGATAGTAATGAATGTTTAGCATATAAGGGACAAATTGAGACTACAAAGTCTGAAAAGGGGAGGATTCAAAGATCCAAATTCACAAAGGGGAATGGAGATAAGGCACACACAGAAGAAAATGGAAGTCTACGGCCATACCATCTTGAACAAGCCCCATCCCATTTGATCTTGGAAGGTAAGCAGGGTCAGGCCTGGTTAGTACTTGGATGGGAGATCACCTAGGAAGACCAGGTGCTTTAGGTGAAAAAAGAAAGAAAGAAAGAGAGACAGAGAGAGGAGAGAGAGAGAGAGAGAGAGAGAGAGAGAGAGAGAGAGAGAGAGAAAGAAAGAAAGAAAGAAAGAAAGAAAAAAAGAAAGAAAGAAAGAAAGAAAGAAAGAAAGAAAGAAAGAAAGAAAGAAAGAAAGAAAGAAAGAAAGAAAGAAAGAAAGAAAAAGAAAAAAAATGGATGAGTGTATATATATATATATATATATATATATATATAACTACGCTTTACATATTCGTAATGGTAACCACACATCCAAAAATTCAAAAGCCCACCAAAAAAACAAAAGCCCACCAAAACAAAACAAAACAAAACAAAACAAAACAGAAATACCAGGGCAAGGAAGCAGTAGAAACACCAAGCTACCAGAAACCAAAGATAAAATGTTTATAGAAAAACCTCATATTTCAATAATCACCCTAAATGGAAATGGACTGAATTCACCAATAGATAGGCACAGTTTAAGACTGGATCAAAAAACAAAAAATGAAACAAACAAACAAACAACAACAACAAAAACCCAACCATATGTTGCCTCCAGGGGACACATCTCAGTTCCAAAGACAAATACAGACTCAAAGTGAAAGGGTGGAAGATAATATTTCAAGCAAATGGCATTCAGAGAAAAACAGAAGTAGCAATACTAATATCAAAATAAAAAAGGTAAAGAAAGATACTGAGGAACACTTCATAATAATAAAGAGAATCTTACACCAAGAAGACTTAACACTTATTAATATCTATGCTCCCAATAATGAAGTCCCATAATATATAAAGCTGTTAATTACAGAACTAAAGGGAGAAATAGACCAAAACATTATCATAGTAGGGGACCTAAATATCCCACTGTTGGACAGATCATCCAAACAGAAAATCAATAAGGAAATAACATCCTTAAATGACATGTTAGACCAATTGGAAATAATTGGCATATATAGATCCTTCCATCCCTAAAAAGCTGTTTATTGATTCTTCTCTAGTGCACATGAAACATACTCAAGAATCGACCACATACTGGGACACAAATATAAGAGGATTGAAATCATACCAATTATATTCTCTAATCATAAGGCTTTGAAACTAGAGATCAGCTGCAAACAGAAATAAGGAAGAATCACAAATACATGGAAATTAAACAACATGCTACTGAAGAATAACTGGGTCAGAGAAGAAATAAAAAGAGAAATCAAGAGATAAATAGAAACAAATGATAATAATAGTAAAACATATCAAAGCTTTTGGGACACTACAAAAGCGTTCATAAGAGAAAAGTTCATATCATTACAAACCTATCTCCAAAAACAAGAATGAACCCAAATAAATAACCTAACACTTCATCTTAAAAAGCTAGAAAAAGAAGAACAAATGAAGCATAAATTTAGCAGAAGGAAAGAAATAATCAAAATTAGAGCAGAAATAAATGAAATTGAAAAACAAAACAAACAAACAAACAAAAAAGTAAATGTAACAAAGAGCTGGTTCTTTGAGAATGTTAATAAAATTGACAAACCCCTGGCTAAATTCACTAAAGAAAAAAGAGAAAGAACACAAATATACAAAATCAGGAATGAAAGAGGGGAAGTTACAACAGACCCCATAAAAATACAAAGGATCATACAAGAATACTATGAAAAAGTATATAACACCAAATTTAATAACCTAGGAAAAATGAACCAATACTTAGAAAAATACAAACTTCCTAGTCTGTATCAAGAACTGGAAAATCTAAATAGACTGATCAGCAGTATGGAAATTGAAAACATCATCAAAACCTACCAAAAAGTAAATGTCCAGGACCAGATGGCTTCACTAGTGAATTCCACCAAACATTCAAAGATTTTATACCTATTTTTCTCAAACTCTTCCAAAAAATTGAAGAAGAGACAATACTTCCCAACTCATTTTATGAGATCATTATTGCCCTAATACCAAAACCTGGTAAAGATAACACAAAAAAAGAAAACTACAGACCAATATCTCCCATGAATACAGATGCAAAAATCCTAAATAAGATACTAGCCATCTGAATACAAGAACATATTAAAAGATTATAAACCACGATCAAGTGGGCTTTATCCCAGGGACACGGAGATGGTTCAACATATGCAAATCGATTAATGTGAGACACCATATAAACAAATTAAAAAATAAGAATCATATGATCATACCAATACATGCAGAAAAAGCCTTCAACAAGATACAGCATCATTTATGATCAAAACACTTAAAAAAATCTGTATAGAAGGAAAATACTTTAACATAGTAAAGGTTATTTATGACAGACCCTCAGCCAACATCATACTTAATGATGAAAACTAAAAATCTTCCCTCTAAAATCAGAACAAGGCAAGGCTGTCCACTATCACCACTGTTATTCAGTATAACAATGGAGATCTTAATCCAATCAGGCAAGAGAAAGATATAAAAGGCATCCACATAAGAAACAAAATTAATGTTCAAGTATCCATAGCATTCCTATGCTCTTAATGAATTTCTCAGAAAAAGAAGATGAAAAATAATTCCTTTTGCAATTGCAACAAAAAAAAAATAAAATACCTAGGCATAAATCTAACAAAACGTGTAAAAGACCTATGTAATGAAAACTATAAAACCCTATTAATAGCAATTGAAGAAGATACAAAGAAATGGAAAGAAATTCTGTGTTATTGGATTGAAATCAACATAGTTAAAATGACCTTATTACCTAAAGAATTATACAGATTTAATGCAATCTCCATCAAAATCTCATCGGAATTTTTTTTTTTAAATAGAACAAAAAATGATCAGATTTGTGTGGAAGTACGATAGACAACAAATCGCCAAAGCCATTCTGAGGAAAAAAAAAAAAAAAAACAGAGACAGAGCTGGAGGCATCACTCTGCCTGACTTCAAATTATACTAAAAAACTATAATAACCAAATGGCATGGTGTTGGCAGAAAAACAAACACCCAGACCAATGGAACAGAATCGAGGGTCCAGAAATAAACCTGTATTTATATGTGCAAATGTTTTTTGACAAAAAAAAAAAAAAATCAGTGGAGTAGTGGAGAAAAAGAAAGCATCTTCAATAAATGGTGCTGAGAAAAGTGGAAAGCCACCTACAAAAAAATAAAATTAGACTTTTGGCCTGTAGGACAATATTAAGCCACCTAACATACATGTAATTAGAGACTCAAAAGGAAATGTGCACAGAAAAAGTTATTTTGAAAATTTCTCACAAATTATATTTGATAAAAATTTTATGTTAACACATCCAAGAATGTCAACAAAACCCAAGCCAGACAAATAAACCAATAAACAATAAAATTGCTCTGGAACACATTAAAATCCAATTATTAAGCACCAGTAATAACAAAAATCTGAAAAGCAGCCTGAGAAAGAGACATTTTATAAAAGGAACAAAAAATTTTAAAAACCCAAGAATCATTATCAAAATGTAAAGAAACATGAAAATGAAACAACCCTGAAAATGAAACAATACCAAAGGACAAATATTAAGTTAAAATACCTTTAAAAATTGAAAGTGAAATAAACATGGTTTCAGAAAAACGAATGCTTAGAGAATTAATCAAAGGTAGACGTCGAATTACAAGAAAGTGAAAGGTGACTTCTGATCAAGATGGCAAAGTAGATAACTGCTGTGTTCTTCTCTTCCCATGACCACATCAAAATTACAACTAAATTATAGAACAATCAACCTGGAGAACCATGTGAAGACCAGATGAACAGAACTCTTAAAACTAAGGCTATAAAGAAGTAGTAACATCAAGACTTGTAAGTGGGACAGAAATGCAAAATGAGCTGGTCCTATACCCATGTGTGGCAGTCGGGAATCAGGAGGGATATCTCATCTGTTGAGGTTCCTCCTGAGGAGCGAGGAGTCCCAGACCGACATCTGGCTCCCCAGCCCAGAGTTCCAGTGCCAGAAAGAGTAGTCTCCAAAATATCTGGCTATGAAAATCAGTGAGGAGTTCTATCTCAGTGAGGTAGAGAGCTGCTGAAAACCCAGGTATCTTCTTAAAGAAATTATACATAGATTCACTTGCTCAATAACACTCATCCTAAGATCCAGCGAAAGTGCCAGTGAAATGTGAGACAACTGCCATTATTTCTGTGTTGAACCCTCCCATCACACAGCCTGCAGGTGCAAACAGGAACGAAACCCAAACCTGACTTATTCTGATAACCACCCCTCACCCACCCTGGTAACTACCTGGGTCCTTGTCTTATCCACTCATGCACTGCTGAAGCCTCTTTCAGCAGGTGTCCCTCACAGGCAGTCAGACTCTACCCATGCTGCAGACTCTTCCAAAACTCTCAAAGATCCACAGGCCCCAGGCAGGCAGTGGCTGGCCTTGGCATGCCCTGTGCCTCTTGCTGAGTGACCCCAGGCCTAGTACTGGTGTAAGTCAGGTTTGATTCTCAGTGTGGCCTTTACCACATGCCTCCAGGCCCAGCACAGGCAGCTACCAACTGCAGATCACTTGTAGCTCCTACCTGGTGGCTTCAGGCTAGGCAAAGGTAGTAGCTCATCTAGGCCTACTTGGGAGCCCTTACCAAAGACTCCAGAACTAATTAACCTAGTGGCCACCTTAAGACCAGAAATGAGCACCACTCAGTTAGCTTCACCAATGTAAGCCCCAAAAGGTGATCTTCAAGACACCAGAGGGTCATTTCTCACATAGCAATTTGTCCACTGTGGATATAGACAGTCCTCAGAGCCAGTCAGCCTGAGGATTAATTTCACCTACTGATATGCAACAGCAATCAAGGCTCAACTATAAGAGGCACACACAACCCACACAAGGAACACTCTTGTAGCACCCAACTCAGGTGAACTGGGAGATGGAGGATATCAACTACATAAGATCACCTTGCCAAGAAATAGTAGATTTTTCTAGTATACAGAAACAAAAAAAAGAGCAACCAAAATGAGGAAACAAACAAAAAATGCTCCAAAAGAAAGAACAAGAGAAAATTCCAGAAAAATAAATAAGCAAGATGAAAAGCAATCTACCAGATGAAGAGTTCAAAACACTGATTACAAATATGCTCAATGAATTTAGAGGAAGAATAGGTGAACTCAGAGAGAACTTACAAAAAGAGATAGTAAAAATAAAAAAGAATATAGAAACCATAAAAAATAAAGTTAGAAATGAAGAATACTCTAAAAAAAGTCAACAGCAGATTAGATAAAGCAGAGGATCAGATCAGTAATTTGAAAGACATGGAAGTGCAAAACACCCAATCAAAACAGCAAAAAGGAGAAAAAAAATTTCTTAATGAGAATAGCTCAAGAGACCTCTGGGACAACATCAAACATACCAACGTTTGCATCACAGGAATACCAGAAAGAGAAGAGAGAAAGCAAGGCATTGAAAACCTATTTTAATAAGTAATGACAGAAAATTTTTCTCATCTGGTGAGAGAAATAGGCATACAAGCCCAGAAAGTGCAGAGAGCCCCAAGATGGACCCAAAGAGACCCACACCAAGATACATCATAATTAAAATGCCAAATATAAAAGCAGTGAGAATAAAGCAGTAGTTACCTACAAGGGAGTTCCCATAAGACTGTTAGTTGATTTCTCAAGAGAAACTTTCCAGGCCAGAATGAATTGGCATAAAATATTCAAAGTGATGAAAAACAAGAATCTATAACCAAGATTACTCTACCCAGCAAAGCTATCATTTAGAACTGAAAGAGAGATCAAGAGCCAGACAAAATAGTTCAAGGAGTTCATCACCACCAAAGCAGTATTACAAAAAAATGTTAAAGAATTTTTTTAAGAAGAAAAAATAAAAATCATAAATATAAATAAGAAAATGGCAATAAATATGTACCTATAAATAATTATTGTAAATGACAATGGATCAAATTTTCCAATCAAAAGACATAGGGTGGCTGAATTAATAAGAAAAAAAAAAGACCCACACATGTGCTGTCTACAAGAGACTAATTTCAGATAAAAAGGTACATGCAGACCAAAAGTAAAGAGAAAGAAAAAGATATTTCATACAAAGGGAAAAACAAGCTGTCGTAGTAATACTTATATCAGACAAACTAAACCTTAAAACAAAGGCTATAACAAGAGGAAAGGAAGGACACTACATAATAATAATAATTAAGAGATCAATCCAACAAAAGAACATAACCCTTGTAAACATTTATGCATCCAACTCAGGAGAATCTACATATATAAAGCAAATGACTGACATAATGGGAGAGATGGACTATAATACAGTAATTATAAGTGACTTTAATTCCTCATTGGCATCAATAGATAAATCATCTAGACAGAAAATCAACAAGGAAACTGGCCTTAAATGACACATTAGACCAGATGGACTTAATTGAAATTTTTAAGGCATTTACCCCAAAGCAACAGAATATACATTCTTTTCAAGTGTACATGGTATATTTTCAAGATTGACCACATGTTAAGCCACAAAACAAGTCTCAATAAATTTAAGAAGGCTGAAATCATATCAAGCATCTTCTCTGACCACAATGGTATAAAACTAGAAATCAGAAGAAAAAAAAAACTGAAAAACACACAAACACATAGAGGTTAAATAACATGTTACTAAAAAATTAATGAGTTAATAAAGATCAAAGAAGGAATCAAAAGATACCTCGGGACAAATGAAAATAAAAACACAATGAATCAAAATCTGCAGAATACAGACAAAGCAGTTCTAAGAGAAATTCATAGCAATACAGACCTACCTCAAGAAAAAAGAGACATCTCAAATAAGCAATTTAACTTATACCTAAAGGAACTAGAAAGAACAAACAGAGCCCAAAGTGAATAGAAAGAAGGAAATAAGAATGATCAGAGTATAAATAAAGAGAAAATAAGAGAGGACTCAATCAAATAAAATCAAAAGTGAAAGAGGAAACATGACAATGGAAAACACAAATATAAAGGCTTATAAAAAAACATACTACAGGCAATTATATGCCAACAAAGTAGAAAATCAGGAAGAAATAAATAAATTTCTAGAAACACAATCTTGGGATAATTTTTTCCTCATTAACATAGAATAGTTTCTTCATTGCATTTCTTGCAGTTTATCTTCTTATGCAAAAAACAAAACAAACAAGAAAAGAACTTCCTACATATTGTAATTAACTCATTTTCAAGTGTCCATAAGTCCAGAATCTTATAAAAAAAAAAAAAAAAGACATACTGAGATTTTTGTGTTTCATCACATTCAGTTACAAAAGCATAACAGAACATACAATCATTATAGAACTTTCTATTGTTTGATATAATTCAATTTATGCCAGGCTTAACCTATTTAAACAAAGGTCTACAATTATAATTGCAAAGCAGCTTTTTAAAAGTTTACAATTGCAAAACATTCCAAACATTATATGACAGGCATAAAGATTATACAAGAGCAAACCATCTCACCTTGTCCTTTTAAAATAATATCTTAATATTCGATATAAATATTTGTCTCAAGAATGACACAAAACATTCAAAAAATTAAGGTGTTACTCTCTGTTTAGTAACCCTCTACTGTAGGTTCTTTGGTTATGTTTATGATCTCTGTTCTAGAGCTATGCCATGTATTCTTTTTCAAACCAAGGTAGCAGAAAAAAAGAATTGCTTCCCTGGTTTGTTTTATTTAGAACCTCAATGTGTCTGAAATTAAATTGTTGCCAGCTTTAACATTAGAAGAAAATGTCAATTTACCAGTATGTTCTTTTATGGAAGTTTTTATTGGTAGTTTAGGGTATTTTAACAGCAAACTTGGAGAACCACAGAAAACAACATTAAAATAAATATTGTAAGCAGGAAAACTTTAAAAAAATATAGAAAATAAATTGAATTAAATTTAAAGAGTGAACACAAAAATTTTTTACATTAATCTAAAATTTACTTTTAAAAATTAACTGTTTTAAAGTTCAGTCATTAATACTCATTCTCGGAAATAGTAAATTGACTTTTCACTATCCTACATTTAATATTAAAAAGATTTGCAAAAATTAAAATCAAAAGAATCTTTTATTTCTTATTTTTTGCATTGCAATCATACGTAGGCATAGAATCCCATAAGGTTTATATTTAATAAATAAATGTTAAGACTTTCAATAAAAAGAAGACAACGTTACTGTAATTATTCGATGGAATATTTCCCTTCTGACTAAGCTTCATGCACAAATGTCAGTTGCAGCAACCTAGGCAAACCTGTGGCCCTCCCCATTTGAAAACAAGCTCACTAGGTGGAGCCCTCAGGCATCTCCAAAAGCAACAATGTGAATTCAACCGTCTGATCTGCTTCCACTGTTCCCTGACCTAATAAAAAGCATCTCCTTCCATCAAAACCATGTTTAAAGGTCTTAGCTAGTGTAATTTACCAGAAAAATAAATAAAAAACATACAGAATTGGAAATTTGGAGGGAGGAGGATGTTATATTCATCCAGATTGCATGCTTGTGTCCATAGGAAATCCTAAATATGGAAACTTCTAGAATGGTGAAGTCAGTACCTTGATAGACAATCTGCCGAGACAAACATACACTCAACTGGTGAAAATGATAAATACTAAATTTATATCATCTAAAATCTGGAAATTTTTAGATGAAGAGATAATTATTTTAAAAAATAAACTAAATCTTTGAAGAATGAGAGTCAGTGTAACTTGAACTACAACACAATTCTGTACACTCCACACATACAGACCTTTGCAGCCTAATGTAATAGAAGCTTTACTCAGGGTGGGAACAGCCAAGAAGACAGCTTTCCCAAGCTCTCAATAAAGGGCTATGGTTTCACCATGGAGAGGAGACCACTAGATTCTCTCATACTTCTTTAATCTTCATGTTGTAGAAACTCTTATAATTAGGGGCTGCTAGAAGAACTGGGTTCCCTTTCTTCAACAACTCTTCATTTATAGGATATAAGCTCTACCCCAAGTATGATAGGATAAGAAAGAGTGCTGGGTCTAAATCATTCCCTCTTAGGCTTCCTGGAAGACAGAGATTCCTTTCTAAGAGAGATAGGCTGAGACCAGGGGGCTAAGCTGTCAATTGGAGAAATCATGACACAAAGTTTCTGCCAATGGAAAATGGCAGATTTTGAGAAGAGAGGCTCAATAGCTCTACCTAAGAATTTTGAACTTATTTAGAGCTAAGTAAATTTTATGCCCTAAGGCCTTTATTGAAAACAATGAAATCATGGGCATGAGAAATTAAGAAGAGGTTAGTAGTACCAAAGGATTAGTAGAAATAAGAGAGATAATAGACCAGCTAGAAATTTAACAAGGGCAACCACGGAAAAGACAAAGAAGAAAAGTCTTTTTGGAGGCAAACAAAGCCTTAAACTGACAAAACTCTGTATCTGAAAAAGGGTCTAAGTTTAATTAGATCAGACCATGGAGCAGTTAATGCTCTGAATATTATTGAAAACATAGATCAATCAGACATCGATTAATAGAAACTAACATTAGGTGTGATATCAATAGAGGCAGATCAGCAAGAAACTCAATAGATCAGGAAAGAGACAGTCGAAGAGAGCCTAGCCAAAATGACACTAATTTTGAAATTCAGAAAAACTGTACACATGCCTAATGTTATGCACTCTGAGGAGTAACATCAGAAGCTGATCTCTGGGTAGAAATTAACTTTATTGAAGTAGTCCAGCCAAATTATTTTAAAAAATGAACAAGCAAACAAAAATAACAATAACAAACACCAGGCTGGGAGTGATGTTTGTATATATTGAAACAATATCTTACCTAAAATTTTTAGTTAAAAAATGCTCATGAAATATATAGAAGAGGGAATATATATCACAGAAAAGAAAACAGGCAATATAAACCACCCTTAAAAACATAGCTATTCGACCTAGTGGACAAAGACTTCAAAACATCTATTATAAATATATACACAAAAGTAAAAGAAACTAGGTTTAAAGAACTAAAGGAAAGTGTGATGACAAGTCATATTGAATAGAGAATATCAATAAAGTGATAGGAAATACATAGAAAGAGAAAAACAAAAAACATTCTGGAGTTGAAAATTATAATAATCAAAATTTACAAAGTAGAAATAGTCACAAAGGAACTGAAGCCAAAGTAAAAAAAAAAAAAAACACATTAAAACCCTGGGTTCAGAAAACTTTGGCCCAACAGCTTTGAGTGTAATAGTCTGAGAATGATATGAATATATTTGATATACATGAGACAGATGTATTGTTATGTGTGGGGGAGAGGGGTTATTAAATACATAGAAAGTAAGTTTATTTATTTATGTATACATGCACGTATGTAATTGGTTTGTTATGTGTGCATGAAGAAAATGAGAAATAGAAATGAGCAAAGACAGAATATAAATTAAATTAATTTTCAGGCCACACTAAAACTGTATAGGCCTAAATTTGTTGAAGAAATTCAACTGATATCAATAATCTTCTTAAAAAGTTAACACCACTCTCAGATGGTTTTGCCAATGTATTCTACCAAATATTTAAGAAAGTGATGATACCAAATCTCCACAATCTCTTCTAGAAATTAGAAGCAGAGAGAACATTTCCAATTCATTCTCTGAAGGCAGTATAACTCTAATACTAAATAAAGATATTACAAGAAAAAAAAAACACTAAAAAATCTCTCATGAACACAGATGAAAAAAATCTACAGAAAAACTGTACAGAAAAATACTCCAAATCACATCTAGCAATGTATAAAAAGAATCGTATACCACAAAGAGTAAAATTTATTCAACATAGGTATGGCTAGTTCAAGATTCAAAAGTACATTAATATAATCTACCACAATTGTGGAGCCTAGGTTTGCCTGTGATCCAGGCTTGCGGCTAAGAATAGGACCCCAGATTTAGAATGTTAGTGTACTAGGGCAGCTGAACCTAAAATATGTAAACATAATTCAGCTTATTGTATCATGCATGTGAAATGTGTGAGGCCCATGTGGTCTCCTGGGGAGCAGTAGGAGAGCACAAGAAGGGAGCAGAGATGAGCAGAAGGAGAGCAGATAAAGATTAGAAGTAGAAGTGCGCTCCATGCAATAGGGCTGCACTCCTCGCAACAAAAGCTCGCTCACTGCAAAAAAGTTGATTGATGTCTGCCATTCGGTTCTCATGTCAGCCTCTTATGCATTCTTCCAACTGGGTGTCTCACCACTGAAACCTTCTCTTTTCAATCAGTTTGGTGCAATTAATGCAGGAAAAATTATTTGAGAACATCTTGTGCCCATTCATGTTAAAATTCTCAGAAGACTAGGAAAAGAGGAGAACTTCAACAACTTGATAAAAAAAATCTGCAATAAATCTAGGACTAATGGTGAGAAACTGGACACTTTCCTCTTAAGATCTAGAACAAGGCAAGGATTATTGTTCTTACCACCATTGTATTAAAATTTCTAGCTATTGTAATAAGGCAAGAAAAAAATATAAAAGTATACAGATTTGAAAGGAAGAAATAAAAGTACTTTTGTTCTCACATGATGTAACTGTTTAAAAGAAAACCCTAAAGAATCAGTGACAATACTCCTGAAACTAATAACTGAGTATAGCAAGATCACAGCATACAAGAGTAATATAAAAATGTCAAATGCAATTCTATATATCATCAATGAAAACTGGATTTTGAAGTCATAAAAAAAACTAATTTACAAGAACACCAAAAAATGAAGCCCTCGGAGATAAATTGGACAAAGTATGGACAGGATCTATATACAGAGAATTACAAAACTCTGATGAAAGTATTCAAAAAAGTATTCAAAGCAAATGGAAAGAAATTCCATGATCATGGATTGGAAGACACAATATCGTTAAGGTTGTCATTCTTGCCAATTTAGTATTTTCAATACAATTCCAAACCAAATTCAAGCAAAATATTTTGCAGATATTGAAGAACTGATTCTAAAGTGTGTATGGAAAGGCAAAAGACACAGATTACTAGAAAATAATACTGTTGGATGACTGACATTATATGACTTCAAGATCTATTTTAAGGCTATAGTAATCCACACAATATAGTACTGGTGAAAGGCTAAACACATAGCAAATGAGTGGATAGAGAGCCCAGAAATAAACTCATATAAATATAGTTAACTTTTACAAAATAAATAAATAAAATCAAGGCTATTCAATGGAGAGAAGATATCTCTTTCAACAAATGATGCTGGAACATGATAAAATAAATAAATAAAAGGAATTTAAATATAGTCCACAAAATTATATATCTTCCACAAAATTAACTCAAGATGGACCTAGACCTAAGACCTAAATGTAATATGCAAAATATATTCTTCTAGAAGATAACATAGAAAAAAATAAGTTTGGTTTTGGCAATGAGTTTTTAGATGCAACATCAAGAGTACAATTTATTTTTAAAAATTGATAAGTTGAAAAAAAAGTACAAACTTCTGTTTTGCCAAGACATTTCTGAGAATAAAAAGATAAAGTAATGAGTAGGAGAAAATATTTGTAAAACACTTCTCCCATAAAGAACTTATATTCAAAATATGAAAAGAACTGTTAAAACTCAATAGTAAGAAAACAAACAATTCAATTATTTAAATGGGCAAAATAGTTGAACAGATGCCTCAAAATATAATATACACTTCATGGCAAATAAATATTTAAAACACATTTAAAATTATTTGTCAATAGAAAATAACAAATTAAAACAATGTGATTTCACTACACACCTATTAGGATAGCTAAAATCCTAAAACAAATACATTGACAATACCAAATATTTGTGAGGATGTGATATAACAGGAAATCTCATTCATTGGTGATAGAAATACAAAGTGGTTAATTTGGAAGAGTTTCACAGTTTCTTATAAAGTTAAACAGTCTTGCTAAATGATACAGCAATAACCCTTCTAAGTATTCCACCAATTGGGTTGAAAACTTATTTCATACTAACCTGAATGTTAATATTTATAACTTTGTTCATAATTGTCAAAACAACCAAGTTGTACTTCAATAAATTAATGAATTAATAAATTATTATATATCTGTAATGTAATTGGAATATGAATTTGAAATAATGGAATTTTATTCAGTGATAAAAAGAAATGAGATATCAAGCCATGAAAAACATGGATGAATTTTAAATGTATATTTCTAACTGAAAAGAGCCAGCAGAAGAAGACAACATATTATATGATTCCAATTATGTTAATTTATACAAAAGGCAAAACTACAGATAGAGTAAAAAGAAATTAGAATTTGCCAGAGATTGGGAGCGGGAGTGGAAGAGAACTGAATAAGTGAAATACAAGTGACTTTTGGGATGTGAGACTATTCTGTATGATACTGTAATAATAAATGCATGACAAAATGCATTTGTCAAAACCCATGATATTTTACACTATAAATAATGAACATTAATAAATGAAATTATTTGGACAGTCCAAAGATGAAATGCTGAATGTGACACAATCTAAATGTATTATATTTGTATGAAACAACTTCATTGAAGTGATTGCTGGGGGAGTTGAGGCATGTGACCACCTAAGTAATTTTGAAAAACATTGGTGAGTGTAAAAGTAAAGAAAAAAAGAGCTGTAGATAAGCACTGTACTCAACAGATGGTCCCAACTTGTGATGGTTCCACTTAAATTTTTCAACTGTATGATGGTGTGAAAGCGATACGAATTCAGTAGAAACTGCATTTTTTCCTAGGCTAATGATAAGCGATACCATGCTCTCTTGTCATGCTGGGCAGCAGCAGTGAGCAGCAGCTCCAAGTCAGCCTCACAATGATGAGGGTAAATAAGTGATACTCTAAAGAGTACTGTATTGCCAGTGTTTTTTGGATATTGTGTTCTTGATTTTGCATCCCATCATGTCTTCAAAATACTCATCTGTGTCTCTCGCTTCTGGTAAGAAGACGAAGGCAAATACAGTTGTCCCTCTACTTAAAGTAATTCAGTAATGCATGTTTTGAACCTGTTTAAGGTAGGTTAGGCTAAACTATGCTGATCAATAGATTAGTTGGATTAAGTGCATTTTCACCTTACACATTTTCAATTTACCATTTTATCAAGATGTAACCCCACTGTAAATTAAGGAGTATTTGTGGTTGATAAAGTTCTTTCCCCAGGGAAGCAATTCTTATACGGCTATATATGTAGACTGGGATTGAACAAATAAGTAAGTGTATTATGGATGAAGGAAGCCAAGTTCTCACTGTGGAAGTGGAAGTTTATAGACAAGCAAGAGGAGGTTAAAACAATCCATGTACTAATTAATTACAGTTGTAGTCATCAGTATAAACCCATTTTTAATTTAATATAGATGGAAATTGTTAAAAAAAGAAATACTTATAGGTACGCACACATAATTTTCTTTGTTCTGTCACCCAAGCTAAAGCAATAGTTTACCAGAAGCAAAAAGTACACTTAATACAAATAACTGTTTCTAATACCATTTTCTAACAACAACAAAAAAAACTAGGTTCCTTGGGAAAATGGCAGAGTCTAAGACTTGTGTGAAAAATATACATGATGAGAATGGAATACTTTGTTGAGAAAGAGAAAAGAAAGTAATCAAAAAAGAAATAAACATAGTCTATATTGATGGAGTGTGAAAAAGACAGAGTAGCCAACAGAAACATCTTTCAATGGCCAAAGGTAGAACAATTGAATAATAAAATGAAGTAATATTGAACTATAACTCAAAGTAAAAAAAAATCATAAGTCCATACTGAACTGATATCATAAATGACTGAATAAATAAACAAATGGGGCAGAAAAGACACATGTCTGATACAAAAGAATTCCAAATAATTTATGAGAATTAAATGTCATGTGGTATCCTGAATGGAACAGAAAGATGGTCATTATGTAAAAACTAAAAAAATCTGAATAAAATAGCAACTATCATTAATGATATTATACCAAAATAATTTTATTAATATAAAAATATACCATATTAATGCAAAATGTTAATAATATGGGAAAGTAGGTAGGATATAGGAGAACTCTCAGTACTGTCTTCTAAATTTTTCTGTAAATCTAAACCTATCCAAAAATCTGTCTGTTTAAAAAAAAATAAAAGGATGGAAAAAGATACCATGCAAATATTTTTTAAATAGCAGAAATGATAATATTAATATCACATAAAGTATAAATTCAATTTATTTTGAAAAGTTACATTTACGAATAAAGCTCAAGAAATTATAAACATAAGAATATTACAATTTTAGTTTTATGATCTCTATGCACTAGAATTTTTTTTATGTACTACCTTGAAATCCACAAACTACCTCTTATAACATGTTCTTTCATTATATTTAAATTCTAAAGATTAGATTTCATGATGAAATGTTCATTTCTTCAAGTTCTTATAAATTTCCTAAGAAAAATGCCTGAGGCTCACTAGTTCAGAGAAAATAAAAGGTGATACATTTAGAATTTGGAGCAAAATTGGTTATTATATGTAAAAGAGAAAAAAAATAAGTTTTCCATTTGCAACAAAATAGTTTTTATATTCAAAACTCAAAAAAATAATAGCCAAGATATGGAAGCAACCTAAATGCCCATTAACAGAAAATTGGATAAATTACGATTCATATATACAATGCAATAGAACTCAGCCATTAAAAAAGTGAAATCCTACCATTTGCAATGACATGGTTGGACCAAGAGGTTATTATGCTGAGTAAAATAAGTCAGACAAAGATAAATACCACATGATATCACTTACATGCAGAATCTAAGGAACAATAAGAACAAACTAATCACAAATATAGTGGACAACTTGGTGATGGACAGAAGGGAGTGGGGTGTGAGGAGCTGGGAGAATGGGGTGAAGGGTTAAAGAAGTACACATGATAGTTGATAGATGGTCACAGGGTTCGGGAGCATAGCATAGAGAATGCAGTTAACATTAATATGTTGGTTAGATGGAAGGCCAGGGGAGAGAGGAAGCAATTGGGGAGATCGTTTTATGAACCAAATAGATGTCTAACCAATGTACTGCATACTTGAAACTAATTAAAATAAATAATTTTTTTAATGAATTATTTGAATGTAGAAGCCATGGAAACTGATAACAAAGTCAAAAAAAATTTTAATCTAGTCACATATAAAATTATCAGCTTACAGTACTTCAACATTAAATATCACTGTGCTAAAGGTTATATTAACTGCAAGCCAAGAGATAAATATATCCTTATATCCTTGTGTCTCCTCAAGATAATATAATATTATTATACAGACTCATAGATTCAGAGAACAACTTGATGATTGCCAGATGGTAGAGGGGTTGGGGAGTTGGGTAAAAAAGTGAAGGAATTAGGAAGTACAAATTAGTAGTTACAAAACAGTCATGGGGATACAGAGTATAGTATGAATATAGTCAATAATATTGCTATAACTATGTATATTGCCAGATGGGTACTAGAGTAATTGGAGGAGATCTCTTCATAAATTATATAAATGCCTAACCATTGTGCTATACACCTGAAACTAATATAAAATAAAATACAATTTTAAAAAAGATACTATAATATTGTTATACATTTCTTTTTATAAATTCCTGAAAAATATTTTAACGTCATTTTGTTTAATGATTAGCAGTTTTTAAAAAATCTTTATTCCATAAGAAATTATTCCACATATCTATGTCAATAAATAGAAATAATAATAAAATAATTTCTGTATAATATATTAATTCAATATTTCTATCTTTAGGTGAATATGTTTTTTTAAATTATTACTATCAATATGGTCAAGCTTAAATCAACATGAACTGTGTAATCATTCATTTTATTTAAATACCATTGTTTCATGAATCGTTGATTTTTAACCAATGTAAATTTGAGTTTCCTTAAAAAATGAATATCTTTTTTACATTAACTTTTAGTTTATTACCTTTAATATTTAGGAAATGAGGATAAAAGTAGCCGAAAACATACATGGAGAAAAAATTAAGCTGTAATATAAATTTTATGTTGATCACATTCTTTAGAAATATATCATATTTTATATTTATGTTTCTGGTAGTTTAACTTCCTGTTACTTATATACTTGTGGAAACACTGATTACTTAAAAATAATTTATATGAAATATCTTTAAAAACAAATTGAAAATTTATAACAAGCTCTTGATCTCCAACCCTAAATCCTCCATCTCCAATGTTTCTTTCCTTTCATATGACCGCAACAGAAATCAATAAACATGAAGTTATAGGAACCTAATTTTTGGCAGAAATGTAAAAAAATCAATGAGAGGAATAAGAATTCTGCTGAACTCCTTAATTTTTAAGCTTGTAAAATAGGTGTGATGCTAATTATCTATAATTCAAATCTATTCCCATTTGATCTCATCTTTTTCCATGAAGAAGCAGTGATATACCTCACGCATTCTAATTCTGCCCAATGTCAGTCAGCCACCACTGATTCTTATTTCATTTCCTTGAGTAATGAGCAGTTTTGCTCAATATAATGTCATTAATATGAAGACAAAACTAAACAGTCTGTTTTAGTTGAACTTAACACTCTACATTACAAGCGACTGTATTCTTAAGTCCTCTGACCCATGAACTCTCAACTGTGTAAATATACTGCAGCTTCCCTGCCCAGACCTGCGGGACCTAGTTATTCGTGGGGGCGTCGAGGAGGATCCAACCTGAAAGAAAATGGGCGAGAAAGAGGAGCGGAGGCAAGACAGTATTCTGATCAAGCCTCCAACTTTATTGAAAAAACGGGGGTATATATACATATCAGGATGGGGATGGAGTGATGGGACATGGCATGACTTGATAGGGTCTTTTGAAAGGGGTAAGGTGACATCAGAAATGGGTGGGCAGAGATCTTTGGCGCGCGCGGGCTTCTAGTTAGTGTTCAGGAAGTGAAGCAGGAACTCTGAGGGCTGTGGCCATCTTGTTTCTCTATTTGGCTCCTCACACTTCCCATCTACTTGTTTTCATTTATTTTCATATATCCTCTTACTAATCCCAGTTTTTTCAAATTCAATAGTTTAATAAATACATGACATTTATTTTACTTATAATAACAGTAATATGAAAAAGATAACAAAATAAACTAGAAATATGAATATCTATATGGAAAGATATCATAAAAATCCACAGGTAGTATATAAAATCATTCTGTAAGATATTTCAGAGGTGGAAAGATAAATTTCTAACAATTTAACATGGAAATCCATTGCGATTCATTATCAAAATTTAGTTTATTTTCTTATTTTGTATAGTTTACTTTCACTTTTGTTATTGTTTTTCTAGATTTTGAAAACATTGAGTATGAATTTTATCTATTAAAACAAATATTTTTAAATAGCTAGGACATTTTAAAAATGTTTTAAGGAGGTTTACTATATTAGATACTGAAGTATTATAAAATTACAGTAATTAAAATTGAATAGTAATGGTTCATAACTAGACAGAGTCAACTGAAATAGTACCAGAATTCAAATGTAAATGCACAGTCATTGCATACTAAATACTATATTAGTGAATTATTTTTCAGTTCCAAATGACTGGTACTGTTTGGTTCTAAAATGACTCAGCAAAAGGTTAAGGATAACTTAAAGTCAGATTAAAGGTACTGACACTATTATATCTTATGCCACCAGGGACAAATTTTTCTCTCTATCTCCTGTCTCCTCTCATAAGTTTTCATATTAAGTCAGTTTTCTATTCATGCTTTCCAGATGTTGTACCATAATATCCTATATTCCCCCTCATTTAAGTTCAGTTGAAAAATCACAAGAATTTCTTTCCCAGAATATCTAGCAAAATCCTAACATGTCTTTTTGATCAAATAGCAATATTGAAACCAATCAGTGTGCTAGTTAACTGAAGCCCGATTCATTTGCTTTATAGATACCGTTTAGAGGTAAGATTTCATTTATAATCATACAAATTACTTATGTATTTCCCATATGACTGTTGCCTAAAATGATTTTCACCTATAAATTATTAAATAATAAAGAATTTCTTTTATAGAGAGAATGTTGTAAAACTGTATGATTTAATGCAGAAAGAAATGGTGTCCAAAATGAAGGTGAATATACTTGTTTCAACTAAAGGTAAGGGACATTTTGTCTATTAATAATAGAATGATGGGTAGATATAAAGTAAGGATGGTGGTTGGAAGCAGAACAAATATTTGCCTACTGACCTAATCAGAAAGAAAGGTTACATAATGAAAATTAAAAGAAAAGAATGAGGTAAAAACCTAAAGAAAGAGTGAAAGCTATTGAAAAACTAGGTCAATAGAAGATGGAATTGATAGTCCTAAAATTGGAGAACAAAAATTTTGATTATATCTAGATACACAGTTATATTATTTTATCTAAAGTAATTTAGTTACTACCTTGCAGTGGACATGCAGTATATTTTTTTGACCACTGGGGAAAAAATTGATAGAATTGAGTATAATGGCAAGAGATTAATTGGTGTCATAGATGATAGAATCTGGGCTGGATAGAAAAGAAAAGAAGTTTGAAGTAAAATAACATTTAGAAAGGAATTGGAGATAAAACTGAAAATGGCTAGTGATATTAAGAGAGTGATAGAACAGCAAAATGGATTTCAGGGCTGAAGAAATTTCAGGAAGTAAATTCTGGGTAGTCACCATGGGAATGATGATGCTAAAGTGATATGTGAATAAAGATCATTCAAGTTTAACTGGAATTCCTGGAAGTTTGATGTGTCTTCTCTAGGCTAGTCCAAGCTTAGTCAATGTTGTAATGGAATAGTTTTATGAAAGTTGCTCAGAGAATGTGATCTAGTCCTAGATTTTTCTCACTTTGTTTTTTAGTAATAGATTTAGAAATGTGAAAATAATTGTTGATGATACAAGAATCCCTAACTAGTGTTTAAAATTTCACCCATATATGAGATCATTCACCCACACATTTTTTAAAAAAATGTATTTAAAAAATGTATTAAGTACCTCTATTTGTTAAGCATTATTATATACATGAGGAATATAAAGGATAATATGATATTACCTGTCTTAAAGAAGAAAGTGTATATTATGGATATTATTGTGAAAAAAGACATAAGACATAGATGGATAAAGATGAAAGACTAGAAGCTGAGAAATGGATAGTAAAGGAGAGCTCCATTCTCTAAAGTAACTGGAGGAAAAAAAAAAAGGGAAAAAATATTTTTTTTACTCCAGAGAATTAAGGATGGGTTTTAAAACTACCAGTTAAAAATTAAACCCATAATCCTCTTAATAAAGGAGAAAAAAAATGCTTTGACTATCTGAAAACTATCCTAATCAGGAAAATTAATGAAACTGCTCTGATTAATATCATGTTCAAATGATTTTTAACAAGAAGCAGTGTGGTGCATTACCACAAAAGTTTAAAATATGAAATGTATTGTATTCTCATATTCTCACAAATGAATAAGGAAAATTATAAGATTTAAATCTGGGAACATAAATTTAACTCAATCCTAAATGCTAACATATACTATAAAAAATACTAGTAAAATAATCTATATAATTCTAGGACATATCCATCACTCTTCATTTGCAATATTTCCTTGTAAAGTATTATTCACAGGATGGAAAAATATTTTTCAAGTTATGCCAGCCAAGAAATCATGAATACTTTAACATGCAATTTCTAATTTCACCTATACTGGGACCTTCAAAATCTATCTATTATGCAATTCATTTGAACTTTTTATTTACCAGCATTCATGTCTGTAAATCAGCATCTCTTTGTGACACCGGGATGATGAATTGTATCCAGGGTCTGTTCGCTACTAAGTTCTATGCATTTCTAGACACGTCTGATTAACTTCTAGGAAAGACCCATTTATACAGAGGATGTCAGGTAGAAGAAGACAGATATTTGACTTAATATCAAGCTTTAGTTTTGAGTTAAAGAGAAATGTCGTTTACAATATAACTAGTATACAGATTTAATATTTGGCTTAGTCCTCAATGGATTTAGCTCTCAGTCCTGTAGCAGGCAAAGAAGGGGAATAAAAGCTAGCAAAATTATATATTAAACTCTTTAAATCTTTTGAGTATACACAGAACTTTTTCAAGATCTTTCTAATAATATAATAAAAAAAGGAAAAAGAATCTTCCCCCATATATCCATATATCTTTCAAGATAAGCTAGGCTATACTCTGTAACAGATAAACATAGAAAACAGCCTGATATAAATTGGGGATATTTTCTCCAGCTTACAACTACAACAGCTGGATCACATGCTCCTCTAGGTCACAATGTTAGGGAAGAGAAGAAACCCAGGACACGTCTGATGTCACCTTCACTCATCACTTGATCCCATAGTTTAATCACAGTGTCTCACCTAACTGCCAGAGTCAGCCGGCCATGAGTGAATTAGTCTCGAGAGCAAATGGTTCCTGAAAGAGGGGGCATGAGGATAAGAAGAGAGAGAGAGAGAGAGAGAAGAGAAGAAGAGTCTGGAGGGCTAACAGTAAATACTGAGCTGCCAGTTTATTTAACACAGCATATTTATACCCTTGGAAATGCATGAAAAGCAAAATCCACAAATATTCTAACAATTGCTGACATTTACATAAGTTCTCTCAAAACATCCTTGTTCCTGTTTTCCTTTTCTTATTTCTTGGGTTAAGGAACTTTCAACTCTTTCCAATAAGCCAATCTTCCTCCTTCAGTAAAGAGTTTACCTGCCTTGCAAACTTCTAGTTTACAGGCAACTTTAATCCTATCTGTAGGGCATTCAGCAAGAATGGCTCCCAATACCTAACTAGAGGGGAAGCTGGAAAATCAAATGATCCCATGAGCCCAGAAAAAGAAAAAGAAAAAAAGAAACAAAAAAGATTTAATGGAAACTAGCCTTGCACCCTCTATCACTTTGATGCAGATTAGTGTCTATTTTCAGCATTAGTTGTTCTGGATATGAGCAGTGTTTCTCAGAGGATAGTGGTACTAGGTTAGCAGGTATTTCTGGGGGCCAGTGAGGGAGGTTAAAGTACAAAGCTGAGCTCTACCAGAGCAGCCATATCGACAGGGAAAGGAGACCGCCCTAACCAATAGAAACAGAGCAGCCCAATGAAGAAATTCTGGTGCCTGGACTATAGGAATCATGCTAACCAGCACCAGTAGAGCTGCTGATAAAATATCCTGGTGAGGAATGGAAAAACTAAGGCTATATATGTTTATTTCAGACTTTCGCATTTCTAGTTTTGGTTTGTTACACTTTTACTTTTAATTTTTAGTCTGGTGCAATCAAAATAAAATTATTGATATCCTGATTGTTTATTGGTGAGCTTAAGGTGATTGAATTTAGGCAGTTTACCTTTGAATTTCCAGCATGAAATGTTTTCATCCATTCTATTTCACTATATTCTATAAATATTTGTTGCTTCGTTTAATGTGCAAAGCATTACTAAAGGCACTGAAGGAAATAGAAAGCTGAATAAATATTTCTTTCCCCAAGGAACATTCAAACAAATAGAATGGTGAGGTAAATCCACAAATAATTATGGAACAAAACAAAAAATGGGAAGTACAGTAACTGTGGTATAAAACAATATAAGAAATGAACAAAAAAGGAACAATTCTAATTTGAAAATTAAAAAAATTGAAAACTAGTCTTTTTAAAAAAAATTATACAGATATATTATCTCTTTAAATGTCTATCCCAATGTCTTGTGAATTTAAACATAAACTTCATAGCAATTAATAAATCAATTAATGATCTCTCTTAAACCCTCAAATTATAATTTCCAACTTCCCATTGAACACATCTAATACCACTTTTCAGCCTCCTCCTGACTACTCCTGGCACCAGTGTTTCTCCAGTCAAACTGGCTTAAAACCATTTTGTTAATTTTTTTTGTTATGTTTAATTTTATCAGTTGAAATTCACTTTCCCCATTTACACTCTACAGTGTCAGAGTTGTGCATTATCTCCCTTGTTATATCTTATTGTACTGGTATTACATTCTATGCTCTATACTTCCTCTCTTAATGCTCTTCTCTTGATGATTTCTACATCACTGCATTCAGCCACATATTTAGCCTTTCAATGCCTTGTCTTCTCTTAAACAAATGGAATGTTAAATTATTCAGAATCTATTTGGTTTATAACTCTTTATTCTACCCAATATTACACTGTTTTCCTTGCTGTTTATTATTAATCCCACCACATATTTATCTGTTTGGAGACAGAAAATATAGTTGATAATACCTTGCACTTGTTATTACTTAATATACATTTTGAGCTGAAATGAATTCTCTAAACATCACTTGAAATTGAAAGGTAATATGTGAAGTTAAAAGTTTTGACATTTTGTATTTTCATTTGCATTTGTTTTTATGTATCTTCTGATCTCTTTGTATTTCTTCTTTGACCCACTTGTTATTTAGTGGCATGTTATTTAATTTTCACATATTTGTGGGTTTTCCTGGTTTCTTTTGCAATCAATCTCCAGTTTCAAAGCACTGTGGTCAGAGAATATGCTTGGTATGATTTCAATCTTCTTGATTTTGTTTTGTGTTCCAACATATGGTCTAACTTTGAGAATGTTTCATGTGCACTAGAGAAAAATGCATCATCTGGTGTTTTGGGATGAAAGGCTCTGGAAATGTCGATTTATGTCCAATTGGTCTAACCACTATGGAAAACAGTGTAGAGGTTCCTCAAGAAATTAAAAATAGAATTACCATATGACCCAGCAATCTCTCTTCTGGGAATCTACCCAAAAAATGTGAAAACATTTATCCGTAAAGATATAAGCACCCTGATGTTCATTGCTTCATTATTCACAGTGACTGGATAAAGATGTGGCTCATATATACAATGGAATATTACTCAGACATAAGAAAAGATGAAATACTTCCATTCGTTACAACTTGAATGGATCTTGAGATTTTTATGCTAAGTAAAATAAATCAGACAGAAAAAGTGGAGAACCATGTTTTCTCTTACATGTGGGATATAAAACTGAAAGCAACAAACAAACAAAAACTCATAGTCATGGATAACAGTTTAGTGATTATCAGAGGAAAAGGGGAGAGAGAGAGGAGGTAGATAAGGGTAAAGGAGGACAAATATAAGGTGACAGAAGAAAATTGAACTTAGAGTGGTGAACACACAATGCAATATACAGATGATGTATTATAGAATTATACACTTGAAGTCCATATAATTTTATTAACCAATGTCACCTTAAATATAAATTTAATTTATAAAAGTGAAACCAGTAGCAAAAGATATCAAAATACTTTTAAAGCGTTTCTTCAGTATTCTATAGTACATAATTTAAACAATGGGAATTAGAGATTTCATGGGATCGAAGGTATATTTCCAATTTTAAAATATTTCTCATTGATAATCTTTTGTAATAATATAATTTACTAAAATAATAATAGGTTTAGTTTCCAGGAAAAAAAAGAGAAATATTTCTACTTAGATCCAATAGCTTCTCTCAGCCTCCCAAAATATAGAAATTTTACATAAGGTGTTCCTATTTACCACTTTGTAACAACAACAACAAAAAGTGTAGCATTATTAATTCTAGGATAGCTTGCCAAGTCCTGCCAAACCTTGCAGGAAAATGTCAAAGTTACATATAAATTATTCTATACTCCAATATTAGAAATAGGTAAAGGGAAAGCAGTATTTAAGAAAAAAAATAGACCTTTTAAAGATCTCATGTGGAAGTATTGCCAAGGAAAAAAATTATGGGATCATAGAACTCTAATAAAAATGTCAACTTGCCTGTTTCAATGTTTTATACATTGGTTAGTAGTTGTGCCAGGATATATTTTCACAATGAAAAAGAATAAATTATGCCACCATTATGTGAAATACATGGACCCCCACAAAGAATGCCTTCCTTTATAGATCCTGGTGCACTGTGACCTCAGTTCAGCTCATAAAATATGAACCTATCAAAACATTTTATGATTAGTAGAGAAGTATATTTTGAGTATTTCAGGGGAGCATTATGTTTATTATTCAAAGTACGATTATATTTCAAGGGAAAATGTCTATTACTAGAAATGATAAAATTATGATATTGTCTTTTTTCACAGAAAATAGATTAATTCATTAAAGAGACTTCACTTTCTCTAAACATATTTAAATTTTATGAAATTGTTATAATAATATAAATAACTAAGTTGTTTATTTTAAAAATCTGGAAAAATATGTTTTTTTATGGGTCCATGATCTTAATCACTTTAAGACAGTACAACTAAAACATGTTATAATTGATAGTTTACATATACGTAAAAATTCACTATTCAGTTATTCTTACATAGCCATTAGAGGTAAAAGAGTGGGATAGATCTAATAAGAAATAACTAATACTTGAAGGGGAGATGAGATTATGGAAGAGAAATTTATCTTCCCTTATGGAAAAAGATGGCATATGAAGCTGAAAAATACATACATTGGTCATCTCACCCTCCTCAATTCTTTCTCCCTTCCTTAGATGCTGGAGCCCGCCGGCTAAAATCGAAGAGTTCCTGAGAGGGGGAGTGAGGATTGAGAAAAGGAAAAAAAAAAAAGAGAGACAGAGAGAGAGAGAGACAAAAGATAGAGTCGGGAGGGCTGTTTATTAAGCACAGCATATTTATACCCTTGGAAATGCAGAGGAAACAAAACCCACAGATATTCTAACAATTGCTGACATTTACATAAATTCTCTCACAACCTCTTTGATCCTGTTTTCTGTCTCTTATTCCTTGGGGCAAGGAACATTCAACTGTTTACTTTAAGCCAAACTTCCTCCTTCAGTACAGAGCCCCCCTGCTCTGCAAACTTCTAGTTTGCAGGCAACTTTAACTCTGTTTGTAGGGCATTCAGCAAGAATGGCTCCCAACACTTAAGAGTACAAATTAAAATATTTAACATCACCTACAATATCTTGCAGCATCTAGCCCTTGTCTGTTACTGCTGGGGCATCTTTTAATGTGTCCCATCTACATTTTGTACCATATCCACTTAACATTCTTTTAATTCCTTGTTTCAGGTATCATTCAGGGTATTTGTATACAGTAGTCCCCTTCTATTTGCATTTTATCATTCAATGGTTTCAGATACCTAAGGTTAACCAAAGTCTGAAAATGTTAAGTGAAAAATTTCAGAAATAATTCATAAGTTCTAATTGTGAGATTTTCTGGATAGTGTGATGAAATCTCGAGCCAACTTGCTCCATTTTGCCTGGGATGTGAATTATCCCTTTGTCCAGAGTATCTATACTGTATGCTCTCCCCATCTGTTAGTCACTTAGTAGCTGCATAAGTTATCTGATCAACTGTTATGATATCACAGTGCTTCTGCTCCAGTAACTGTTATAGTAGCCTAATGCTATGTTACAAAGCCTGTGTTATTCACCTCACTTTATCTCATCACATAGGCATTGTATCACATCACACTATCACAAGAAGAAGGGTGAGTACAGTAAAATCAGTTTTTTTGAGAATGAGAGACAGATCACATTCCCATAAATTTATAAATGTTCCATTTTATCAATTATTGTTGTTGATATCTCAGTGTGCCTAATTTATAAATTAAACTAAACTATCATAGGTATATATGTATAGGAGAAAATATATATGTATATAAAAAGCATAGGGTTCAGTACTACGAACAGTTAGTTTCAAGCATCCACTTGAAGTCTTGGTATGTACCCCCAATGGATAAAGGGGGACTACTGATTCTTCTGTCTGAAATGAACTTTTTCTCAAATGCCAAGCTAATTACCTATAACTTATCTTGTATATCTCAGCTCAAATGCCTCTTCCACAGCAAAACCTTTCCTGGTCTCCACACTGCATTCAGCCTTCCTATTATAGGCGTTCTTAGGATCACTGACATTTTTTCAGATTTCTAAATCAGAATAAATTTTAGTCAGTGTCAATCAAATATGAAGTCTCAAAATGCAAATTAAATTTTGTATTTCAAGAAGGTATATGACCAATGGTCAGTGGGTTCTCTAATCTGCCCCTATTTCGAGGCATTCAAAGTTTCAAGTTTCCAAATAACCTGATCGCTAGATTTATACTTTTAAAATGGTTTACTAAAGTTTTATTCTGTAAAAAAAGAAATTTAGGATTTATTGGATTAAATAAAGTTAATAATTTGCTTTACTCTTGGACTTCTCAAAACATTTCATTTGTTAATAATATCGTAATTATAATATACATTTGTGTGTGTAAAACCAGGATACTTTGCTAAAGTTTAGGATACATTGCTTAGAAAACACGGAGGTTTATATCCGATATATAGGGTTATTTGAGTACTCTAGATTTGAAAAATAATTACATATTGTAATGTAGTTTGAAAAACATAAGAAATACCAGATAAAACAAATCTACAGTTTCCACATTATATGAAAAAAACTGAAGCTTAATTTCAAGCTACTGATAAATCAATATTGAAAAAATATTTACTTATTGATTTAAATCAGTTGTTCAAAAAGTGCAATTTTAATTCCTTGATTATTTTATTACTACACCACTTTTTTCTTTCAATTATTTTTGTAATATTTATATTTTATTCTATTGCCATAATGATCAGATATTACTGTGTAAGAGATTAAATTTTTATAAAACATTATAGAAAATTGAATTATTTTTGTTATTAATATATTCATGGAATTCATTTATACTTATATTGAAAATATTCTATTTGTTTTGTGACAATATTTTAATAATAACTATAATCAGATTTAAAATGTTTATGGAAAATAAATTATTTTATCTAAAAAAATGCAAGACAACTTAGAAGTAAAATAGAAATTAAAAATCTAATACTATCAATATTACAAAAAAAGGAAATTAGCAGTTTTTGACATTATTTCTAGTTCTCATAAGAAGTTTTTAACAGTTCAGATGTTTCTTCTAATATTTATTTTCTATTTCTAAATTTTTATTTATTTTTTCTAAATTTATTATTTACCTATTATTTTATTTGAAATTCTCAAGCATCTAAAATATCCTGCAAAGTCTTTCTTACCTTTTATTTTCTAATAGCTCCTTCCAAGATCCCTCTGTTCTACTACATTAATATAAAGTAAATAATCTCTAGGTGGCTGAAATACTGACATACTTGAACTTTCTTTCTTAGCTCTCTTGGGCTTAATACATTATTTAATTGATCTCCTATCTCTCTATTTCTAAGTTTGTACCACAGTTCTATTGGCAAATAATAATGGATCGAATCTCATATGGCATATGAGTCATATTTTTCAGTCCTAACAAGTATAAATATATCACTCTTACCTTAGAATTGATAAATAATTTTATTGGGTATAGGTATTGAAATTTAAGCCATATTTCTTAAGAGTTTTAAAGTGATGTCTTCATGTGTCCTAGCATTAAGAATTGCCATTTATCTTATATCACCTCCATCATATCACATAATTATCATTTCTTTCTATGGTGAGAACATTTAAGATACTCTCTTTTCTACTTTCAAGTATATTAAACAGTATTGTTAAGTATAATCACTGTGCTGTACATTAGATCACCAAAACCTATTCACCTTATAGCTGAAAGTGTGTACTCTTTGACCAAAATCTCTCTCTCTACAAATTTTTTTAAAAGACGCCAAAATAATCAAATAATTAAAGGAGTTTATAATTAACAGTGGTAGAATTAATTAGCATCTGTAAAATAAAAGTGAATTTCGACTCCTAACTAAGAACATAGCAACAATTATTTTTAAATAGATCTTACACTTAAAAATTATCTGTAAAGCTTTTAGAAGAAAGGGTATAAAAATGCCTTAGTTATTGTGTGTAGGCAAAGGTCTATGAGAGAAGACTTAAAATGATGACATCAAAAGATAACATTATAAAATAAAAGATAATTCAAAGGCCAGGAAGAATATTCATAGGATATATAGTTCACAAAAAGTTGATATCCAGGATATATACAAAGGTCTTTACACCTAAATATTTTTTAAAAGGAAAATATTTTAATAGCTATTTCATAAAGGAGAACATAGAAATTGTCGGTAAGCATCTAAAAAATACTCAATATCATTTGTTTTGAGAGAAATGAAATCTCACACCATAGCCACCAAAGAGGCAAAAAGTAAAAACAGAATAACATCATCAAATATTAGCAAAGATATGGAGCAAGCAGAACTCTCATACATTATTGGTGGTATTATAAATTGTAAAACCACGTTTGGAGAAACTCTGGCATTTTTTAAAAAATTCTTTTAAAATGCTAATTAAAGCAAAAATATAAAACCAAAAAACTGCTATCCTATATCACAGTAATTTCACTTATAGGTACTTACTCAAAAAATTTGAAACATATAGCTTCAAAAGATTTTCACAAGAATGTTCCTAACAGCTTTGTTCTATATAACTAAAACTGTAAACAGTCCAGGTATTCATCAATGGTTAAATGACTAAACAACTGTAATATATTTATACGAAGGAATATTATCAGAAATAAAAAAGAACAAACTAATGTACGTGCAACAAACAAGATCAATATTAAAAAATATTGTGCTAAATGCTCTAATAACTAAAACTGTGTAGTACTAACATATGAATAGATAAGCATATCATTGGACTAGAATAAAGGTCTAGAAATAGATTCAAGTACATATAGAAATTTATCAAATATTATATGATAAGATGGCATTTTAAATTAATAAAGCAAAGAAGGACATTTTAATAAATGGTGCGGGGACAATTGGTTAGTCATTTGGAAAAAGAAAAAATTAAATCCATACTTCACCACCATACTCAAGAACTTAATTCCAAATGGATCATCAATTTAAACTTGAGAGAGAGAGAGAGAGAGAGAGAGAGAGACATACAAGTTCTAAAAACATATGAATTCTGTCTTAAGTTTGGTGTCAGTGAAAGACTTTCTAACTGCAGTTTAAAAGCCAGAGACAGTAAACCACTATCAATAACTTTACCTAGAAAATGGCTGCACATTTTACAGCAAAAAAAAAAAAAAAAATTACCATAAAGAAAGTCAAAAGACAACAAACTTGAAAGTGTATATTACAGCATAATGTGTTACAGTGTTAATACTCCAATATGTAAACCATTCATAAATTAGGAATGCTAGACCAAAATCCAAAAGAAAATTAGAAAAAACATAAAAAACAATTCAAATTGAAGGTACAAAAATTATCCTTAAATATGTGTAAAGATATTCATCCTCACTTATAATTAGAGAAATATGGATCAAAATCTCATTAAGATAACATTTCTTATTTATTAAGTTGATGAAAATAAAAAAGAATGATATTACATTCTGATGGCAAGACTATGGGAAATCTGCCACTCTCATACATTGCTGCGGGCCAAGCAAACATTAGAACACTTTGGGAAGGAAATTTCCAATAAACTAACACGATTACATATACACTTATCTTTTGATCCAGAACTTCTATTTCTGGGAATTTACTCTAATTATGCACACCTCCGAGACAAAAAATGCATATGTACAAGGCTTTTCATTGCAACATTATTTGTAATTGCAAAATTGTAGAAACAATGCAAGTGTCTATACCTAGAACAAAGGTTAAATGAACTATAGAACCCACACAATGAAGTATTATGCATCTGTAAAAAGAATGAAGATCTCTAGTACAAATATGGAATGCAATCATAGATATATTGTTAAAGGAAAAGCAAAGTACAAATTCTTATGTATAATATGCTAGCTTTCATATGAAAAAAGAAGGGAGAGATAAGAAAATACATGTGTATCTGCTCACTAATGCAAAATAAAAATATTTTTAAAAAGAAAAAATTAATCAAATTGATTACCTGTAGGGTATGAGTGGAAATTGGGTGGAAAAATTAGGGAAAGCAAATAGAATTAAGATATCTTTCCTTCACTTAAGCAGAATTAATAATCATAGTTTTCATGCAAAACATAAGAGCAAAATAATTAACTGAAAGTATTTTCTCTTTTCAACTACTAACATAACACATTTCAAATAATGTGTAAATTTTTCTTTCTTATTTATCTTTTCTGCCTTAAATAGATCTTTAATCGTTCATTTGACTTTACTGAGACACTTTAGAAAAATGTTTTGAAGCCTCAATTCATTCAGGGTTTTAACTTTTTTTGACAAAACATGCTTAAGTAGTCTGTCTTATTTTTATAAAATATATATTTT
The DNA here is from genome assembly GCA_004027375.1 of Macroglossus sobrinus. Lineage (NCBI taxonomy): Eukaryota > Metazoa > Chordata > Mammalia > Chiroptera > Pteropodidae > Macroglossus > Macroglossus sobrinus. The sequence goes on along the minus strand of PVKZ01000227.1, from coordinate 296,866 downwards.
TAAAAGTCAAAGGCTTTAAAGTCAGAGTCTTGAGTTTAAACCCTGGTTATCACTTAGAACCTTTATTTTATTCACATGGTGTTTTCAAGATAAGTTACATAATAGGTAAACTACCCAGTAAATTGTTTCCTGTCCTTCCAAACAACTTACATATCTTAAAAAGATAATTGTATGACTCTCAGTAGATTTGATCACTAAACAATTGAATAAATTGTTCAAGTGAAATTAATTAGATAATATTTTTTAAATTCTAATTATTTTGGCCTAACAAAATAATTTAACTGAAAATGTGGCAATTGAGAAAACTCTTAGATATTAAAGCCAAAATTAATTTTGCTTAATCAAGTTTGTAAAAGACTGTAGTATAGGACTGAATGTTTATTAAAGATAACTTTCAAAGATGTTTAAATTTTATTTTCTATTTATTCAAAGTTTACTTATTTACTTATTTATTATTCATAGTTTAGTCAATTTTTTTAAATCTTTTTTTTTTTTAGTAACAGAAGATTCAACTCTAAGAGATAATTGTCATGCATATTTATTTATAAATTTCTTCATTCTCAGGTCAGTAATGAATGCTGCTTATGAAAAAACATGTCTATTCATAGTAAATCATCTGACTTTATATGCACGTGTTAAGAACATGTACTTAAAATGCTTCTTCAAGTACTTTAACATGGTTTTAAATTCACTGCTGCTTAAAAAGGTGAGCATTCACTTGACAACTGAGGTTACTTTCATGGACATTTCATTTCCAACTAAGTCTTACACATTTGTTATAACTATATTTTATAATTTTAAAATGATCATATTCAGAATTAGACCATACAAGAATAAAATTGAGTGATTTAAATGCATCAGTATGATTTTTGTTCAATGAAGCACATATTTATAAGGCTTCTCCAGGTTTGTGATGTAAATTATGATGTATATTCTCTTTATTTATAAATTAGCTTCACCATAAAAGGGTTCTGTTTATTACATATTTGTAATCAACAAGGCATCAAGATTATATTTAAGATCAAATTTATTAAAAGTGAACTACTCAAGAATACAGAAAAATGAACCATTCTATAATTGATCTTTCTCTTGTCTATAACATTATTTAAAAAAAAAAAACTGCCTAATTCATATCACCAAAAGAATAAAAGTAATTAAGGTGAAAATGATATTTTAGCCAAAAAAACTTCAGTCTTCAATGATACACAAATTGAATTCTAGTAAACTTTAATTTGTAATGTGATGATTGCTGAGATTGAGTACTTCATTTAGGCTATATTAATTGACTACAGAATTTTGTCAGTAATCAACTGAATGAATGAGTGAAGAGATTCGTATCAATGTATTATGTATAAAGCTGCTTCTACAAACTACTAAAGGTATTTACTTCTAAGTATTTTTTGCTTCCAGGAAGGAGTTTAATCAAATATTCTAGTATAAACCACTTCAATAACATGGAAAAATATTTTTTCAGTGTTTAGTTTTCACCTGTAACAGCCATCTGTTCAATTATAATTCTCACATACACACAAGATGTTTTCCTGATGAGTATAAAGTTAGCTACATGCTGCTTTATATTTTCAATTGGTATAATGAACCATGAAGTATATTAAAATTTTTAAGTGTATAATATCTAAGAATAATTCCTGACCTATGATATGTTCAATAGCTCAACTACATTTTAAGTATTAGGCAAACTTACCTAAATAATTGTGTGTGTGTATAATATATGTGTGTGTTTGATGAATAGTTCCAAAATATTTTGAAAAGTTAAATTCTGGGAATGATTTTGTTGATAGATGAACATTACAGACTTTCCCCTAGAATTTAGTTCATCTTTGTAAAATGTAAAGCATGTCACTTTATACCTCTATAAGCTTAGAAACATAAGAATAGAAGTATGATTAAAATTATCACTTCTAAAACATAGAAGGAACATTTGAAACTTCTAATATAATTTTAAATTCAAAGTTTTCAACAAATGTTTAAGGAACCTGTTTATGAACCTACATTGATATGAAACCTTATTTTTCTAGTCAGTTAGAAGATTATTGTACAAATTGAATTTTGAAAACACTGATATAGAATTATGACTTGCATACCTTAGCCATACAATATATATATGTGCATATTGAATTAATTGAAATTTTTTATTATAAAAGTACCAAATATATTTAATATCTTGGTCATTATTCAAAATCCAAATAAATATGACAATTATATATTTCTATTGCAAAAAAATACAGTTCATTCACAGCTAAAAATATTCAGCAATGAATTCTGACAATAGTACTGAAAAGTATCATTCTTATTTTATTAAAAAAAAAGTAAACTCTGAGGTAGAAACAAGTACTGTTTTAGACTGCTATATTTCCACTTAGAGCTGAAGTTCTAATCCCCAGTACCTCAGAATGTGACTGTTTTTAAAGAGGTGATTAATTATAAGGGAGGACTTTTAGTAAGGGTGGATCTTACTAATTGTGTTCTTATAGAAAATTTGGACTCAAAGAGAAACATTAGAGATAACCACAGACTGAGAAAAGCTATGTGAGGACATAGAAAGTGGAGAAAGTAGCCATCTGTAATTTGAGGAGAGAGGCCTCAGAAGAAACTAAACCTATTGATACTTTGATCTTGGATATATAAATATATATACATATTGAATTAAGCGAATATATATATAGAGAGAAAGAGAGATGATAGATAGATGATGTAGAACCAAAGTGACTCCATCTTAGATACAAACCCCCCATTTTGAACTTAAGTTCAAAAAAAGTTCAAAAAAAAGAAAAAACTACCAGCTGACTAAGATTCACCCCACCCAACAATTGGCCAATCAGAGACCTCTTGGACATTATCTGACCATCAACTGACTAAGTCACCCCACTCAACAATTGGCCAATCAGAGACCCCTTGGAAATTATCTGAAAGTCCCACCCGCCAAATTCCCTGTCCTGTGGTTCTTTTCCTCAGCGCAAAGTTTAACCAATCCCCGTAAAGGTTTTAAAATAAACTCACCAATCCTGTAACGCCACAGCAGTACTCCCCTGCTTGTGGCTTTACCCTTTAAAAACCCTTTGAAACTGTAAGTCGGGGTCGATACTTCTACTGCTGCATCAGTGCATCAGAATCGGCCCAGGCTCGAGCCTGCAAATAAACTCCCTCTTGTTCTTACATCAGTGTTGACTCCTTGGTGCACGTGGAGGCTTGAAGTCGGGTATAACAATGATAGCTAGATAGATGATAGACAAAGAGACATAGAGATAATAAGATTAAAAAACAGTAAAAAATGTTATTTTTTAATGTTAATGTATTTCAGAAAATCCAAATATCAGAGTGAAATAGGCCACAGTGAAAAAAATAAAATTCAAGATAGTAGAGTTCTATAAAGTTCTTAGATAAGCTAAGGATCATCTTTATACAGTTTAGAGAATATCTTATACAAGTAGCAGCTATCATACCCAAGGGATTTAAGTCAACTGCTAGAACAAACCAAAATGTCTAATTATCATTATTACTGAGTTAAGATTTATAAAAATAATCAAGATAAACTCATTGTCATAGATGAAATTTAGAAAGGATACAAAAGAAGTAAAATTTTTTTAAAATTATTTTACATATTTATACATTATACAAAAGTAAAGCTAGTTGATGACTTGTCAATATACTTTGAGCTAATTTCCAAGCAAATTTGAAAAACTCAGGTGAATTACCGAGTGTTAACTCAAAACAACATTGTGTCTTATGTATCTTCATACTATTTATAATTTATATATTCATCATTTAAAACATAAGTACTGAGGACATGCTGTGTGAAAAGCATATTTCTAGGCCTTGGGTATATAGTGGTGACTAAAACAGGAAAAGCCGGTACCCTCAAAAAACTTATATTCTGGTCAGAGGGATGGTTAATAAACAAGCCGATGCATTTCAAGAAGTGATAAAACATAATGAAAAATGGAGGATAAGGTCATATTTTTAAAGAACAATGTTATATGCTCAATTGTGTACCCCCAAAATTCATATGTTGAAGTCATAATCTCCATTACCTCAGAATGTGATTGTATTTGGATATGGTGTCTTTAGAGAGATAATTTAAAATGAGGCATTTAGGATGGGCCCTAATCCAATAAGATTGGTATCCTTATAAGAAAAGTAAATTTGGACACAGACACATATAAAGGGAGGATAATGTGAAGAAATAGAGGGAAAAAATCAAGGAAAAAAGCATCAGAAAAAAAAAAATGACAGTGCTAACATTTTGATCTGACTTCTAGTCTCCAGAACTGTGAGAAAATAAATTTTTGTTGGTTAAACCACTAAGTCTGTTATACTTCGTTATTGTAGTCCTAGCAAACTAATACAGATGGTCTAGGAAGGATTTGATAAGGAGATAACATTTTAACAGAAAACAACAAGATTTAATGGCTCCAAGAGATACTAGACATCTTTGTAGCTGAAGTGAATTGAGTACAACAGAAATTGGGCAGAGAGCAAATAACATTTTATCTGCAAGACAGTTTAGCAGGGTCAATGATAAAGAAGAATAAATATTCATTACCTCAAATTTTTTTGTCTTCTCTTAAAAACACTAATATGAAACACAAAATTCAACAACTGGAAACTTATCTTCCAGAATTTTAACCTCTGAAATCTCATTACTGTGGGAGCCCAGAACCATGCTTAAACTTCCCGTTTACTTAACAGTACACCCAGCCCCCTTACGGTCTCAGTTATTCCAGGAATGCCCCACCTCCCACACATAACTGCTGGTACTCTGGTGATAGGCTATCGCTGTGCATACCTACCTCCTCCCTGCCCCCCGCTTCCTGCGACCCTCACCGCTCCTCACCCCACCTGCTAAGAACCAATAAGATTGTGCCAAACACCCGCCCGCCTAAGTAGACCTGCCCCACTTTGTCTCAGCTGTATAAATACGTTTGTTCAAAAAATAAAGTTTGAGGCTTGATCAGAACTTTGTCTTGCCTCCGCTCCCTTTTCTCGCCCATTTTTCTCAGGTTGGATCCTCCTCGCCCCCACGAATAACTAGGTCCCGCGGGTCGGGACACATTACAGCCAGTGTTGTAGAAGTTGAAGGAAAATAAACACTAGTATTCATTACTGATAAAAATTTGATCAGCAAAATCTATTCAAATTTCAAAAACAAATATTCATTGACAGCAGTCATATCTTTAAGAATCTTCTTTAAAAATGAAAACACAACTACTAAAGGATACAAGTAGAATGATATTTATCATGCCACTGGTTACAAGAGAAAAATTTGAAAAATCTGTCACTGAAAATAGAGTACTTTATAACACAAAGTTTAGAGGAACAGACATTAGTGAAATGTCCAACAGAAAGAACCCATAGTGACAAATAATTTTTCTTTCTTCTTAGAGTATAATTTCTTATCTACTACTGTGTATGGCATGTAATAAACTGGAATGTGGCCCTTCATAATCTTCAAAAATTTTGCTACATAATTTTTAATTTCTATTATGATAACACTAAAAATAAACAAAAACCTGTTTCGCGTTAGAAATTCACAAGGAGTTAGTAAAAACCAGTTTCCATATTCCATACTAGACAATTACATGAGAATAAGGAAGGGTGGGGAATCCTTACCTCCAATTTTTAGCTAGTTTTAGAATGAGGGTAAATGACTTGATTAAAATTCTATACATATCTAAGGTTATGTCAAGTAGGTTAAGAATAAAATGCTTACCACTGAGGATAGAGTTTTGCCACCCCACAATGTGCTTTTGGAATGTTGACTTTGAGCTAGTTGTGAAGAAACAAAAGACTCAGGAAGAACTTTGACTCTCCCCTTCCAGCCTAAAGCAATTCACATTTAACAACTTGTTTCAGGAAGAGAGCTTATTCACCTTAGCACAAATGAATTAATACATATGGAACAGAAAGGAAGAAATCTTGCAAAGCTTGTCTCCCTCTGTGTCCCATTGTTTCTGGTTGGCTCAGCAAGAATTTGTTTACCACCTGTCTGCTCTTTCAGCTGCCTATGAATTGCCTTCTTTACCTCTGAAATCCTAGACCCTGTGCCCTTTGCCTTTGTCTAGAAAAGCACGTAAGCCTTAACTGCTTAGAATGTTGCAGGTCTAATATCTTGTGATAACCCTTCCCCCTGCCCTACATGTATATTCATAACAAATCTTAGATATTTTATCAAATAAAGTAAAAGTAACAACTCATGAGAAGATATATTTAATAAAAAAGAAATTATACCAAGAATAAAAAAAAAATCCAAAAATACGATTTGCAGAAAATTTGTAAAAATATTATTAAATAAACAAGAAGTAACCATATAATTAAATAATAAAAGCTAATGTTAGGAATTCTTAAATAAGTGAAAACTAAACAATAGAGCCTTTTTATATAAGATAGGAAGAACCTGATACAAATTTCAAGTTTTCTAATGTATTTTTAATGATTGAAGAAAGAGATGGTGAAATTGATTTATTTTAGATTCCTAAAATCAAGTAAACATGTTAAAAATGCAAGTATAGTAAAAAAAATTTAAATGACAAAAATCCAAACACAGAAAGCAAAAACAATAAAAAAGACAATTACAATGGAAATCAAAGAGAAAGTAACCAAAAAAATCATAGTACCTTAAAACACAAAATAAGCACATAATAAGATGGTAGGCAGTAGTCCACATGAAATATTAATGAAAATGTTTCTTTAAATTAAATAAAGTCGCTGTAAAAAAAAGCATAAATTCTTAAGTTGTATTGAAAAAATCAATTTTCTTTTTAATGCATAAAAACAACAAAACTGAAATTTTGAAATATAAAGCATACAAATACTAACCAAAATAAATCTGATGTAGTAATATCAATATTTGACAAAAGAGAATTTTGACAAAGTATAATAGAGCTAAAGAGATTAATGAATTACTATTAAAATAAATTATTTCAGAATGACAAAATAAAATAGAACACATTTGCTCCTTAACACATATCTTTAATAGAAAGGAAAAGTATACTTTGAAAGAATACTATGGAGAAATTAATAAAGCTACATTCACCGAGGAAGATTTTTTTAAAAACTAAGTAGATAGAAGATTTAGAATATACAATAAACTGCATCTCATAGATGCATAGAGAACTCTGCATAAAAATATAATAGTATAATTTTCAAGACTCAAATGTGAAACATTTATGTAATTTAAACTTGATTACACTACAAAACAACTCTTAACAAGTATTAACTAATTTAAATCATATAGACAGTATGCTATGGGGAAAAAGAAAATATAAAAAACCCCAAAACACATGGAGACTGCTAGTTATTCATTTAAATCTTTTCCCCCTTCATTGGATGCCCAACTGACCTACATTCCTAAACCTTGTATACACACACACACACACACACACACACACACACACACACACACACACATATATTGTTAGGCATCTATGTAGTCTGCAAAGAAATATAACCATAAGTAACAAATGTTATTCACAGGCCTAACCATGAATCTTTCTATCTTTCCCTATGCTTCTGTTGCTTCTGCTGGCTAAATTTAGATTAAGATCAGGCCCTAAAAGACAGCCTGTGCAGATGATGGAAGGAGAAAAATTTCTCAGATGTTCACCATGTGGAGGGGCATCCACGGATCCCCATTAAGAAATAAGCTACGGGTGGGTGGAAACACTAAATTTTGACTTCTCTGTACAGCAGTTTAGCCTTCTCTCACACAAAGAAAAAGAAAAGAGTCTTATGATTTGTAATTTAAAACTAGGCTTCTAAAAAATTCTTAATAATTAAAAAGTCAAAAATAACAGCATGTAAATCATTAAATATTTAAATCTGAAGGAAAATGGAAAGCTATAAAAATATGAGAAATGTAGCAAGAGTACTTAGAGTATAATAGCCTTAATACTTATGGAAAAAACAAAGATAGAAAATTAATCAGTTAAATAGTCAATTTAAGAACAACACAGAAAACCGAAGAAAGTAGAAGGTGTGAAATAATAATAAAAGCAGAAACTGATGAAATGCATAGCAAAGAAATAATAAATACTATTGTTTAAAAATTGTTTAAATAAGACAATTTAGGTTATACAAACAAACTTAACTCTTCGTGAAGTGGACGTCACCTTTTGGAGAACTGCAAAATGAGGCAGAAAATCTTTTCAGGGTAAAGAACAAAGAGAATGAGAAAAATAAAAAATATCTGATTGACTGGGGCCACATAATCAACCTGGTTTTGGGTGAGAAGACCCAGAGCTGGTTTGGCATTTGGGGATTGGCTGACTGGATATACAGTGTCAAGCGGAGTATTTACAGAGACACAATAGTCAACCGGTTTTGTTTTGCTGATGTAGCACCGTAGGCAAGAGCAGCTTCATCTTGGGTCTAAAAATTTATTTTGACACTATCAACAAAATTAAATGCTAATTCTGTAGAGGACTGATAAATTAACTTATTCTTACTCAAGAAAGTAAACTTAAACAAAAAATATAGAAAATAGAAAAAATATAGAAAATATAGAAAATGGAATATTGGTTAATAATCTATTCACAAAGATAACATCATGACTGCATAATATATTTTAGAAGTGATATTGAAAGTTTAAGAAACAGATAAATGTTAACTTATGCAAAATACTGATTTACTATTTTAAAAGTTAAGAAAATTTTAGGTGTTTTTATGTATCTAGTTTAAAGTGATAATAATAATAAAGTCATTCGTGGTTCATAGTTTAATATATTAATTTGATAGGGCCACAGAATGCCCAGTCATGTAATCAACCATTATTCTAGGTTATCTGTGAGGGTATTTTTGGATGAGATTAACATTTAAATCAGTAAACTGAGTAAAGAAGATTGTACTCCCTAATGTGCATGGCTTTTATCCAATTATTTAAAGGCCTAAATAGAAGGAAAAGGCTGACTCTACCCTAATTAAGGAAGGATTCCTCCTTCCTAACTGCCTTTGAACAGAGACATCAGTTTTTTCCTGCCTCCAAACTCAAAATGAAACAATAGCTCCTCCTGGCTCTCAAGCCTGTTACCCTTGAACTACACCACTAGCTCTCCTGGGTCACCAGCTTGCTGACTCACCCTGGAGGTCTTAGGACTCAGACTCCATAATCATGTAAGCCAGGTACTTAAAATAAATGAACTAAATTTTTTTATATGTCCATATCTACATCTATATCTGTATCTATAGATAGACATCTATATAAATCTATCTATAGATATTATTTATTATCTCTCACTCGCTCTCTCACCATAATCAAGTGGGATTATTCTTAGGAATGCAAAGAACATCTTTTAACTAATTTTACCACATAAATCAATAAAAGGGAAAATAAACATGATTTCATCAGTGGCTAAAATAAAGCCATTAGATCAAATTTAAAGTTCATTTATGATGAATATTTTAATAAAACAAAAAAATAAAATAAAAGCTATTTATCAAAAATCTGCAGCAAATATCAGTGTTATAAAAGAATTGTAAAAATACTATCTTAAGGTGAAAAAAGTACCCACTATTGCAGATTCTATTTAACAAGACATTTACTAGAAGTCTCATTCAAACTAGAAATAAGAAAAATTCTGTAGAAATAAGAGTGAAGAATGCAGGAATTGGAAAGAAACAATTTTAAATGTCATAATTTTCAGCAATGATTCTTCATATGGAAAACTCAGTAGAATCTACAGACAATAAGATGAATAAGCAAAATTAAAATACATAAAATCAATATAAAAATCAATAGTTTTTATGCTTAGCAAAACTAATTTTAAAATGAAATTTAAAAACCCAAGTCACAGAAACAGTAACCCATATGGTATATAGGAACAAATCTAACTAAATATACTCAGGATCTTTATAAATAAAATTATTTTTGAAGAGTAACTGATGTGCATAAAAAGATTTCAGCAAATAAATGAAGTGATAAACTATTTTCATATATAGAAAGACTCAATATGATAAGGATAATGTATCTCCAAAATTAATCTTTAACTTCTGTTACTGCTAATATTTTGTAGAATTTGGAATTTTTTTCTTAAAATTATTGAAAAGAAAGAAAAGGAAACCAGATAGTTTTTTCATGCTGCCCTACTTTTCAATGCTTTTATTGTTTGTTTGTTTCTGTGACTCTCCAGTATCCTTCTAATAACTGTAACCCAGACAATTTGAATGAATATATTTGTTTGCATTTAAATTATTCATTTGGCTCAATAACTCAGTTTCCTCACCTATAAAAAGCGGTTTTACTGTCTATTTTCCAAGTTTCCCTCAAACACTCAGAATATATTTTCTCCCTCTGTGTTACACATATGGCAAGGACAGCATATGTTTTTTCCCTTAAATCGGAAACACTTCAAATGAGAATTAGAGAAATTATACTTGCCAAACTCTTTCCATTAGCCTAAGTATCCTAAGTATATTTGGCAGTCTTCTGAGTACTACTACTTAGAATTCAAATTATTGCCCTTCACACTCAAATGCTGTGTATAGTTAGGGGCTTTCTAAGATTATACAACAGAACATTTGCTTATGCTAAAATCTCCATAGCAATATATCCTGACCAGGTTCTGACGACACCTTCAGGTCATGCATTGTTCCCAAGATCAGTAGCCAAACTATCTATTTTTATCTGGAGAAGAATTTTAGGATAAGAATTAGAAAGGATTTTGTTATGCTCTTTCAAAAGAAAAATAAAAAATTGGTAACTCTGATTTCCTGCAGTGGAAAAGTAAGCTTAAATTTTTAGTTGGGCTTTAAAATGAATATTTGTCTGTCTTTTTTTCTTGACTAACAAGTATTTATTTATTAACAAACTAAATTTTTCCTTTGCACTAAAATAACTCATAATGAAGTTTTAAAATTTTACAAACACAAAGCACAAAAGGGGAAAGGAAATGACACATAATCCTTTCCATGACTGGGATACTTATTTATTGCTTTAATTATTTTTATTTTTGAGGAAATGGCACTATCTGTTGAAATTTCTAAATTAAGGTTTGTTGTATCAAGAATTCTTTATATACATTTGGAGGATTTCTGGAATTATTTAAAAATTTTTGAAGGATATCTGATAATTAATTGCTTAAATGTAAATGCATAGTTTATTTAGATTAGTCTCTAGCAAGGATTTTTTTTATTCTAAAGCTAAATATTCCTTAGAAAAATGTAGTGAAAACAATAGAAAAAAAAGCAGGGCATTAATAAGTTGTACATCTTCAGTGATAAACAGTAGCCAAACCTATTCATTTAATAGAGAGTAATCTCTTTCTTATTTGCTAATTTTTTTTTTTTTTTTTTTTACTTTTAACTTTTACAGACATCTAGGTTGATTCCTAGGACTCTATAAAATTTTATGAAATTTTTGCTTTAATGCTTTATTAGCCAAACTATTAGATATTTTGTTTTTATTTCTTTTAATACCAGCAAGAATTAAGAAATGTAATGTTATTTACACTCCCTTATTAACATGTATTTATATACATATATATGTGTATGTATATATATTTATTTATATATATATGTATGTGTGTATATAAATATATATATGTATATATGTATGTATATATATTTATTTATACTACTTATTTAATGCACTGCCTGGAAATAAATGCTTCAAAGGGGTTTCCTTTTTTAAAAACATTCTGAATCATTTTATAGACATTTTGATATCATCAAAGTGGAACATTGATATTTTCGGTTCTATGTTCTTTTCAAAAATTTTTTAAAAAATACAGAACATTGCATTACAATTTAGTGTGTCTTTTCAAAAGTTATAACTGCTGAATATTTCAGATCAAGTTATAATGTAAAGACCTTAAAGTTATCTGGCTTATGGTGAACAAGAAGGAGCCCATTACAGCTCTATACTTGAAACAGCAAATACAGATCAAGTATGCCTCAAGAAATAGCACAACTAATACATTGTGCTGTAATAATTCTCAGCTTCATAAATAATATCTAAAATTCATGGATGCTATAAATAGCATAAGACTTTAAAGGCTGGTTTTCTTCTATGAAAATGCTATTTCTAAGAATATCTTATTAACTAATGATAAATTATTTTTAAGTAAGCAAAATTAAAGACTGTTAGAATCATCATTAACACCCTGGACAATTTTAAATAGCTCTCTTTTATCAATGAAATTTTGACACTACTATCTGATCCAAAAATTTATCTGTGTTCCACTTTCTTTTGTAGATGTATAGTTTCCTATTTTAACTTAGTGCAAAAACTCTAAATTTCTAATATATATTGTGATTTCTGTTTGGGGGAGCATGCATTTGAAATGGAGACTAGAGGGCAGGAAGGAGCCATTTAATGATTTCTCTATTCATTCAAAAATATTAATAGAATTATTTTGTGGACTAGTACACTCTGATAGGCACATGGGTTCTATGGAGAGATAAAAAAGATAAACAGGAATTTCTCCTTGAAGTAGATAATATATTAGATATATCTAAATAAGTTTCTCACATAGAGCTGGGTACCATCATTTAAAAGCAAAGTCTAAAATTTTTTAATAATATAGATCTTTATTATGATTTTCATTGAAAGAATGAGCTGAGTTTCCTTGATTCATAACACATCAACTGTTCTTTATAATCTTTTTAAAAATTTATCTGTCTAGTATTTCTTATAGCTACTTTTAGCAACCACTAAATTGACATTTCTCCATTATATCAGTATAGTTCACTCACTGCCACATTGCTATAAATGCAAATCCTTGGTATATATATATATCTAAAACCTGACAAATACTACTTGTTATGTATAGCTCTCTGAGAAATATGAATTTCCTTCCACTCTGCTGATTTTGTTGTAAGAATAAGACATCACTACTATTATAATATTCCCATTACCACAAGGTCTGGAAAATAAAATTATCTGTACAATAAACATTTATTTGGTGACTTTTGATGAGGCAGTTAACATGCTGAAAGCTGATATGCTCCATGCAGCAAATATGAGACCCTGTGGTCTTCTTTGTTTGTAACTGGACTCTACTCATTTGTTAATAACAATCAAGACCACAATTCCATATGCTCTTAGGTAAAGAAGAAACCTGTTCTGATACCCCATACCTGCTCTGACTTCCATATCCCCATGATTGAGAGGAAAGCAGAGTCCCAGGATCCCATTTACTTTGAGAAACATTGCCAATTCCTAGCTCCATTCACATAGCAGTAGTGAACAGGAGCATAAGAGATCTACTTTCACCTGTAGACTTCTTTCCTTTTCTTCTCAACAAGTACTCTTACAGCCTCATATCCATCACTCATTTTGTGTTCATGGGGACTTTTCTCTTTATGCCCTTGTTGGGAGCCAACCCATAGTTTAACTGAGAAGTTAACCTTTGAACATAAGTCTCACAAGTCTCGCTAGGCTCCTAGGAAAGTCCAAAAGGGCAAACACAAGATAAGACCGGAGATGACTGCAGATACCTGCAATCCAAGGTATCCTGTTTGCTTAGCCGCCTACCAGCAGACCATCAACGGCTGCCGGCGCCACATCAGATCACCCCATGCCTGCCTCCCTCTGTCCTTTGAAAATATATATACCCTTGTGTGTAAAATAAACTTTGAGGCTTGATCGGAACTTTGTCTTGCCTCTATTCTTCGCGTCTCCTGTCCCCCATTCTCTTGCAGATTGTTTCCTCGAGTCTCATGTCTGGTCGGAGCTCCCGTTAGTCGTCCCGTGGGAAGGGACATGCCCTGGTTCCTAGAGCTCTGACTTCCAATCTCACTTCTTCCAAACTCCTTACCCTTGTCACTCCTTCTGTAACTCACAATATTTCATCACAAGAATCACTTCCATTCTAAACTTTTTTGATATCTTCACTTTCCTTCTTGTTTTCAACCAAGAATTGTCTCTATCTTATAAACCTCAGGGGCCCTATCAAGTTAAATTATTTTGAAAGAATGGTCTTACTTGTACCTCATTGCTGTGTCCAAATCATTTTTCCACCCGCCTCCCCAAAATTCCAATTTCAAATTACATGTCAAATTGCTTATCTGAATCATAATACCTAGTGATATAAAATATTTACGGAGATGACTCTTCCAATAGTCTGGAATTCTTCCAAGGACATTTAATACTTATGAAAACACCATGAGTATTATTAATAGTTTATTACAGTGAAACTCCCTAAAAACGGTCAACTCTGAGTTTCCAGTTACTCTTCTGGAATTATTGAATTATGTAAACTTATGGATATCTCAAATTCACCATGACAAACATTCTTACCCCATTCTGCTCTTCATATGTTGTTGAGAGCCATTTCTGCTGCCTGTCTTGAGACAAGGTTAAAGTTGCCTGCAAGCTAGAAGTTTGCAGGGCAGGCGGGCTCTATGCAGAAGGAGGAAGTTTGGCTTAATGTAAAGAGTTGAAAGTTCCTTGCCCCAGCGAATGGGAGACAGAGAATAGGATAAAAGAGGTTGTGAGAGAACTTATGTAAATGTCAGCAATTGTTAGAATATCTGTGGATTTTGCTTCCCATGCATTTCCAAGAGTATAAATATGCTGTGCTTAATAAACTCGGGGGCGCAGTATTTACTGTTAGCCCTCCCGACTCTATCTCTTTGTCTCTCTCTCTCTGTCTCTCCTTTTTTCTTTCTTTTCTCAATCCTCACTCCCCCTCTCAGGAACTGTTCGATCTTAGCCGGCGGGTTCCGGCGATATGTCTGTCACATCTCAATAAATGGCAAAGTTATATTGAAATGCTTTCTCAAGATAGTCTCTGGCTTCCCCCATCACTTTTATACATTCTGTGCACAAATATTAACTCTACTTACATTATTTTAAATAGCAACCTATAACTCTCAACCTTTGTTCTGTGATTTATGTTCTCAATAACAGTTAACACCATAGGACATATTATATCAATTATTTACTGTCCATACCCCCACTATTATGTAAATTTTATGAGAGTGAGCATTATTATCTTTTTAAAAAATAATGTATCTCCAAAATTTAGAAGTATCTGGTTAATATTAAGGGCTCAATAAATATTTGTTAAATAATTTTAAAAATAATTTTATTTTTTAATTTGTACTAATTTGATCTAAGAAAAATAGAAGGGATTACTGCAAGTATTTCCTATTCAATGTGTTTGATATTCATTAAGTCAGATTTATCTCTTATAAACAGCCAGTGTCTAGTAGACAAATTCTTCTCAAGAACCTAAGGAGATGTAAGAACTACATGTAATGTAGGATCCTGTCTGAGATCTTGGAGCAGGGGAGCAGTGAAAGGATATTAGATAAAACTAAGAGAATCTGAGAAAAGAATAAACTTTGATTCATTCTTAAATATTATTAAATAACAATGTATCAATATTAATTAATTGTGACAAATGTACCAGCCTAATATAAGATGTTAACAATGTGCTAAATTGAATGTGGGATATATGGGAGCTCTTTGTATTATCTCTGCAACTGCTCTGTATATCAAATATTCTAAAATAAAAAGTATATTAGAATTTTAAATTATAATTTTTACCTGTTAATATTGCCATGCTTTTAAAAATAATGTCCAAACTTGATGCCACATCAAAAGATTACATAACAATGATTTGGAATAGAACTTTCCAATAGAATTTCTTAAAATGATGGAAATATCCTGACTGCACTATCTGATATAGTAGCTGGTAGCCAGGTGCGACTATGAAACGTCTGAAAAATGGTTAATATGACTGAAAAAATTAATTTTCATTATGTTTAATTTTTATTAATATGGAAGTAAATTATTTTTATTAATATAAAAGTAAATTAAACACATAGTTATTACATTTGAATGGTGCAGATATAGAATAATCCATTGTACATTGGTCACAGAAGTTTTGAAGTTAGTGTGATTTATGTTTTTCTACTGTGACTTTTGTTGTTTTGATTGTTCTACCTTATAATAATAAGGGCTTATTTTACCTTAAAAATATAAACATATATTTATAGGTGCACATTTACCTTAAATTACTTGTGCAAAAAAAGCCTAACATAAAAAAGTCACTTACTTTTGGTGTCAAAGTGATAACTGAAACTGTGAAAATTATCCTATGTTCTTTAGTGTTATGTATCTAATCGATGTAGTTGACAAGAAAAAAAAAATCAAATAAATATTATATTGTGCTTTCAGTTATAAGGAAAAAGCAAGGATTGAACTTGTTAGTATATGTATGGAGGTCATTTAATATTGCCAGCTGTCAGAAGGTGCATTACACAGTTTTAAAAAGGACTAGAGATAAACAGACAGATTGCCACTAAAAATGGTGTCAAATTATAAGTAAGACATACTTGAATTAGAGAGCCCATATCTTTATTAGGGGGCAGAGATAGGTAGAAATAGGAAGACAAAATTTTATAAAATATACAACCCTAGAAAATATTATAAAATAAATAAATACTGTGAGAATGAAATACTAGGACTACACAATAAAATTACCTCCTAACAGTAACATAGGTAATGTTTCCAATAGCTATAATTTTTCTTACAGTACTAATTTAGGGTGCTTTGTTAAAAAGTTAGCAGCATTTTCTAGATATAACAAATTTTAGAAGACCAACTTTCTTTTTATTTCTCAATACATACTTAAATTTTTAGTAGCCTATACTGAAAATAGATAAAATCCAATGTGCATGCTATGGTTGTATCTACATTGAGCAAAGGTTGCTACTATAGTCAAACAAAAATCAAATCATCACTTTTTCCCCTATGGAATATAAATAAATGGGCCCTGAAGAATAGTTCTTGAGTGAATTTTATTAAAGATTAGTCTTCTAGTGATTTTTATTGTCAGATTTCTCTAGTGTTTGCTCTTCTGACATCTTTCTGTGCTTGAAATTTTGAAGAAAAACCTCAGTTTAGAATATCATAACTTTACAACCCTCTCCTATGGTTCAAATATATTATCTACTTGAGATCAGCATGATGAACATAATTTAGAAAATGAAACCTGGGGAAATGATGTGAACCAAATACAAAAATACATCAAAAATAAGAATAGACATATTCATCTCTTAAGAAATTAAGTTTTATTAAAGATTATCTGTAGAAATGATAACATATTGTTTCTTCCTGTAAGATATCAGTATTTTTTTTCATTATTAGGTTTATTCATTATTTGTAGACGTCTTACCATTTAGAATAAGGGATTATTAGGTATTTTTGCCTTTGAAAAAAGCTAATTTCAATTAATTAATGTTTTTGTCATTAGATTCAATCAAATAAATATTTATATTTAAATAAGACTCACTCTTGCTATAAAGTTACAATGATTCTCTTACAACTTGTCAGGCATAGTTATTTTATAAGAATTAAAGTATAAGCACAATTTAAAGGAAAATATGGTCACATGGATAACTTTTCAATCAGAATCCAGCATAAGTCAATCTCAATGTGCAACTGTTAATTCAATAAAGGTTAAAGTTTATATATTCAATACATTTTTGCTCTAATTCAAATTATAGTGTTCCAGATGACAAAGTGAGGGTAAATACAGTAGTTATGTTTTCTTTTCTACTAATTTGAATTGACTTTTAATGTGACTAGTCATAAAATTAACACATGTCAATAATAGCAACATTAAAATTAAATAATAAATATGCAAATTATTTCATTCAAAGATAAAAGCTGAATTTATTACATTTTTAATATTTTTAACCTTGCCATCACTTATAAACTCAAATTGATGCTTTTCTTTGACAAAAAAAATGACTAAAAATTGGTCAAATTACACTGACACCATAGTTTATAGATTCCAACTTTCATCACTTCAAATTAGAATTGCTTAATTGTGTTTCCTAGAATTATCTCCACAGATTTCCAGGGATATTAAATTTGGAGATATTAAAAGTATTTTAAAACCAGCATACTTACTAAACAAAATGGAGACAAGCTATAGAGATAGGACAGGGTCCTAGTGTGATGACGTGCTACTGAAAAGGTCACAAAGATGTAGTAATGGGTTAAGGTTAAGAGCCTACATGCTAATCGCCATGTCTCACTTCTAGACACCTGCCTGCTTGAAAAGTTATTGTTTGACTATTACCCCTGGGAACCTAACAGTTACCCATGGGAACCTAACATTTTAACAATACACTTTTTGCTTCTGTACCCCCACTTGCACAACACACCTTTAGGTTGACAGGTAGAGAATAGAAGAAATATTAGACCTTTGTGATTTAGACAGAATGAAGAATGAGATTTTGAGCTTAAAACCTTGTAACCTTGTACCTTTATGTTTCGGGGCTGCTCGTTTGGAAGGACAGCCGCCGGCTAATAAACTGCCTCTAATATCAGAGCACTCAGGCTGAGTCTGGTTATTCTGGTCACAACACTAGTGATGTGTGGCATCAATTCTTTCATTGCTAGATAGGAGGGCAGTTCTATGACATGGGTCACATGGCTTGGAGTTAAAACTGAAATAAATACTTCAATATTTTAACAAGCATTATTTAGCGATAGCTGTCTTTCTTTCTGTCAGGAAATAATGTTAAATTGGTAAGACAATAAAAGTTTCCTGAGCTTTCTATACTTCATTATGGTAATAAGCCAGTGAATTATAATATCTTATAAAAATATTGTAGGTAAAAAAAAAATAAAATAGAATTGACTGACTTCTGATAGAGAAATGGAGATAAAAGACATCAGTCAATTCAATCACACTATCAAAATCCCCAGTATGTGAGATTCTTTCTTGCCGGAGCCTGCCAGCTAAGATCAAACAGTTCCTGAGAGGGGGAGTGAGGATTGAGAAAAGAAAGAAAAAGAGAGAGACAGAGAGAGACAGAGAGAGACAGAGAGAGACAGAGAGAGAGACAGAGAGAGAGAGAGAGAGAGAGAGAGAGAGAGAGACAGAGACAGAGACAGAGACAGAGACAGAGAGAGGAGAGACAAAAGATAGAGTCAGGAGGCTAACAGTAAATACTGCACCCTGAGCTTATTTAGCACAGCATATATATACCCTTGGAGAAGCAACACCCACACATATGCAAATGATCGCTGACCCTTATGTAAGTTTGCAAAACATCCTAGTTCCTGTTTTTTGTCTCTTATTCCCTGGGGCAAGGAATGTCTCTTATTCCCTGAGGCAAGAAACATTCAACATTAAGCCAAACTTCCTCCTTCAGTAAACAAGCCCACCTGCTCTGCAAACTTCTAGCTTGCAGGCAACTCCAACCCTGTCTGCAGGGCATTCATCAAGAATGGCTCCCAACACTTTCTCTACTATAATGTTCATTTCAAAGGTGGCAATCAAGAGACTTGTAACTTTTTGAGACTTCTATAGCACACTGCCCAACTTCAAATTTTCTTTAAGATACTCAAGGGTATTTGATTTTCACTAAGATTCCAGTTCTTACATCTTCATAATTAACAGATTTTTTTTTATCACACCCCCACATATACAGTATTTTCTGGAATTTGGAAAATTCTGTGGCTTACAATATGGTCTTTCTACTAATGTTTGCCTAACCTTTAAATTTATGATCCATATTTATAACATTCAAACTGTGAATGATAAAACCTTTATTCTAAACATAGTTTCTATTTTACTCAATGCCCCTGAGAAAAATCACCACTAAATACTCCTGAATCACTGTACCTCGTTGATCTTATTGAAAGCCAGAGAAGACAATTACATTTTGACCCCTGTTGTCTGAATGTCCCTGAAACATGGCTTGCTCACCCACACAAGCCCAAAAGTTTGAACCCAATTAAAACTTTCAAGGTAGTCCACTAGAGCCTCTCCTTTATTTCTTCAGTTTTTATTGATCATTTCTAATTGCTGTTTTTATGATTTACCATTCCATACTTTAACAACCTGACCCTTTGGTTCTTTATACTGGAAACTACTCTCTTCTGTTTATTGTAATGTATTCCTTCTGAATAATTTAAGGTTTTTTTCTCCTACCTTTGTAGTCCCTTCCAATCCTACAAGTGCCTAACTACATTCCCCTTTTAGGACTCTGTTTTTCCAGTTACCTATTGCTATTTAACAAATTATTTCACCAATTAATGGCTTAAAATAACAATTCTTTCATTATATTTCATGATATTTGAGCCAGGAATTCAACCAAACTTGGCTGGATATTACAGAGACTGCATACAAAATTACTTAGAACCACCTGGTAAATTCAGGTGAGCTGGCACTTTGATGATGATGGCTGGAAGACTAGGTTCAACTGAGTCTCTGCACCTCTACTACATGTAGTCTCGGGCCCTTTCCATGTTGTCTCTCTAATTGGATAGCCAAGTTTCTTAGGTGGTGGCTCAGGACTTTAATAGGAAGTAAGAAACAAAAACCAGATGCTATAAATCTCTTAAAACTGAAGACCAGAAACAGAAAGAACATCACTTCCACTTTATTCAAAGCAGAGTCAAATCCTAGTTAAAGGGGAGGAGCCATTCATCCTACCCCTTTTTATTGCACCTGTATTTCAATTTTTTTACTTCTTTATAAATGAGTATTTTATGAAACGTGATTATATTATATATTAACAGCATTTTGCAAAAGGAACAATATATAGTTTTTATATACCTGTTTATCATTAATCTCTTCATTTCAAATGTAAGCCACAGAGAGTAGGCATTCTTTTTCTATTTTCATTATTTAGATCAATATTGGACAAATAGACATCCAATAAATATTTGTTGGATTAATGAATAAAAAAAATTGCAACATAATCAGTCTAATACAAAATAATTTCCATGTCATCAATTCATTGAAACTGTATTCTGAAAGATAAATAATAATCTTTTTATTTTAAAAAAGAAAAGATAATCAATCATAAAAAGAACAAGAAAAACTTCCTGTCAGTCCTCAGCCTGTTTTATGTCACCGTAAAACCAACCACCTCTGTTAAATCTCTTATCTCTTTGCTTCTGAGACACAATACTCTATTACCTCTTTCTCTCTCTGTCTCTCTCTCTGTCTCTGTGTCTGTCTGTCTGTCTGTCTGTCTGTCTGTCTCTTTTTGACTCTCTCCTTCAGAACTTTTAATAATTTCTCCTCCTCTGCTTGACATCAAGTTGCAAATGTTTTATTAAACTCTTCTATCATTGATAATCTCTTTAAGAATTCTACTTCATTTATTTGCTTTGACTATTATGGTCATAACTCTAAGCTTGAATCAATAATCATTCTAATGATCTACTAGACTTATCAGCCTAAATGCTTTGCATTTAAACTCAGATTATCCATGTTAAAATTCTTGGCATTTCTAAATAAATTGGCAGATGGAACAGGCATGAGAAATAGTACCACACACACATACATCATTCATACTACACATTTATATACTCTCAATATATACACATTTCAACTATAGAAATCATATAAATTAGTAGCTAAAAAACTTTTAAAAAATACATAGTTGAATCACTTCGTAAATTATATAAATGTCTAACCACTATGTTGCACACCTGAAATTAATATAAAATAATATTGAATAGCAACTCCAAATAAAAAAATAATATATAGTTGAGTTTGAAAGCAAGCAAAGAAAATATACCTATCATAGTAATAAATAGATAAATCTCTTACTCTATGTAATTAGAAGTTGAGGCTGCACAGTTCAAATGTGTATCAGGATGAGAAATATACCCCCAAAACTAGAATCTTAACTTAATGTTTATAGTAGTGAAAACACAATTCTTCATTTAAAACAAAAAGTTTTAGCAATCTTATTATATCTCCAAATATCTTCAGACATTGCCCTGGCATCTTAGCACCGAAGGGAGTACCTCAGGGTATTGACAGATTCAGGCTGAAGTACAAATTTAGAAAACTAACCCAATAGTAGTTTCAAGGACATTAAAGAAAGAATATAATACAGAAAACAATTAAACATTAAACAGAAAACCAAAATATATAAAATAAAATCTATAGGTTACACACTAAAAATGACACAGTTAAAGAAAGAATTATAAAACAGTAACTAACCATGAAAACATACAGATAAAAAATAGATAAGAAGAAACTTTGGGAAGATAATTATATAATTTTCAAAAGGAAAGCAAAGAGAGAATAAAAGAAAGTAAATGTTTGAAGAAATAACAGTATTTTCCGGAATCAAAAATATAAACTTTCAGGTTTAAAAAGTACAGATATTCAAAATAAAAATTTAAAAAATTCACTTCAGTCTAAGAGTGGAATATGGTTAAAAAAAGATATTTTTCTTTAATAGAAAAAAATAAATGAGATGTTTTCAAATTCAATATTATTAATGGTCAAATTCTTCATAGTATTATTAAATACTACATAAAAACAATAATTAGACTGAGTTAGTTTCTCAGGAAGGTCACGATATATATGGTTAAGCTCTTTCTGGTATCAGAAGAATAGATTTACATCACTGCTTCATCATTTATTGACTGGGTTGCCATGAGAACATCATTTAAACTCTTCAGTTATATCTGCTATAAAAAGGGCATACTTATAGTATCTGCATACTAAAACTATTATGTAGATAAAATTATATGATATATGTATGTTGCACAGTGTCATAAACAACAAAGGTTTGTAAAAAGTATTAACTCATTTAAAAATGGAATATTGAATTTTGTCTATAAAAATAAAGTATATCTTTTACTAAATTTAGTAACTCATAAGTTATATATAAAGCATAATATTTATAACTTTTTGAAATTTTGTTTTTTATAATTAAGATAGCAATGTAATGTGTCATCCAATAAGTATATAATTTATTCAAAGTGAGAACTTCTGAGAGTAAAAGGGGGGATTTATTAATGATTAGACTAAGTATTATCATGGTATAATTCTGCACTTTTCAAAGTAAAGCAAGTTGTATGATCACTCTATTCATAATAAAATTGATTTTCAATCATGAATTTTACACAGTTAAATTGAATCATGTAATCACATAGAAATCGGTATCTCTGAAATAGATAAGCATATCTCATCGACGCCAATTCTAAATCTGCCACTAAATTGAATTCAATGAAGAGGTAACAATGTATATTGTTTTTACAATCAAAAAAAGATAATGCTATGTCTGTATAATTCCAATCCTGCTGAAATTATGATTCTTTAATTCAATAAGAATACTTTTCATAAATACATATTTTATTCTTGATAATTTAAGAACTGACGTATTATCTCAGACTCATTCTATGGTTATTACTAATTTGGAAGCAATATCAGATACAATAGACAGCAAATTGAAAACGTCTTGGAAAAAAACAGTTACTATCCAACTGAAATGGAATTACTCAAAATAACTTGTAATAGAACTAACCATGTGAACATGTTTTTTGTTGTTGTTCTCTAACTCTTGAAACTTGAAATGCTAAATAAAACTGCTAATACAAGCTGATGGATTTTTTAAAGAAAATATGAAAAGTAAATTAACTTTTTGTATGGATTCCACTTCCCCAGAATAGAGAAAATGGAGTTTTATTTTAGAGAAAAAAACAAGTGAAATAAAATTTAACAATGTATTTTCCTTCTTAAATAATACAAATGAAGATTTGTAATCATTAGCAAGAACAAGTCAATTAAGACAATTTAACTGGATTAGCTATGTTAAAATATAACTTTGTCCTAGGTAATGTTTGACTTCTCCAATGATCAGTTAATGAGATTAAAATATTATTGCTTTTTCCTTTTTTTAAAAAGATTGGCAAAGCACAGTCTTAGTAGATGCATTTTCAAGTATACTAGTATTCACAAGGACTGAAATAATCATAGTAAAATTGAAAATTTAGTTAACAAACATATATTTACATTCTTCTGAAAGTAAAAAGAACTACATTGAAGCAAACAAAGAGTTTATAAAACTATGTGGTAAATGGAATTACCTATTCATAGAATAATGGCTTAGAATGAATTCATACCTCAGTAAAATTTTTTAAATATATATCTTTTGAAAAAATAATTGTGTTTGTGTTTCTCTGGCTATCAGAAAACAATAATACTAAAATGCACTGAATGGATATTAATTTCTAAACACTTCAAACATAAATTATATCTACTTATATATATTCATATATATATATATAAACTAAAATGAAGGCAGTGGAAGAAAAGAAATGTGACTCTTAGAGGAAAGGTTATTATTCTAAAAATACCTAGATTTGAAAAGAAAATCTCTTCATGCTCAGTTAGCAGTTAGTAAGGAGAACTGAGGAGAATAAAGGAGCCCTTTGTGGATTCCTCAATCATCGTTGGGCTGTATATACTAACTTGAAATAAAAATTTACATTTATTTTGCAAAACTTTTATTACATTCTGTGATAGTCAGCTTACAATAATAGTTTTGGTTTCTCTTTGTAATAGAATGTTCTGTCCTGTCATTTAATGAGATAATTCAAAAGTTAAGGAAGAGAATGGAAAGAAAGAAAACTCTGAAGAAAATTTTGATATGGTAGGGAATGGGAACATGCTCATCAAATTCATTGTTTACTTGTTAGTTTGTTTGTTTTTTTCTGAACACACCTTCTTTTGCAATTAAATTATGTTAAAGGGCTAAGTTATACCTAATGGAGTGGTCACACTTCCAGGTCAGACCATAAAAACCTCTCATATACAATATCCTGTGCTGATTACATTTCCAAATAAGCAGAATGACACTGGGTTCACATGCTGAAAATTATAGAGTAGGCAGATGGAAATGACTGATTCCCTCTTTCATGATCTGGAGGAGAGCCAGGTAGCAAAGAACTCTCATTTTTGAGCTTTATAAAATGACATATTCACTTCTATGATGTTTAAGTCATTATATATATTCAGGTTTGTTACTACTGCAACAATGGCTACCAGCCTAAAAAGTTGTTTATGGAGTGGGGCGCTTTAAATGATTTTACATAGTTTTCTTCTTTGAAAACAGGCTATTGGATCTGACTAAAATGTAGTTATCATGTAGGTGAACTGCAAGAAAGCAATTGTTGAGTCATAAAAAGGAGTCCAGGACTTGAAGAATGGTATTGATTACAGAGGCTTTCTTTCAAAAAGTTCTGTAGTCTAGAAATATAAATAATAATTTAACCAGACAAAAGGCAAAAATAATGAAAATGTTAATTTATCTTTATTTTTAAAATGAAGATGATTGAAAGCACTTTCAGTACATGGAAATAGACAAATATTACTGAAAAAAGTAATGGTATATAAGAAAAAAGGATAAAATTGATGAAGAAATGAGTTGGAAAATGCAAATATTGTAGATTTGAAATAACAGAAGTGTTAGATGTGGAAAAAATAAAGAAAAAAGTAAAGATGAGTAGAAATACACACATATATACATAATAATGTATATTTATATATACACACACACAATTGTCTATTGAGCAATAGATAATTAGGAGTATAAAAAAAATAGAATAGAAAAATCTTAACATATTTGATGGCCTTAACAAAAATGCAAAACAAAACTTTTCAATGAACATTTTGGAGAAAAAAAAAATGTAGTTAATAAATTTTTAAAAAAAAGAAATGTATACCCTTGAATATCTTAGTCTTCTGCAAAATACCATATACATTATATCATCAGAGAAATAAAATAACAGTCAAAAATGGCAGATTACATTAATATAGATTTTATGTTAAATATATTTCAGTATATTCTAATTCTTTGAAAATTTATAATGTATGTACATATTATACTATAATTCTCAGTTAACAAAACTAATTCCAATTTACCATTTCGTGTGCACAACAGTTAACTGTATTAAAATGTGTAACTAATCTGATTCAATGATCTTTGAAAATGTCAATTATTTCAGAACAAGTTTGAGAAATTTAGAATTGCCTCAAGGATTTTATAATTGCAGACATATTCTAAGAAATGTACTTATAAATTCAAAGTTTAAAATGTTTGTGTTTTTCAGGTTCATACTGATTCCCCTAGAGAGTAAAAATGAGTGAATAATTTTCAAGAATTAGATTTGATACCTTAATGCTTGAATGTGGCCTAAAGATAAATAATTTTATCTTAATGTTCATAAACGCACAATATAATTTTGTTATTTCTCACCTATCATTTTCTTTCTTATATCATCATTTTTAAACAGAAATTTTCTTATAATCTCTATATCACAGCATTAATCATGGTGTTTGCTCATCATAAAATATTTTTAAATTATCCAATAAATCTGTTCTAGAATATTTTACTGACTTTCCTATTTCCTCAAAGTAACCTAGAAAATTACTTTATTATAGTATAAAATATGTATATGGAACAGTATACAGAATTTGTCAAATAGATTACTTTTATCACACATATTCTTATTTGAGAACTAAGAAATTGTGATTCCTTTCCAGTTAGTTTTGTCTTACTTCAAGAAAAATTGCAAATTTGTTTTTTGGTTATCTCTGAGCCACATAACCTATTATTATAAAAATAAAGTTGTAAAGATGTTGAATTAAAGTCCTATTTCCTTAAATATGGGTAAGCTTCTTGGGTATCGGTATATTTCTCTGGCTATAGATACATATTGGAAAATGTCTTAAAAGGAAGCACGTTTTGAGAGTGTATATGAATCTGAGCAAAAGTGTCTCAGAAATGGAATGTATTACATGTATTCTCCTAGAGAAATATGTGAGGACATGCTTCCTCCAAACTTTTCTCTTTGATTATGTGGAGTGGAGTTTTTCTCACAAAAATAGTGGCTTTCTCTAAACAAAATGTTCTGTCTTTCCCCTCAAATGAATGGCACAGAAGCTTGAAAAAGAATGTGTGGAGAATTGATATCAGAAGATAACTAAGAAAAATGCCTCAGTAGATGTCCTAAACAAATATTCCAAGGAAAGTCCCATAACAGCTTGTCCTCTATGTCAAACAATAAAGAGACTTTTGGGATACAGTTCAAGCTTTTGAAAAGAAATACCTTCTCAGCTAATGTAGAGGTCAGGAACTAGGGACTTTTAATGGTGCAATACAAAACTCTGCCTCAATATAACTATGATATTATCTTATGTTTAGCAAAGATAATGCAGATGGAAAAATTTTTTTACAAAATCTTAATCGCTGAGACTATTTCCTGTTATGTGAGTATATTTTATATCCATTTAAAAATCATTTAAATGAAACCTTAAAAACCTCATATATTATCATAAATTAGTCAAATATCATATTATTAACAATTATTAGTTTCCAGAATCATTAGACATAAATCTTGTTTCTAGTTTTTTGAACTTATGTAATGTATCTTGTGTGCTTATGAGTAAATTGCAAAATTTATATAAAATAAAATAGGGTAAAAATTAATGTTTAAGTTACAATAATGTTTAATGATACAATACACCAGTTGCAGATATTACAACAGGGTTCACAATTGCTTCATTTGACAAAATTTTAAAAATAATAGCAATGTGTAAATGTCTTTATTTGAATGACCAGAACCTTAAGAAAATAAAGACTTCCTCCTGTACTGTAACTTAATTTGCTGTAACTATAATTTGGAGCTAAGCAGATGGCTAGAAAATATATGAGTCCGTGTATATTAAAACATTTTTCCTTTATCAAAATCCCTTACTTATTTTTACTTAATGATAGTCAGGCAGAATTTCTTAAATGCATTGTAAAACTTCTAACACATTTCATATGCATTTTGTAAAACATTAATATTTGATAGAGTCAGTAAATGAACTGGTTGTTGCTTCTTTTCCAATTATTCTATGGAAAATCTAGTGTACTTAAATCAAGGTCTACTCCTAAATGAGAAGAGAAACATAAAATAATTTATCTGGATAATTTAGTTTCAGAAGAATTTGACTGCAGTATTTGATAATGTGTCCTACCTTTCTCCATTATCTCTGTTCTCCCTCATTTTCTAAAAGTGTCCAGATGTAACACAACCCTGTAGATACTGCAATATCTGGTCTTAAAACAACTCTATTTAACCAGGTTACAAAAAGCAGCCTTGTGCACATCAATCTTGTGGTTTATAACTTAAGTACATGCTCTAAAACTAAAAACCAGCAAGTTAGCTGTGACTTTAAAGCTCATGAGTGACTATCACAAAGGACCTCACACCATTCTGAGGATTTCGCAGTCATATTCAATATGTGCTTCATTCATTGAGCTCTAGTCTTTAGTTCAGCATCCCAGTTGCAGCATTCCTCACTCCCTTTATCACACTGCTTTCTTGTGAATTATAAATTTATACTGCTTTCCCCACCTTTTAACAATCTGATTATTCTGCCCAGCAGTTCATTCACTCTCCAAATCCAGGACTAATGTTCTCCAATTACTTTCCACTACCCTTTCACCCTCAGTGTCTCAGTTTTGTCTTGATATCATCTCTTTTGCCTCTTGATTTGTTTTTAACAAATGGATACATCAGAACTCACTTTCTCTCTACAATTTGCTCCCAGTGATGATCAACTAGATTTGCTTCTGCTGTGCCTTGCCTCATTAAATCTGAATTCCAAAGATGGCTCTTTTTTCTCTGTGCTCTTAGACTGTCTACTCCATCTCCTCACATCTGTCTTGCTGCTACAGGTTTTTCTCTTCTCTATTATCTAGTGCCCTAATGACTCACCATGGCTGTGCCACCTTCTTTTGTTTTAGCTTTAAGAGAAATCCTGATTTGCAGTTTACATTTGCATTAATTTTGATTTGCACATATGTTTTAATTGTCTTTACTTAATATTTTAAATTATTTTCCTGAAGAGTATGTATTACAATTAAATATCTACCCTAAAAAAACAAAGGTAACCCACTTATGTAAAAGGTAATATTATCTTATTTACAGCTAGATTCATGGAGAAGGGCAGTCACACAGAGCCATGATGAGAGGATTCCATACTTAGTTTAATGCTCTGCTGTTACCATACTGAAATTCTTAATAATTTTATCTTTGAACTTGTGTTTTGATGTGAATGCCAATAGGACAATGGAATATCCCACAGAGAAGTTACCTGCAGTATGTGTGTCTACTGTTCTTTGTCACCATATTCCCATAGAGTATTTGAGGTTCCCATAGTACAGAATTCCCCAGATTGATGATGCATGGGAAATCAGTGATACTCAAAGTAAGTACAAGAGAAGCTTGTTTTGTCTATTCATGAGTAAGCAGAGGCTTTGACAACCCAGAGAGGTCACATTTTTATTAGAATCAGAATTTGCTTAAATATAGAAAAGGAATGGCATATTAAGGAATATGAATACCAAAGAAATCCTTTCATGTACTTTCCTACTTTGTGCTATTTTTCGGTATTAGCCATCCATTTCTGCTGAAAATGATCACATGGAAGGAAAGGAAAAGATAGTGCAACCCCACAGTTTTTCCTTTCAGTTCCTTATTAGAAGCCAAAAAGTAGAAATTTTATTAAAATCTGCATATATCAAGAAGTGAAATGAAAACAATTCATTTAGTTTTGTACAGCATTTCCAATTTTCTGATCAGAACACAACATATAGACATATGTAAGGTGAAAATACAAATTGTGTAATTTTAGTACTTCAATTAGTTTAATGCTCTAATATATACATTTAAAACTGGCATTACATATTATAAAGATTGATGGTAAAATCTACACTAATAATTTACATGTTTTCAGTTAGAAATTAAATAAAAACACTTTAGGTCTAGAGAAAGACTATGGAAGAAATTTAAAAGTTTTATATTTTAATATCTTTAATGGTACTTTTTCCTGCTTTTTTTAAAACAAATAATCTTGTCTTTTCATTTTGCACTGGTTCTTTTCATTATGTAGCTGGCCCTGATGCTTAAAAACATATTTGAATGTGCCACTCAGTCTGTAGCTGATTAAACTTCTTGGACTTTAGTGCTTACAATATATTGATTGGAAGGGTAAGTTTACTTCGTGTTTTCTCTGAGGACGTCTACGGTTGACAAAAACATACTTGTTTTCTATTCTCTTTTATTTTTATCTCCTACTCTCCTCCCCAGTAAAGTATTATATAAACTTAGCAGCCTTTCTCCTTGATCAATGAGATGTCTTCTTTTTCCAACAACATTTTCTGCAGCAGGCTCTGTCCTCCAGGGACTTAAACACATTGAAGCTTCTATTCTACTATTTTTCTTCATTTAGTACCTCATTCCTAGAGAGCACAAGAAGATAAATAGATTGTTTATCGAGGTTACACACACAACAGGCTGACTCTCTGTACCCTTCCTATACTCAGTGGAATAATGTAAAAAATGTCCTAATATATATTTTTCTGCTGTTCGTCCCCAAGTATTTATTGCTCTTTTCCTCTAGCTATATAAATAATCTTACAGATATTTCCAGGTATAGAATAAAAATCAGATTCTAGAAAGAACTTATCTAATGGACTTGACTTTACCTTTTTTGATCCTGGGAAGTCCCATAAAGTTTAAGTTTTGTCCTTGGAATACAACTTTCAAGATAAAATTAATTTGCCCCATTTCTCCATTTTAGTTTCAGTATTTGACATGACAGTTGCTAGATCTTTTTGAAGTCTTTTAAAGATACATTATCTACTGTCCACAGGTTATCTATCTTTGCATTTATATTAGAATGACATTTGAAACATCTGTTTAAAACTTATTTTAACATGTTGAATATTATGGATACATAAAATAAAGTCAGAAAAAAATATTGAATATAAAATAAATTTTTCTTAAAGCATTATACAACATAGCTTATTACCTAAGTGAAAAAATTAGTATATGAAATTTATGTTTCTAAATTATATTAAATTAAAATTTTAATTTAACACATTGATATCAAATTTATGTTAACATAAATTTATATTAAAATTTTATTTAATTTATATTAAATTAAAAATTTTAGTGACCTCTAGAGTATCTGGTAGCTAATGCAGTTAGCCCTAAAAAAGCAGTAGAATAAATTTTATAATCTTTTTAAATTCAAAAAGCAGAAAAATATAATGTTGAATAAAACAAAATAGCATAACTGATAATTCTTCAGAATGTGTAAAAATTTTGGCAAGTAATTTTAACATTTGAATTTTCTATAATAGCATAAAAGAAAGCATAGTGTGTCAGGGTATGAGAAGATTCCAGACAAAACTTCTGGCTAGATTGTGATCCAAGCTCCACTTTCAGTGCAGTATGAAGTAAGCAAAGTATTTGATTCTCTGCCTCAGCTTTCTCATTAGAACATGAGGATACTAGAAATGACTGCATAGGTGTGTTAAAATCATTATCTAAGTTGACATTTGTAGTTAGAGTAATTACAGGCATATAATAATGGCTAGATGTGTTTGGGTATGTAAAACTTAAGATTAATATATTTATGGTATTAATACTACTTACTATGCCTAAATGCATAAATGGGTAGATAGAAATGACTCCAAAAACTGGCGATCCTACAAGAAAATGACTTTCAGCTACTGTTTCTGGTGATGATAAGATTTTATATTTGTAAACTTATTTCACCAAAAAATGTTTTGTAGAATTTTAGGTACTGTCTAAGTGCACAACTTAGGTTGCAACATATGTGAATTACATATGCTTTGGTAGACCACAAAAATTTAAATTTAAGTTTAAATCAATTACTTAAATATATGTAATATTGAAAATCAAATGACAAAGAAACCAATAGGAAAGTTAGCTAAGCCATAATAGTCATAAAGCTGACACATGTTGCACATAATGATATTAAAATCTAAACCAGTCCAATCTTGATTTATCACTAAATTGTTTACCTAATTATGCTAATTTATAAATAATTTGACATTTATCACAATTAGCATTGATTCAATCTATATGATACTCATATAATGTACTCATTTCAACAGCAGAAAATATCACTTAAAGATACTAATTTCAGGGCTTTGAATGCCTCAGTTTTACCCACTGTAAAGTTAAAAGGGCTGAAATAGATAATATTTTTTCACTTTTACATTAAAATCTGAAATTGAGTGGGCTGAGATCACTCGAAAGAGAGCAAGGGAAAATGAAATCAAGTTGAAGTTGGTTTTCATTTGCCATTTCTGAAATTAAGGTAAATCAGAGCCCTTTATATTGGCTACATTGGCTACAGCTCTGACTAGCAATAATAGCTGAAGAGAACTTAATCGGTTCTAGAAACTGAGATCAAAAGAATATTCCAAAGCTGATTACCAAAGCCACACAAATCATATACTATCCAATTAAATGTGTTTGGTTTTGTTTTCATTTTTATGCACAACTATGTAAACTTACAGTCTAAATAAATGGATCTATTTTAGAATAAACAGTGTGTTTCTGAGTAGTATTATTAAAACTGGATATATGTAGCTATAAAATTTTAGTGAGAATCAATATGGCAAATTGAATAAAATTTCTTCCACTGCTCAAGTCCTAGAATGTAGATTTTGTGCATATCGAACTCTAAGCATTCTAGAGAAATTTTCAAACTTGACTTAAAATTTTATGCCTTTATTTTTTTATTTAAGTTGTTCCAAACTGTCTTCCATTCAAAATGCAAATAAGCTTAAATCAAATATTGCTCATGTCTGAAGTCATGACTAAACCAATTCCCAAAATGAATTGCTTATTTTGCCTTTTTAATTTTTTTTTCTATAAAATGTTTGCCTTACATAAAAAGTGCTTTTCTGTCACAGAGATAATTATCTATTCTTCAATCTTTAAAATTACAGAAGAAAAATAAGGGTTCCTAATATATTCTATATTTTTCCTCGATACTTTAGATCTCTTTAATCTCAATTTTAATAGTTGCTAAAGTTGAGATCTCATTTTAATTTTTCTCTAAATGAGAATGAATTGTGCAAATTTAACTAATTGTGTTCATTTCTCTCAACTTGAAGCCACCTTCACTTTACACTACATGTTTATCTGTTCATGTTTATTTCTTGATTTTCCATAATATTGTACTACTTGATTTGTCCTTCAGTTCTGATATATTATTTTTATTGTGATTCTTTAAAAAAGAGTTTAGATAGCAGGGAGAACAAGTTTAAATCCTCTTTCTCCCTCTTCCTATCCCTGCATTTTCTTCTAATTTTTAAAATAAATTTACTGGGGTGACATTGATTTATAAAATTATACAGGTTTCAAGTAGATAATTCAACATTATATCATCTATATATTGCATTGTGTATTCACCACCCAAAGTTAAATCTTTCATCACCATCTATTTGACCACCTTTACCCTTAATCTACATCCTCTCTCTCCCCTTTCCATCTCATAACCATTAAATTGTTGTCTGTGTCTATGAGTTTTTGTCTTGTTTGTTTGTTGCTTTCCATTTTATATCCTATACACGGTTGAAATCATATGGTTCTCAACTTTATTCTCAACTTACTTTGTTTAGCATGATAATCTTAAGATCCATACATGCTGTCCCAAATGGCAGTATTTCAACTTTTCATATGGCTGAGTAATATTCCATTGTTTATATGTACCACATCTTCTTTATCTGATTTTCTACAGAAGGACACTTCGGTTGTCTTGATCACCATGAATAATGCTGCTATAAACATCAGGGTTCACATATCTTTGTGGATAAATATTTTCAAGTTTTGGGGAAAATACCAAGAAGAGTCATATGGTAATTATATTCTTAATTTTTTGAGAAAACTTTATACTGTAGTTCATAGTGGTTTAATTGGTAAATTCACACTTACCAATTCACATTCCTGCCAGCAGTGTATGTGGATTCCTTTCTCCACTACCTCTCCAACACTTTTTAAAGATGTGAAGTGCTATCTCATTGTCGTTTAGACTTTCATCTTCCTAATAGCTAGTGAAGTTAAGCATCTGTTCATATATCTGTTGGCCATTTGTATGTCTTCTTGGAAAAAGTGTCCAGATCCTCTGCCCATTTTTTAATTGGATTGTTTGCTTTTTGTTGTTGAATTGTATGCGTTCTTTATTAATTTATAATATTAGCCCCTTAACGGAGGTACTTTTTGCAAATATCTTCTCCCATTCAGATGGTTGCCTCTTTATTTATTGATGATTTCTTTCGTTGTGCAGAAACTTTTTAGTTTGATATAGTCCCATTCATTTATTTTTGCTTTTACTTCCTTTGACTTTGAGGTCAAATTTATAAAATCTTCTCTAAAATCAAGGTCTATGAGTTTAGTACCTGTGTTTTATTCTACATAATTTATTATTTCAGGGCTTATATTTAGGTCCTGATCCATTGTGAGTTAATTTGGGTGTATGCTAACAGAGAGCAGTCCAGTTTTGTTCTTTTGCATATGTCTTTCCAATTTCCCCAGTACTATTTCTCCATTGTATGTTTTAGTCTTCTTTGTCAAAAATTATTTGACAAATAATTTTGCCAAATTATTATGGGGGTTTATTTCCGGACTTTTAATTCTGTTCCATTGGTTTCCATGCCTGTTTTTCTGTCAATATCATGCTGTTTTGATTATTGTCATTTTGTAGTATAATTAGAAATCAGACAGAAAGTTACCCCTGGCCTTGTTCATTTTTCTCAGGATTACTTAGTCTATTCAGGGTCTTTTGTGCTTTCATACATATCTGATTATTTTTTTCTATTTCTTTAGAAAATATCATTGGAATTGTGATGGAGATTGCATTAAATCTGTACACTGCTTGGCATAATTTGGCCATTTTAACTATATTGATTTTTCCAGTCCATGAACATGAAATATCTTTCTATTTCTTTGTATCTTATTTAATTTCCTTAATTAATGTCTTATAGTTTTCAGTGTACAGGCACCTCACATATTTTGTTAAGTTTATTTTTAATATTTAATTTTTTTGTTGTAATTTCAAAGAAAATTGTCTTTTCTACTTCTTTTTCTGAAATTTCATTGTTAGTATATAGAAAGGCAATCTTTGTATATTGGTTTTGTATCCTGAAACTTTACTGCATTTGATTATTGTTTCTAATAGTTTTTTGGTAAAGTCTGTACTTGTAGAATCACATCTCTATCTATGAATGTAAGAAGTATTCAAGACTTCATTCAATTTCCAGAAAAAGAAACCGTTGAATTTTTATTGGGATAGTAATAACTATATAAACTAGCATGAAATAAATTTAATATCTTTAAAATAACATAGTTTTATATCTGTTAAATTGGTTTATGTTTCTATTCATTTAGTACTACATTTATTACATTCAATAGTATTTTATTTTTCCCACAAAGATCATCCATTTCTTATTAGATATATTACAAAACATTTTGTAATTTTTTCTCAATTGTTTTGCAATCTATATTCTATTTTTTACTTGTTAAACTTTTTTTTATGGGAACACTGTTGATTTCCTTATTTTAATCTTGTTTCTGGCCACCTTGCTGAAAATCTTAAATCAAATTGTTATTTGATTGTACTGAGTTTTCTATGGAAAAAAGAACATCATTAAAATAATGAGAATTTTAACTCTTTTTTTCCAATTTTATACTTCACATTTTTCCTCTTCTTAATATACTTGTTAAGACTTGCACTATCATCTTGAATATTAGTAACAGTGGCATCATTTTCTTAATCCTTACTTCAAATGATTGTACACTTTGACAAATAATGCATTGAATGTAAATTTCTGCTACATACATTTTCTCAAAATTGTAAAAGTTTATTTATAACCCTTGTTTTTTTTCTTATTTTTTATTTTGCCATTCTAGTGGGCATGAAATAGTTTGTCATTGTGATTTTTATTTGTATTTTCCTGATGACTAATGATTTTAAACACCTTTCATGTGCTTTTTTTAGCCTTTCTTATATATTCTTTTTAAAAATTAATATACACTTGACATATAACATTTTGTTAATTTTAGGTGTACAATATAATGATTCAATATATGTATGTATTGTAAAATGATCATTACAATAAATAAGGTTAATATCTATCATTGCACATAGTTATATTTGTTTTCTTATAATGAAAACTTTTAAGACTTATTCTTTAGCAACTTTCAAAAATACAATACAGCATTATGTCATGTTATACATTACATCACCAGGACTTATTTATTTTATAACTGAAAGTTTCTTTTGACCATCTTTACCCATTTTGTTCACTCCCACCTCTGGCAATGACCAATCTGTTTGTATCAATTAGGTTTTTATTTTGGGAAGAGGGAGACGGGTCTCTTGTTTTGTTTGATATCCACAAAAGTGAGATTATGTGGTATTTGTCTTTCACTGTCTGACTTATTTCACTTAGCATAATGCCCTCAAGGTCCACCCCATTGTAAATGGCAGAATTTTCTTTTCTTTTTTTTATGATTAATAATATTCTATTACATATATATACCACATCTTCTTTACCCATTTCTCCATCAATAGACATTTAGATTGTTTCTATATCTTAGCTATTGTAAATAATGCCGCAATAAACTTGGAAGTATAGATAACTATTCAAGTTAATGTTTTCATTTCCTTTAAATACCCAGGAGTAAATTTGCTGGATCATATGGTGGTTCTATTTTTAATTCTTTAAGGAGTCATTATTACTTAGAGAATTTGCTATCTATATGTCTTTAATTTTGTTAACTTCTTAGGGAATTCAAGGAGTTTATCATGTTTTATTCTTTTAATCTCTTCTGCAGTAAATTGAATTGAAAACACTTTCTAATATTGATAAATCTTGCAATTCAGTTTAATGCTTACTTCTTTAGAATATAATCATTTTCTAAAGCATTTCTAATATGAATTTGATGATCTTTTATTTAACAATGTTGAACCCATGTACACATAGCTTGTTTCCATGTCTCAGCTATTATGAATAATGCCTCAAGGAACATGGAGGGTCAGATATCTCTTTGAGATAGTAATTTCACTTCCTTAGATATATACTCAGAAGTAGAATTACTATGTCATATGGTAACTCTATTTTTAATTTTTTGAGGAAACTTCATATTGTTATCCATAATAGCAGCAACAATTTACACTGTCATTAATAGTGCACTAGGTTTCCCTATTCTTCACATTCTCACCAACATTTGTTATCTCCTGTCTTTTTATAATAACCATACTGTCAGGTGAAAAGTGATATCTCATTGTGGTTTTGGTCTGCATTTCCATGACAATTAGTGACGTTGAGGATCATGTACTTGATGTCTATTTGGATGTCTTCTTTTAAAAAATGTCTATTCAGATCCTTTGCATATTTTTTAATTAGATTTTTTACTTATTTTGAAATTGAGTTGTAAGAGTTCCATATGTATTTAGGGTATTAACCCCTCATCTGATATATGGTTTGCAAATATTTTCTCCCATTTCATAGATCGTCTTTTTAAATTTTACTTAGGCAAATGCTGTACTGTTTTTGCTTTTCTCTGCTAAAATATTAGTAAAAAACTCAGGGTCTATTCTGGGACTATAACCAGCTAAGTACTCCAGATATAACTATTTGAGAAAATTATTATGGGTCCTCAAACGTGGAACACATGGTATCAGTGCAATGACAATAGTATTCAGCAACCGAGATAAAAAAAAACTGTTCAAAGATGGTAAATCACTTATCACATAATATCAAAAAAAAAAAGGATGCTTTTTTCCCTATCTACAAGTTTCTCTTACTAAACTAAATATTTAGTTCTTTCTTTTTTAAGGCTAATTATAGAAATCTAAAGTGTACAAAAATATCTTGAATATGTTAAAATGATGACACTTAAAAGATCCTCATAATGCAATCTTCCAAGTTTATGGTTTACTTGGTTAAATTTTCCTACATTCTCCACTTTCACTATGGCAAATTGTTTATAAAATTGTTACCACAACTCACCCCATTATCCTAATTTTAAGATAGTTATCTCCTACACTAACTCTGAATTTGGTCATGTGATTGCTTTAGGCAATGAAATTTTTAACAAATTTACATGATTAGAAACTAGAAAGTTCTTGTATGTTGAGGCTTACCTTTGTCTTGAAGTGATTTGATCCTAACCATCATGTGAAGAGAAGACACCAGAGAAGCTCACTGAGAAGCCTCATTCAAGAAATCTCATCTGCATTTGGACTTGATTGTAATGATGAAATCATGAGATTCAACTTTTGGAGAAGGGTGAGTATATTTTCCACATGAAAAGGATATAAATGAGTGCGTCCAGAGAGTTAAATGACATGAATTATCTTCCAGATGGCCATCAAAGTTCTCCTTCTTGTATCTACATCTTTGGGCTTTTCTTCCTACAGGTTCTGAGATTAGCTATATGACTTGTTTTGGCCAATGGGAGCATATCAAATGCAATACAAGGAGAAACTTAAAGAGTGTTCTTCCAGCTTTTTATCTCTTGTAGATTTTGAAAAGCAATTGCCATGTGAAGTAGCTCAAAGTAACGTTAAAACACATGAGTCAGGTCACCCAGGATTATCAAACCTCTAGCTGACCACATCTGAATGTGTGAGCGAGGCAAAGCCAGAAGAGACACAACACAGCAAAGCTCAAACCAAATTCTCAAAACAAAAAAAAAAAACATGAACTGATAAATGATTATTGTTGTAAGCAACTAAATTTTGAGATACTTTGTTGTGTAGTAAAAGCTAACTAATCTTAAACCAAACACTATACTTCATCTTAGTTAATCCATACTATGGCCTAGACAATAACTGCAATCAGAGAATAGGTTTCTATTTTTGCGGGGAGGAAAAAGGAATTATATGCAGCAGGTTTTTTATTTTTTCAGACTTATTCATGTAAAAATATTTTAACAATAAATGTTTTATAGGTAAGTGGGGGAAATATGGTTTTCTAATATTACTTTTTACTGACATTAATTATTAATGTTTTGCATTTTCCTTTTATTTGATACTAATTGAAAAAAAACATATTGATAAAGTGTATGACGATTTACCATAAAGGCAATAAATAAACAGATTTTTAAAAATAAAATGCAGTGTTATTTCTCCAATAGCTGATAAGCAACCACTTCAGGTTTCCACACATTTATTAGATTTTCAAAAAAAAAAAACAAGTTACCATAGCAACTCCAGAATGATCTGATTTGCTTTTAGACTATTACTAGTCACTAATATTTTTTCAAATATGAATACATGTATAAATATATCAACTCATGATTAAACACATAGATTCATGATAAATTCAGCTGTACGATTTATAACATTGCTGCTTTTTAAAATAAATAAGATATTCTGATCTAAATATTTTTAATAATTTCAACTGCAGAAGCAAATATCTATAAAGCTAGCTGTGCAAGGGATATCAGAGCCCTAATATTATACAAAAATCCCACTGATCCTACTATCTCCATGTCAGATATTGAAAAAAGCTCTGGAAGGACCAAGAAAGAATATAAAATAGAAAACTTTAATAAATTTATAGGATCTCTGGACCCCAATTCCCACTTTGCAACCACTAAGGGAATGAAGAGGCAGAAAGTGTGGAATGGGCAAAGAAGCAAACTCAGTACAGCATCTTCTTAAAACAAAGGAGTTGAAAAAATGGTGGAATCTTCAGGTCTAGACTTAGTGACTGATAAGTGCTTTCAAAATTCTTCTGAGGGCTCTTTTTAGTTGGGCAAAGAGTCTTCCCAAGGTTTAATAATACATATTTGAACAATTGAGGTCTCTTAACTATTTCTGTCTACAACAGTTCCCAGCTAGTTCATTCTCATATTGTTATAAGGGCTGTTTTTCTGAAACTTTTATCTAATCATGCAACTCTCATGCTTCAAAATCACTTCCACTTCCCCACTGTCCACATCTAATAAAAACACTGCCTGTACTGTGGTTAGGAGTTCAGCTCCTATTATAAAACTGTGTGATTTTCCAGGCCCAAACATAAGCAATTACAAATGCTTTACCTGGCAGACATCACAGGAGGTCTGCCTGCTCCCTCACCACTACCACCACACACACACACACATACACACACACACACACACACACACACACACACACACACACACACACACATTCTCCACACACATACACACATCAGACTTGATAAACAACCAGAACATTACAGTCCATAAAGGAGGTTTTAGTCAAGGACTCAGGCCCCTCTGGCCAGTTTTGCTTTTTGCACATTTGCATTCCTAGCCTGAGTGGCTTCATTCCAAGATCTCTTTATCTGAAGCCTGGTGCCAATGTCCTTTTTAGGCACCTCTGAGGAAACCTTCTCAAGGGGAAGTTAGGAAGAAATTTGAAGACACTTTCCCCACTCTGACTCAATACCCAGTACTTTTTCACTCACAGGTCTTCCTCCCTCCCCTCAACCTCAGGTTACATAATAATGTCAGAATCTTTTGTTGGAACTTCTTCAACAGTGAGAGAACCCCATCCAAGTCTGCTCAGATCTGCATGACTTTTGACCTGTGCACATTTCTGTAGGGAAAAATAACAGATATTAAAGAATAACTTAAACATTATTTCCTCTCCAAATTTCTTCTCTCACTTATATGGGGTTACTTTTATGCTCCCCTGATCTTGTTAGAGCTTTACCACAGCTTCATACATACAAGATCACATTGGATATTATATATCTATATATTCATTTTATTAATAATTAAGCTCTTGGAAGTCAAGGGCTGAATTGTATTTTTGTCTGTTATCTCTAATGTCTAACCCAGTGCTTCGCACATAAAAGGTACCTAATAAAAACTTAAGATTCCTAATGAAAATTCTTAGATTTCATCATAAAAGTGAATTAAAGATTATGTTTGATAATGTGTTTAACAGAAAGATGATAGAGTAGGGAGAAACACATGATTTGAACTGCTTAAAACCCTTTTGTGAAGCACATCTGAACTTGAATTTATTTTTGCTCAAAATTGTTATGTAAAATTATAGTTCTGACATCCAATGAATTGATGTAATTGAAAAGCTATACAATGAAAAACTTCCTCTATACACTAAAGAATTTCTATAATGTAATACTACTTGGAAAATGAACTGTAGGTTGAGATTTATACATTAATGTTATAAATATTATTGAAATAAAACATGGTGTTCGCAAAGCTTAACCTTTATTCTTAAAAATAAAAAGTAATTTTGACAAACTTTTGGTTTTACACAAAGCCAAAAATTATGTTAAAATAAAATGTAATAGACTCTACTTACTTTTTGTTTTTAAGTAAAAGAAATATAGATAGGGGTCTTTTCAAAAATTTTCTCCTCCCTATATCAAACCTTATTCATTTGATTCTTGGTCTCAAAATTAATAATTTTTTCTTTTATTTTAAGATTTTTATGTGTTATCACTTTTTAACTTCTTTTTCTCTCCTCATCCCACTATTTTGCTTTATTTATTCCACTTTTCCTTTCTTTTTTATTCAATATATTAATAATCAGTTACTTTTCAGAAAGTCACATATGCTTATACAAAGTGATATTTTTCTATGAAAATGCTTATGT
Organism: Macroglossus sobrinus; assembly: GCA_004027375.1. Lineage (NCBI taxonomy): Eukaryota > Metazoa > Chordata > Mammalia > Chiroptera > Pteropodidae > Macroglossus > Macroglossus sobrinus. The sequence continues at coordinate 255,653 of PVKZ01000227.1, read as the reverse complement.
TATTGTAATGGCTTTTTATAGGCAGTCTGATAATTTCTGTAACACTTTGAAATAATTTTAAAGGTCTTTCATATGGGAAACATATTCTCTTTCACATTTGCCATTTTTGGTTTTTACATGCGATTCTAACTTTTGTTCTTTCACTTACCTATTATTTACTAATCATAAAGTGTAAAGCCAGGAGTGTTTAAAAAACAAAAGTTCTCAGAAGTTGCTAGTTTAGAAATTTGAAATGTCCCTGTCAGCAAATATTTGTTGCAACCATGATGAGCATGTCTCAAAAATAAGGACTTTGACACCAGAATTTTTCTAACACCTAAAGGATGCATTGAAGGTTGTCAGTACAAATATTAATCACCTTCACATTCCAGACCCCAGATCAGATGTTAAGATATCCAGGGATAAACAAAATAACTTGGACTCTACAGGTTGAGAGGGAAGATTCAACTGGAGGAATGAGAGATAAGATTGGAAGGATATCAAGACTGAGGGAAGGACATGTTCAAACTTGTGAAGTCCTGAGAAAGTATGACATATGTGTAATAGAGAAAGATCTGTTTTGTCTGTTTTCTTTTGTGTGGCAAGGGCTTGGGTATGACAGGAACACTAGATGCAGATGCAGGTGTAAAAAAAAAGTTACTAGAGAATCATTCAGTCAACTGTACTTAAAGGGGTTTCCGTAGAATGAAGATAATTTCTTTCTTATAAGCAGTCTGTGATTCTAAGTGTTAGTGCAAACTTAATTTGCATAGTTAAAGAGAGAAGGGATCATGGCCAAGATGTAGAAGCAAATCTCACAGTTCTATATGTCAACCACCTTCAACTGCAGTATAACAGCGAAACAATTAAGAAAGAGTTAAGTAAGAATAAAACAATTAGTCTGTCTTTTCTTTGCCTGAAGGGGTAAAACTGATATTTTTTTAAATTGATTTGAAATATAGTGCCTTAAAGTCTATCAATTTAATTCAGTATTATGCCTGACAATTTATTCTTTATTTGCTCAACAACTATTTTTTAAGATCTTACTGTATGATCATTTTTGTTTCTATGCTGAGATCCCAGCTATGGATAAAATGGACATCATAAGAAAACAAAAATAAATAAATAAACAAAATATTTTGTGCATTGGATACTGACATTTTATAGAGAAAAGAAAACAAGAGGGAAATAGAAATTGCAGTAATGAAGACATATTTTAGACAAAGATGAAGAGGTACAGCATTAATAAGGAGATAAATATGAAGGAAAAAAATATGTGGATACTGGGGAGAAGTACATTCCAGGTAGATGGAAAGGCAAGGAGCAAATCCATTGAATTGTAAGCTGGCCTGGCAAGCACAAGATCAGTAATGAGACAAACCAGGAGCAGGATAGCAGAAGAGGAACAGAGGGAAAGAGAGATGGTAAATTTTTACCCTAAGTGATATGCAAACTATCTGAGGGATTTTGAGCAAGAAGGACATTATCTGCCTTGCTAAGATTACTTTGGCAAGGGTATTGCATATAGATTACAGAGGGAATAGGATAGAAGTAAGGAGAAGTAGGAGGCTATTATAATAGGAATACAGGAACAAGATTAAAGCTCTTAGTGTTCTGAAAAGGTTATTTTACCATTAAATGTATCCAACTTGAATAATAATGGAAGTCCAAAAATTCAAATAAGTGTTATACTGATAAAGTTCAGAGAAATCATCATGATTACTTTGTTACTTTTCATGAGAATAGTCTAAAAATGTTTACTTTACCTCCTCATTTAGAAATTATTTAGGATGAGTTAGCTAGAGTTGGTAAAATGCAGTTGGCAAAATGAGACAAGAAGCTCTTTTTCTCTCCTTATTTAAGTAACTAGCAAATACAAATGGGAAGCTGAATCATGAAAAGATCATCCTGGATTCCAAAGTAATAAGAAGTCAGGCATTCAAAATCATAGATACATATGTGTCACAGGTCACAGGCTGTGTTGTGTAGTGCAGAAAGAAAAACAGGGACTCTATAGAGCCAGGCTGACTGAGATCCATGACTCACTAGCTGTGCGACTTTGAGAAAATTACATAGCATCTCCTTTTACATGGGAATAATCCAGACCAATAGCAGAGGCCTGGTTGTGCTTATTAAATAAGTTAGTATGTAAAACTAATAGCACAATGTCTGGGGCACCGAAACAGCCATTTAAATGTTAGCTAGTAGTTTATCTTTCCTGAAGCTAAAGAGAAAAACTTCATTGTTTGATTCTTTATTTCTTCCAAGAATCAGACTACATTGGACAGCAGGAGAACACAACCCCTGAAGCACACACAGGTTGATATAGCAAAGGAGAAAAGTAGCATTAGAGATCAAATATTGCTTGAACTCAAGAGTATTACCAAACCAAAGTATATGTGCTCAACACCTGAGAAAGTCAGAACTCACACATCAGGATTTGGAGTAAAAAAAAGTTTATTGAATGAAAAGGTGTCAGCTGAGAGGATGGGAGACCTAATTATCATATCCATCTTGCTTAGACCAGGCCAAAAGGGGATAAGGGAAACAGGTATGCAGAAGCATTGTTGGGGCAAGTTTTAACTGGAGGACCTTAGAACTTGGCTATTTATGAAAAGGGACATCAACACAAAATCTTCCTGGACAACAGAGCCTTGGCTTCTAAAAGAGTTCTGGTGTTCAAATTCCAGTTATGTCCTGGTGTTTTGGTGTGTGTGTGTGTGCACGTGTGTCTGTAAGGGGTGGGAGATGAGGTCAAGACTTTGTTTCTGAGTGTAGCCTGAGGCCGAAGTTCTCTCTTTTGTACTGTCCTTGCTGCATTTACTCACAGTCCTGGTCTGTTATCTCTGAAAAGCAACTCACTATCTTATTAAACACTATAGGACCATTCCAAGCTGGTTCTGTGGTTATGTTACCTTTGGAGATGATCTAAATTCGTTGTTGCCTCAGTGGTGCCGTGGGAGCATCTGCCCTTTCTGCCAATGAGGTAAAGAATTACAGATTTGTAAATATTAGGAAAAGTAAGATTTATTGTAATATGCACCAGAGAGTGTTTGGTGCCTCCTAGAAGTGAAGAGGTCTGTCTTATATCTGGGTCATGAAGGGGGATAACAAAGGTAGTGCTAGCTGATTGGCATGTGAAGTCATTTTGATTGACAGTTGGCTGTCATATAACCTATTGTCAACTGCGTATGTCCTTATCCAAAATTCAATCTAATTAGATTCATGACGTTCAGGGCATATGTATGATAATATAATGATGGTAAAACAAGGCTGAGGAGAAAAGATCAGAATAGTCCTCACTGCACAAATGTTTGTGGTTGGCCTAAACTGCTTTCTGTGTTATGGTCATTTATTTCCTTATACTCCAAGATACAGAAGTACTGAAAAATTGAAAAATGTTGTTTGTTTTTTTTTCTGGCAAGTCCAAGGAACAGCCCTTGGATTGAGCCATCATTGTTGTGATTCCTATAATTACAGAGCTGGGCCTTCGCTCCCATTGCTCTTGGCTACCTAACTGCTGAACAGTTATAAGAGATCTCATAGGAGCAAACTACAGAATAAAGTTAAACAAAAATTTCCAAAATATATGGAATAAAAGCAACAATTAATAAAAACAGACATTTTAGAACAGTACTTTGCACACAGTAGACACTCAATAAGTACTTTTTTGAATTATGTTTTTTAAATTTATGTATTTTATATAATATTTTATGTATTTTTATATAAATATCAAATCGAATAGACATGGATTTTATATAAAGACTTCAATCTGATCTGTTAGATTCTCAAACAAATAAATTACTGTAGTATTTTTCTTAAAATTTAAAACTGTAGGAGACAATTCTACAAATTAAACAGAACAACTAATATAGTGTCAAAAATGTGACTTGCCCTAGATTTAAAGTGGAATATTTTTTTAAATATGTTCATTAATTCTGGTAGAAAAGTAGAGCTTTAATATTAGAAAAGTTAGAAATAAAATTTTTATTAGATATCATAGATGTTTGGTTCATACTGACTTAACTTTGGCTCTGTAATGACAGTTAGTTTAAAACTAAAGTAGAATAATATGTTTAAATTCAATATATATCACTCAGTTTCAAAGTGCTATGTCCCCACAAGCAGAGTATCTTTATTTTTATCTAAATTATTATTTTTTCCCATTCTCTGAATGTTAGAACATTGAATGATTAGATTATTTGGTGTGTGTGTGTGTGTGTGTGTGTGTGTGTGTGTGTGTGTGTGTCCCTATCCCTATTCCTTCCAGTTATTAACTTCTTTTGGAGGAAACATATATTATTTTAAAATGTTTTTTTTTTCCCCTAAGCCTAACATACAATTTCTTTTAGAAAACCTTGTTCAATTACACATTAGTTGTATAAATGATATTAAGCACCTCATGGGGGCTAAATAAATAAATAACATAACATACTGATATCACTCAGGTAAAAGTTGAAAAACTTAAGTAAGATTACATAAATAAAATGCTTTATAAACAATAAAATCTCTGTGCTTATTATTTATTTTTATAATTAATTGTTTACACAATATTTCCAGTTGGTTTTCAAATGAAAAGTTAAGTAGAATGGAAAAACTAAGTTTTAGAAAATTTATTTTCATTCTTCACTCATAACAGAATTGCTTAGAATATGTTATGTTAGCAGTCTAAAATTGACTGAGACACTGATTTATAAAAATAAATTTGTAACTAGAAAATTATTTAAAAATCAGATTCTATTGTTCTCTTGAATAATTTTTAAGAAATTACTCTGAGTTTTTATTTTTTTTATTTATTCAAAAGAGAAACCTCTCTTGGACTTTTTATAGAATAGATTTAATAGATATACAAAATGTATTTTTCCCAAAATCTTATTCTGATCTTAAAATAATTTATTCTGTGACTGCACTTCAGTGTTGTAGTTATCCTAGTTAAAAATTGGCAGAAGTTTAGAGAAAGAAAAAATATATCAAATTTATACATAAAAACTGGTTTTTACATCTATTGTCATTTAAGATCATTTATTCTATTTAAATTGGTTGGTCCTAACTTAGTCATCATTCTCTGTCAAAAGAAATTACAGAATATTTAAATGTCCATGAATAGTTTAAAATTTGCATATTTATATTTATAATCAGAGATTCTAACTCTATTTATATTTTCACATATTTTCACTTGCATTTAAAGCATAGAAACATACTAACAAATCACATCATTCACACCAGAACTATATGAAAAACCCTGACTCATTAAAGTGCTTTTTATAACCTCTAATCAAATTAGTAATTCACAACTTACTTTAGCTCTATCTACAAATAAAAATCAAAATTATTGCAGAGAGGATTAACTTTAGGCTTGACAGTATGAGCAATGCTATTGATTCATTTTTGAGTGCAACCACTTGAAGCTGCTGGCAATGATCATAAGGGTGATCAAAAAAATGAAGAAATATATATTCAAGGACAGTTACAAATATTTATTAAGAAAGAAATGACTTTGTGGTATTTGAACCAAGAGCACGCCCTCTTTCCTCTCAAGCCAGTGAGGTGGAGAGAATACTCCAGACTGCTGCAGCCAAGAACACAGAGCTCCCTATCCCTGGCACCCAGATGGAGGACTTTCTTCCAGAGAGAAGCAGGATCTTAGCATTTCTCATCTTCTCTCAGTTATCTGCTACTGAGGTTAAGTCTTAGGGGAGTGCACTTGAATGGATACTTGTGTAACAGAGTCTCTACTTTGTGAGTGGCATGCTAAGAATATTAGGGCCCTAATCACCCTGTCCTGACTTCTGAGGTGGTTGTTTTAAGCCAAGAGAAGACTCAAAGTCCTGCTCCTCTGGCAAGCCCACTGTTCAGCCATTAGAGAAGGAGTCATCAAGAGGGAAGCTTGCCATTGTTCCTACCTGTAGCTACCTAGCTGTGACCCAAGATTTTCCCAGAGGGGAGAAACGAATCATATAATACAAAGCTCCTAATCTCTTCTCAAAGAAACCAACTTCTTTTGCAATAGAGAGTGAAGAAATTTCAAACCTTAAGGTACTTTTAAGAACAGTGACAGTTATTGTGAAAAAAAAAAATTGGTGGGAGATTTAAGAAACAGGATAAACTGTAGGTGGGCCAGGTTTCAGAACACATTTCAGAAAATAAGACAGACCAGGGGATCATATTGGGGTCAGAACAAAAATCAAACATTGACCTCAGAAACTATTCCTTCAAAGAAGCTAGAATTTGATTGGATTAGTATGTCTGAGCAATTTATGCCCCAGGGCATCGTTAAAAATAATGTAGCAATCAGCTGGCAATTAGTAGAATCTAAAATCTGGATGTGGCTAGTGAAAATTTCTCCCAATGCCACTTTCACCCCAGAGTGACTGCTGGCATACCCATGTGTGAAACTTCCTGAGGAACTACATTAGGTTTTGAACACTGTGTGGTAGGGGCCGGAGTGGAGAGCTGGTTTAGGTTTCACCCAAATAATTCCGTCAATCACTAAACAAATAGAAACTGCCTATGAGAGAGATCAGATGTGCCAAATTTATCAAAAAAAAAAAAAAAGACTTGAAAGTATAGGAAATCATGATTAATGAAATATAGAAAGATATGCTGACAATGTTGCATCAAATAGAGACTATCAATAAAAAAAATAAGAATTATAAAAAGAACCAAACAGAAATTATGGAGTTGAAAGGTATAATAACTGAAAAAAATATATATTTGAACTGGTTAAAGAAATAACGAGTGAATTTAAAGAAGGATTCATAGAGATTATGCAATCCAGAGAAGAGATGGAAGCCTCAGAGAAACATGGGACACCATTAAAAACACCAAGGTACACCGACATACGTAATGAGACCACCAGAAGGAAAGGATAGAGCAGGGAAACAAAAGAACTCAAAGAAATCGTGAATGGAAAATCCTCTTAGTTAGTGAATAATTATTACCTATACATCTAATAAGATCAACAAACTCCACATAAGATAAATATAAAGTGATATAACAGGTACATCACACAAAAAATGCTGAATGTCAAAGACAAGAAAAAAATTTTGAAAACCTAATTTTTTCACAAAACTCTTTGTCTTTGAAAGATCACAGAGCAAAGACTCAAAAATTCTAAATTCATTTTTATATCTGCCACTTATTAGCTAGATGAGCTTTAGCAATTACCATCTTTGAGTCCCAATTTCCTCATTTACAAAATAGAATTAATATTTAAAAAAAAACTTAAAATTGTTCTTAGACTCATGAAGTAACATGTGAATACCTTTTGAAAAGAATAAACGCCCTAAACAAATATATAATACCTTTTTAAAAATTTAAAGTTAAGATATTTTGGGAGCTTGAACTAAGCATCTTTATTACGCTAATTTACTCCTTGCTTACTGCATAAACCCAGCCTAATCCAAATTGGCAGAAACGAAGACAGCCATTTTCTACATTGTAAAAACTATTATTCTTTTTAAAAAGACAATTTATATATCACTGCAGACAAAGAAAGTACATTAGTGATATTTGAATAAGCACTAGATCAATAAGCTCTAAATCAAGCATTTGAGGATTTACTGAGTATTTTAATATTACCAAAGAAATTATAAAACATGCCAGGGGCTTCTAAAAAGTTGCGCTTATACTCATGTTGATAAATTTCTCTGGAAGAGAGGCATATATCTAATTCTTTTTTTTTTTATATAAAACTAGTAAGAAAAAACAATATTTTTAATTAATATACTTTATATTGATAATGCTTTGATACTAATTTACTATTATCTATATAATGTAATAATGACTTGCTGTTACATTATATATATATGTGTGTGTGTGTGTGTGTGTATATATACACACACACACACACACAAAGACACACAGACACACACACACACACACACATATGAAAATTTGTGAAAGCAGTGAAATCCTCAAGAAATACATTCAATCATGGACAAGAACTAGGTTTTAGTTTCCAAGAAATTGGTGGAAATCATAATTCTGTTTCAGCAAAATAGCCAAATGCTTACAGAGATAGTTTTAATTTTGGCAGACACAAAAATATTTTTAATATTTGATAGTTCTTGAGAACAATGTACCAGATAAAAATGATTGTGAATAAAAGTGAATAAAAGTGACAGGGATTTAAATCAGGTGAGAGTGTGAGTAGGATTTTTTTCTCACATAAAAAGAAATGGAAGTAGGTTATTCCAAGAATTCATACAGCCTCTTAACAGTATCATCAAGATGCTGTATTTTTCTCTCTGTCTTCTTCTCCAATATCCTATGTTCCATGACTGCAAAAAGACTTTAGATCCTAGTATGATGACTGATGAAGACATTCAGAAGCAGGAATGCAGTAGAGTCAGAAGCAAAGGAGACTTTTATCTCATTTATCAAAAGAAGTAAGAAAAATACCCATAAGACTATGGAGCCAACTTCCCCTTATATTTCCATCTAATCTTCCAGAACTTGAACCATGAGAAACCGTAGCTGCAATTCAGATGAGAATACATTTAGTCTTATGTTTTTGTCTTAATATTTCAAGATTAGTAATTGACAAAGATGTTGGGAATAGCTAGTTTTTAGATTATCTAACAACGTCTAGCAAAAGTACTATAAAAGAAGAAACTATTATATGTGTGTATATATATATATATATGTATATGTGTGTGTGTATATATATATATGTGTATATATATATATATATATATATATGCACTTACTATATATATCTCATTCATCAAGAATAAATTTTAAACATTACAGCATATGAAATAACCATTAGGTACAGTTTTAAACCTGCAACTAATTTATGTATGAAACTTGCTTTTGAGCTATTTTTTCTAATAATATTAAAATAATTGTGTTACCAATAAAAAAGTAAAGTTTGAATTTGGTGCTAATCTACAAACAATATGTGACTTAAACTATTTTCCATTATGGCATTGTTTTCAAATAATTCCAACTATTATCCTTAACAAAAAGTTTGTGCTATTACCTTTGGGTGTGATCTAAGACCATCCTTGCCTCAGTGGTATTGGTCCTTTCTACTGATGCAGTAAAGAATTATAGATCAGCAAAGATTAGGAAAAGTAAGATTTATTGAAGTCTAGTTCAAGAGAGAAGTGGGCTACACCAGAGAAAGTTTTAGCCTCCTAGAGGTGAGAAGGTCTGTCTCATATCTGGGCCATGATGGGCAGTTACAAGTGTGGTGCTAGTTGACTGATGTGTGAGATCATTTTGATAGATAAGTTGGCTGTTATATAACCTCTTGTCAGCTACACATGTACATTCCCAGAAATCAGTTTTTTATAATTTGATTTATGAACTTCTGGGCACATGCATGACATTATAATGATAGTATAATGAGGCTGAGGTGAAAAGATCAGAGTACTAGTTATTGCACTAGCATTTGTGGCTGGCCTAAACTGATTGCTATACTATGATCATTTATTTTCTTGTATTCCAAGATATAGGGGTATAGTTATTTGACAAATGAGATTTTTTTCTGAGAAGTCTTAGGGGAAGCGTTTTGGGTTGGGTTGTCAGTGTTGTCATTTCTATGGTTACAGAGCTGGGCCTTCGCTCTTATTACTTAAGGCTACCTAATTACTTAAACTGCCACCAGCTCAAAGACTTTATATTAATTTTTGGTCTGTTCACTACCATCCAGTTCTCTTATTCCAAGAATATTTGTAGTTTTCCACCTATTTAAACCCAAGCATAACCAAGTGACATTTTCTGACTCACTGCCATGTGACTAATAATAAAAGGAGAATTATTTTCAGGCCCAGTGAAGTGGAGTCTCACCAAAGGAAAGTGAGTGGAAGTGATAGATTTAACACCTGATCAGAAGTTCTAAGAGTCATTGCATAATCTGACTTATTTATCTTTTTATTTCTCTGGATACATACATGAAAGATAAATTTATTTACTTGATATTTATATCAGCAGAAAATATAGATTAACTTTCTAATATTAAATAAACATATGCTCAAAAATGCATGTGATTCTTATAAACAGTCACTAAGTATCACCTAACTACACTCTGCTCTGTGGGGAGGCATCTCAATCCAGTTGAATTCCGGAAAATATACCTAGGTATTTTGCACAGACAGAATATGCAGTATCAATAGCCAACAAGATCACAAAGCCATCCACTCCAACTCCTTTTCTGCGACATTTGGTCAAGCTTGGCAGAGATTAAGTTCTATGGGGGAGGAATGATAAAGGGGAATCATTGAATCCAGTGGCTGTACTGTTTAAAATGATATTTCTGACATAGTCATGTTTTGAACTATGTCTCCAGCCCATTCTTATGGGACTAAATTAAATCTGCTCTAACTGGTAGCTCAACTTCACTGTGGCCATGATGGAGGCAGAGAGTGAGCTAAGTAATACTAGGACATAGTAAACTTAGAAGCATTATGATCTTCACTGAAGCATTGACAGAAATCTTAGGATTAAAGATGCTTTATAATTAGTTAACTTATGGTCTTTAAATATAGGCTAATTAGAGGTAGAGGCCTTCATCAGATGACTTCCTAAATAACTAAATACTTTGAAATATTTTGATTTACTAAGTGTATACCTCCACAATGGCCCACATTTTAAATGCTTAATTCTGTATAATTTAAGAACTTTTGAAATAATGGACTTGTGAATTATTAATATAAAGGTATTACTTTATTCTTTGAGAATATATTTAAATAATCCTTGGCAAACTATATTTAAATATTTCTTAGATAGTTGTATTAGTTCATTTACTAATTTTAATAAATATGTTTTGATATTTTTAAAGAACTATTGTAAACATTTTAAAAAATAAATTTAAATATTTATAAGAACACTGAAAGGAAAAGGATAAATGATCTACAGTAACAGTAACAACAGAAATTTAATTTAATTTTTTGATAAAATGATTGATATATGTAATAGCTCAAATAACCACATATTTGACACAGATATGTTATGTAAAATCTTGGCTAACTCAAACTAAGTTTGTATAGAAAGTATAGTTATGTAAAAGTCAAATAAAAATGATCTACTTAGAGTAGCAAGTATCATTACAAAAATCATATGTTTTAAAAAAAAATAGCCAGTATTGTTTTTTCTACTGCAAGGACATTGTTCTTTCAAGCCATTCAACCTTAACAAATTTGAAGTAATATATATAAAACTATGTAATTCCTTTAAAGCAATGACTCTTGTTTCATAAGAAAGTAATTGTATGTGAGTAAAGTTCAGTAAAACTTCAAGAATGCTGATCAATGTAATGGTCTTATTTATCACATGTCTGCTTTTTAAAAATTTATATTTGAATGTGCAACATCTTAGACTCTTTTGTTCTTGTTTAATTCGATAATTTTTGCCTGTGGAAGCATGATGATCATAAAAGTAACTATTATAGCAATGTCTAACCTCAGGATTATGTTTAATAATATGCATCTGATTTGTATCAATTCTTAATTATCTTAGAAAATGGGATTATTGGGGAAGTTATGATGAGTTGAATATTTTATTCTGAAAAATTCTTTGCTCCCTATTTATTCTAAAATTTGTATAGAAAACAGCATGTTGATGATTAAAAATACATGGGTTTGAGGATGAGAGAAAGATCATAACAAGTCTTATTTGTAACAAAAAAAATAATGTGTAAAAATTTGACGGAATCAAATACTAATTTTAATGTATTCATCTGCTAATGAGTAAATATAATACTTTACAATAGCAGCTTATCACCTGTGCACCATAATAAATCAGTTAGAACCATAAATCCAGTAACTTTGTAACTTTTTTTTTTAATTAAATTTATTGGAGTGACACTGGTTAATAAAATTATATAGGTTTCGAACATACAATTCAATAATATGTTGTGTATATATTGCATTGTGTGTTCACCACCCAAAGTTAAATTTTCTTTTGTCAGCATATATTTGACCCTCTTTACTTTTACCTGTCATCCCCACCCTGTTCTGGTAACTACCTACCTATTGTACATGTCTATGAGTCTCTGTTTGCTTGTCATGTGCATTTACTGCTTTCAGTTTTACATAGCAGCATTATTCAGGTGGCCAAGACACAGAAACAACTGAAATGCCCTTAGATAGATGATTGGATTAAGAAGATGTGGACATATATACAATGGAATATTATTCAGCCATAAGAAGGGATGAAATACTGACACATGTGACAACATAGATGGATCTTGAGATTATCATGCGAAACTTTGTGGTTCTTATTGATTTTACTCTGTACACACTTGCAGCTTGACTAATCTATTTAGTCATAGTCATAGATTCAATAGGCAAGTCAAATGACTTAAATGATGCAAATATCTTATTTATTATTTAAAACTTGAAAATGTAAAAAGATTGTCACCTTATTAGAAAAAATGATAGAACAAAATTATGCAAAAATAATTAATATACTTAAAATCTTCATGTACTCTTCAATACTATTATCACTTATAAGGATGTCTTGAAGCTTGGTCATTCTTTTTAAATCATTTTCATTATAGAATTCTTAAGGCATGAGATTCAGTTGCATACTAAAAATAAGTAAAAATTAACATAGATATGTATATAGTATACTAATTCAGTAGTTTGTTTTCTGTTATTGTTTTTTCATTTACATTTGAATGTGCAACATCTTAGACTCTTCTCCTCCCATACATTTAATTATTCATCTTAGTCACAGGCTCAGTTGATGATTTTAGTGATAACCGTAGCTGTATCACACATCTCACTTTGATCCCTTATTCCTTATCCTTAGTATTATAGATGTAATCATCTTTCTAAAGAAAACTAACCTAGATGCAGTTGTGTATTTTAACAAATTGAAAAAATAACAAATTGAAACAAATTGAAATAAATGTTATTTATTTCAGAGCTTCTCCCTGATTTTGTTTGATTGCTTTCAGACTTTATTTTGCAGGCCAAATAAAGATTAAAGATAAGTAAGAAGAGTTGAAATTATCTGGTTGAGTAATAAAGATAGGGATGTGGTTTCAATATGAACTTTAGCAATTATCTCTTTCCTATGTTTTAACATGTCTTTCTGCCATGTTAATCTATCTATATGTCATGTCTATCTATATTTGAGTAGCTTCCACAATTATAAAATCTTTTTGCATCTGTACAATGTGCTCTCTTTCAAAAGTTGGTGTTTCTATTTGAAAACAGGCCTATAAACATTATATGCTTTTTAATTTTTTAGAATAACTTTTATTTCTTAATTACATTTGATGTACAATATTATATTAGTTTCAGGTGTATAACATAGTGATTAAACATTTATATAACTTATAAAGTGATCATCCCAATAAATCTAGTACTCATCATCTGATATCATGCATAGTTACTACAATATTTTTCACTATATCTCTTATGTTATACTTTACATCTTTATGACAATTTTGTAACTATTGATTTGTATTTCTAAACCCTGTTCTTTTTTTACCCATCCCCCAAACCCCCCTCCCATCTGTCAACATGAAAACATTCTCTGTATCTATGAGTTTGTTTCTGTTTTCTTTGTTCATTTCTCAACAGATACTTTGCAGGTCAGACGGATTGGCACAAAATATTCAAAGTGATGAAAATCAAGGTACTACAACAAAGATTACCCAACAAAGCTATCATCTAAAATCAAAGGACAAATAAAGAACTTCCCAGACAAGAAAAACCTAAAGGAATTCATCATCACCAAATCAACATTGCAAGAAATATTAAGAAGACTTCTCTAAGAAGAAGAAAAAAGATAAAAAATATGAACAATGAAATGAAAATAACTACATATCTATCAACAATTATTTTAAATGTAAATGTATTAAATGTTCCCATAAAAGACATAAGGTGGCTAAATAAATAAGAAAATAAGACCCTTACATATACTGCCTATAAGAGTCTAACTTCAGATCAAAAGACTTACACAGACTGAAATACAGAGATGGAAAAAGATATTTCATAGAAATGGAACTATGGGGTAGCAATACTTGTACTGAGTAAAATGGACATTTAAAAAGTGACTATAAGAGACAAAGAAGGACCCAGTAATACCATTTCTGGGTATTTATCTGAAGAAACCCAAAACATGACTTGAAAAGAACAAGTGCATCCGTATGTTCATTGCAGCATTATTTATAATAGCCAAGATATGGAGGTAACCTGGGTGTCTATCTGTGGATGAATGAATGAAGGAGAGTTGAGATTATATATAGATATAGATATAGATATAGATATAGATATAGATATAGATATTTTATTCAAATATATATACACACATATGTATGTGTATATATAATATATATGATAGATGATAGGTAGGTAGGTAGATAGATAGATAGATAGATAGATAGATAGATATAGATATACATACACACAATAGTATACTACTCAGATATAAGAAAGAATAAAATCTACATCGGCAACAACATGAATAAACTTAGAAGATGTGCTGAGTGGAGTAAGGAAGACACAGAAAGACAAATTCAATATGATTTCACTTATATGTGGAATCTAAAGCCACTATATAGTCTTAAAAGTCATAGGTGACAACACAATCAATTTGGGACTCATAATAGCATTAAAAAAAAAAAGGTCCTCTCTATTTTTTTGTTACCTCCTTATCCATAAATAATTTTTATACCTCATATATATGACAAGAGATCTTGTCCAGTTATTCTAATGGAGTTAAATTCATTCAATCTTTCAATAATTTGTGGGGGTATACCTACCATGGACCCAATAAAGGAAATACATATCTCTCCCCCAATCTAAAATCCCTTCTATGAGCTCAGATGAGGATCCAGGTAAATGGATAATAATAGTTTTTTGTATTTTAATAATTTAATTAAACAGCTATAGGAGGATGTACAAAGAATTATGATAGCCAAGAAAAATGAAAAATTTAGTCTGCCTGCTTGAAAGAGGTAAAGCTTCATAGTTAATATTTCACAGTATGTTGAATGACAATTAGGAGATTACAAAGGTAGTGATGGAAGATTATTGATGCAGAGAGAATAATACAGGCAAAGGAAGAGAGGTGTGAATGTGTATGGCACTTTCTTAGCTGATTCTTCACCCTTTTCTGCTGAATACACTGGCTATGCCATATTTTAGGCATTAGACACTCACCATTCTTTGGGTATGTATCTGTCTTGGATTTGACTTGCTTTAAATAATGAATTATATGATGAAACCATAGTGCTTATGCCTTACAAAGCATCATTTAATCACTCTTATGTGCTTTCAGCCTGCATGAGAAGAATATACCTTGGCTGCCTCTTTGAAAAAATATGGAGATAAGCAGAGCAGACCAGACCTGAAACAGATGCACCCTGGAGCAGAGGTGCCAAGTCAATACACAAATTCATATGTGAGAAATAAATATTTATATTTATAGGTTACTGAAGTTTGAGATTTTATTTTATACAACAAAACCATATTATTACAGCACAAGTAAATATAGAACAGCCTTTGAATTGTCAAACCAAGGTGTTGAAGCCTCATGTTTCAGGCAATGAAAAGCACTTTTAAAGTGTTATAGCTAAAAAACAATGTAATCCTAAAAAATTACACTAATAGAGTAATATAATAGTACATAATTAAAGACAGAAACTAGGGACAAAGATTAAGAATGGTGCTGTTGAAAGTATTCAATAAGAGAGTTTGAGATGATAAAGTAAAGAATAAAGATGTGTGGAAAGACAAGTTTAAAGAAATATAGGGAGAATATTTTATAGAAGAAAGTAAATGAGTGAATGTGGTAATAAGAGTAAGCAGCTGTCCAGTCACTAGTATGGTTGCTGTATTTTTAGTTCTTGGTCAGACATAATCTGTATTGTTGACATTTCATTAGAGCTAGAGAGAGCTGAGGAAGAGAGCCAGGTGCCAAACCCCTTAATGAATCAAAGAAATGATTTGAAAACCAGTAGCTATTAGAAGATAGAAAGATAGTAGTATAATGAGATCATTTAATTCTCAATTGAAGAATTAAAAAAAAAAAGATGTAAGATTAATTGAAAAATGGTATAAAGGGCCAGAAGAATTCTTTTTTACTATTTTTTAGGATATAATACCATAGGGCAGAATTTACTACTTCTAGAAGGTAGTGAGAGCTTCAAATAAGATAAATAATTGGAAAGCATAAATAATCTAGAAGAAGTTTAAGTATGTTGAGATACATATTGACAATTGAATATGTTTATTAAATGTATAGGTAAAATAATTAGACACTAATTCAGAAGATAGATGATAGACTATAGCAGTGGTTCTCAACTGGGTTGATTTGGCCATCTATGAGACATTGGGTGCTTTAAAAACAATGTTTTCATCCTAAAAGAAAGTGTACATAACTCTCTACTCCTTAAGAGTGAGCTGTGAATAGGGACTTTATTTCAAAGAGTACAGCATAGAAAGAATTAAAATAGAGTAACTTTACAACAGAGAAATCTGACAAACGCCACTTCAACCAGGTAGTCATGGTCAACATGAACCATGATAAATCATGTTAATAGTACACACCGTTGATATAATGTGAGGAAAACAATATATTAACTCTGTGCTCTTCCTCCTAAAACTCCATAACCCCAGTCTAATTATAAGAAGAACATCAGACATATTCCAATAGAAGAAAATCTTACAACATTCCTGATTGATATTCCTCAAAACTGTCAAGGTAATAAAAAATCCAGGAAATTTAGAGAAATTGCCACACCCAATAGAATCCTAAAGATACATGACAACTAAAGGTAATCTGGTAACGTGGATGAAATCCTGGACAAAAGAACATTAGATAAAAAATAAAGAAAATCTGAATAAACTATGAATTTTAGTTAACAATGTTAATATTTTAATAATTGATCCATTACAAATGTACCTTATTAATGTAAGAGGTTGATAATAGGGGAGACTGTGTGTAGAGGGAGAAGGCATATGGAAACTCTCTGTTCTATCTTCTCAAATTTTTCATAATCTAAACTGTTATTAAAATAGAGTCAACTAAGAAAAAAATTTGAATAAATAAAGTTTTTAACTAAAAATTTATAATGATAAATATGGTTTATATTAAAATTTATAAACTGAAAACTAAAGAAAGTTCTTAGGAACTTATTTAAGAGTTTACTTACAAAGTAACATTTAAAAATAAGATAATTTATTTTTATCCCTTTGCTAAAAACTACTAATGCATAACACTAGCAAAATGTATTGAATATATGCATATATAATACCAATAAAACATTTTTTCAAATGTTGAAATGTGAAACATTACTAGATTCTAGTCAATAGTAAGTCTATAGCTATCTTAGATGATAGTTTCATTCTCAGCACAAGGAAATGAAAAGATTAAATATAAAGAATGAGTTTTCATTGACCACAAGAAGATTTTTCTAATGGCTTTTTTTCCACTAAGGTAGTCATGTGATTTTAATTTTGCTACTTTACCACTTGGAATGGGCAAAATTTTAGCTATAGCTTTATTTTTTATTTTTCCCAAGCCTGTTAGAATTTAAAACCCATTTAATAAGTAAGCCAGCCATATATGTTCTTCTTTCAATTTTAAATTTTTGTAGTACACAAAAATTAAATCTATAGAAGCAAATCTCTAATTATATCACTAATTATGCACACAAAGTAACACAAAATAATTTTTCTTGAAATGCTTTTATATATATTTACCCCATGTTTTCAATTATTCAGAGTTACTTACCTAAGTAGCCTATAATGTCTTTTTTTGAGATATATATACATATAATTAACATATAACATTGTGTAAGTTTAGGGTATACAATGTAAGTTTAGGTATAGGTATATATTGTAAAATAATTACCACAATCAGGTTAATAAGATATCCATCACCTCACAGAGTTAGAATATTTCTCTGTAGAACGAAAACTATTTAAATATATTCTCTTAGCAAGTTTTAAATACAATAAAATATTGTTAACTATAGTCACCAGGATGTACATTAAATTCAAAAAACTTATTTGTTTGTACTTTTTGACCATCTTTAGCTATTTCCTCAATTACCACTCACAGTCCTACTACCACCTTATCCCAGCCCTGGCCCTGGCAAAAACCAATCTGTTCTGTTTCTATTACTCTAGTTATTTTAGATTCATCATGAAGTGAGATCGTACAGTATTAGCCTTACTTTTTTCACTTAGCATAATGCTCTAAAGATTCATCCATGTTTTTATAAGTAGCAAAATTTGCTCTTTTTTTAAGGCTGAAACATTTTGTTGTATATATACAAAATCACATTTTCTTTACCCATTTATTCAACAATGGACGCTTAGGTTGTTTCCATGTTTAGGCTATTGTAAGTACTGTTGTAATGAACATGGAGTTGCAGATATTTCTTCCACATAGTGATTTTATTTCCTTCAGATATATATTTTTACATAGTGGCTGTACCAATTTACATTCCCACCAACAGTATATAAGGGTTCCCTTTTCTCCACATCTTGCCAGTACTAGTTATCATTTGTTTTGTTTTTGTTTGTTTTTGATAATAGTCATTTTAACAGATGTGAAATTATAATTCATTGTGGTTTTGTTTTGTATTTTCAAAGTGATTCGTTGAAATTGAACACCTTTTCATGTGTCTGTTGACCCTCTGAATACCTTCTTTGAAAAAATATTTATTGGAATCTATGCCTGTTTTCAGTTGGATTGTTTGGGTTTCTTGAAGAGCCTGAATAGTTTATATATTTTGGATGTTAACTCTTTATCAGAACTGTAATTTGCAAATATTTTCTCCCAGTCCATAGGTGGCCTTTTTATTAATTGATTGATTGATTGGTCATTTCAAACTAAAAACAGAAGCTTTTTAATTTGATGTGACCCACTTGTTTACTTTCCTTTTGTTACTTATGCTTTAGGTGTCATATCCATAAAAACAATTCCAAAATGAATGTCAAGGAGTTTTCCCAACTTTATTCTAGGAACTCTATGACTTCAGGTATTGTGTTTAAGTCTTTATCTATATAAAATTAATTGTTCTAAGTGGTGTAAGGGACTCCCTTTTCTCTTTGGCTCCATTATCAAATACTAGTTGATGATACACGCATGGGTTTATTTCTGAGGTTTCTATTCTGTTCCAGTGGTCTATGTATCTATTTTGATGCCAGTATCACAATGTTTTTGATTACTATAGTTTTTAAATATAATTTGAAATCAGAAAATGTAATGCCTTCAGCTTTGTTTTCTTAGGATTGCTTTGGTTATTGAGAATTGATAGTGGTTCCATACAAATTTTAGGATTCTTTTTCTGTTTTTGTAAAAAACGTTGTTGAGACCTTGACAGAAATTTCATTGAACCTATAGATTACTTTAGGTAGTATAGACATTTTAACAATATTAATTGTTCTAAACTATGTACAAAGGATTTTTTCCCACTTATTTGTGTGTTCTTTAATTTCTTCATCAGTGACATAGTTTTCAGTGAACAGTTCTTTCACCTCCTTGATTAAATTTATTATTAAGTATTTTATTGTTTTGATGCTATTGTAAATGGAATTGTTTTCATTATTTCTTTTTAAGGTAATTTATTGTTAGTGTATAAAAATGCAACTGATTTTTGCTTGTTGAATTTCACAACATTTTAGAATTTTTTAAAATAATGGTCACCACTTTATGAGAATGTACTGAATTTGAGAAGAAATAAAGAGAATAAACATTTATTGAGGTTTGCACCCTTAACATGTGCCTTCTCATTTATATTCACAGCAGTGATAGCCTCATTTAACAGAAAATAAAACGGGCTGAGAAAGTTTAAATATCACTTTTCCCACGAGGTTAGTAAATGTGGGTGATGACATTTGGATTCATATCTGACTAAGAAGCCTATATTCTTTTCATTGCAATCATAAAGTGTGTTAAAATATTTCTCAAATATAAAAATAGATTGCTAAATTAAAATGTTGAAAAAATCTGGTTTAGCTATTGAATGATATGGAATTAAAATAGTTTATACATCCTAGAGCAAATCAGTTTCATCTTAAAGGTTAAGTACAGGTTTGAAAAATATTCTGAAAAGATCTTGCCTCAATACAAATGTGAGCTGCCCTGCTCCTAAAGCAAAAGGGCTACAAGGGCTAAAGGTCAAGGTTTCCTTTCCTATTGTATTTATGTTTGCATCCCTGTGTTCTAAATCTCCATTTGCTGAATGAACATCCCAAAGCACAAAATTGATCAGAGCATCTTCAGTCTTGTATTGGCATTAACAACACAAAGATTCTACCACTCCATAAACAGCTGCATGCACAGGCACATATTGCTTCCTGGAGAATCTCCTCATTTTGTCTACTATCCATTATTGTCCTTTTAAAGTAACTTATTTATTACATTGTATTTTCATATTTCACTTTCAGCCCCTTCTTTTTCTCTCTAGGAGACTACTCTAACATTTTTATGTATACCTTTTAGCTAATATGCTCTCTTGCAAATATATATTGTGTTTTTAGCATAAAATTGAACTTACATAAATGGTATTGTGTTATGCATCTCTGTCTTTTTCTTGCTGATTTTATTAAAGACTATGTGTTGTGTACAAATGGAATAACACATAATTGCTAGTTTCTAACCTCTGCATAACACTCTAAAGTTTGAAATCAGTAGATTTTCTCCACAGATTGCCTTTTAACTTGTTAGAAGTATGAGTAATAGGACAGTGAACATCTTTACATGTACTCATTTATGTTATTGTGTTACTGAATGGTACCCAGGAGTATAATATGACTAGCTAGAATATGCACACTTGGTAGTCGCCAATTCCTTCCAGAATGTGATACAATTTGCAGCATCTAAGAACACTTAAAATGCTACATCCCCACAGATTTGGCATTGTCTAGATTTCTGATTTTTTCAGGCTTACTAAAATGATATTACATGTCTAATTAATTAATTATCACTTCCTTTATTATATTTAATATTTTGAGATTTTACTTCCGCAAATTTCTCCCTATAAGTTTGACAATTTTTCTATTGCTTCTGCTCTCTATATTTTTTAATTTGTGAGAATTCTAATTAAATTACAGATATTAATCCTTTGTTAATTTAGACAATATAAATATCTTCTTTCCATTAACTTTTCCATGATGTCATAATATACTTTATTAAATAAAAATTTGAAAATGTTTTAATTAATATTTGCTATGGTTTCAATTGCTTTTTAATAAATGATATCAATAAAAATGCAAATTTCTATAGAAAAATATGAACCTCATATTGAACTAGTATAAAATAGCTAAAGGAAGGGAGATTCCATATAGTCTAATGGAGACTTCTATTTTAACTGTGGTCTGACCTCTACACTCCTTGTTCTACATTAAGGTTTAATTCAGTGCCTACAGCCTCTGAGGAAAAAATCTATAATATCTTATGACTACAATTTAAGACCAATCATTTAAAATACAAAAGATTAACCAACACATTTTCATAAGCCTTTGTTTTGCAGGACCCTGTCAGGGACCATTAACCCTGAAAATAATATTTTATGACCACCTTGAAACTGATGACTAATTGGCAGAAGTCTTAGAACATTCTCATTCCTGGAACATTTTTCACTTTTTGATGCCCCCCCCCCAAAAAAAAAAACTTTAGGGAGCGTTTGTTTTTTTCCTTTTTACTTTCTCGTACTTTCTTCCTTCCTTCTCTCTCTCTCTCTCTCTCTCTCTCTCTCTCTCTCTCTCTCTCTCTCTCTTTCTCTCTCTCTCTCTCTCTCTCTCTCCCTCTCTCTAATAAACTATATCTGCTAAAATTTATTCCGAGTTTAGTGTTCATTTTGATGACATTGAATCTCAAGTAACAATATTTTACACTAAAGTTAAAGTATATTATTTACCTAGATGTAAAATGCAAAAATGCAAAACTATAACATTTCAAGAAGAATGTAAGAGAAAATGTGTGTAACATGTTAGGTTATGAATTTTTAAATATAGTACAAAAATCTCAATTTATAAAAGAAGAAATTAGTAAATTGGAATTTATTAAAATTAAAAACACTTGCTCTGTGAAAGACATTTACAAGAAGCAAAAGGCAAGCCAGAGACTGGGATCAATATAGAAAAAAAACTATGAATCTGGAAAAAAAATAATTGGATCCAGAAGAAATTCTTTAGAGCAACAATAAGAAACTATACAAGTAGCAAATAAGCATCTGAAAAGATGCTCAACATTATTTGTCATTAGGGACATTAAAACAAGAATGGCATACCACTACAAACAGACTAGAGTGGCTAAAACCCCAAAACTGACAAAACCAATTGTCAGTGAGAACTGGAAGCAACAGGAAGTGTCATTCATTGTTGGCAAAAATGCAAATGGTCCACAGCCACTTTGAAAGACAGTTCGGCAGAGTTTATAATCCTAAAGATAATCTTAACAGATGATCCTAAAACTGCACTCCTAGATAATTACCTGATTTGAAAACTTATGTCCACACTAAAATCTGCATGTAGATGTAGCTTTACTCATAATCATCAAAACCTGAAAGCTACCAAAATATTCTTTGACAGGTTAATTGAACAAATTTGGTATATCTATACTGCGGACTACTGTTCATCAGCAAAAATAAAATTAGCTATCGATCCATTCAACATCATTCATAAGTCTTAAATTAATATTGCTAAGGGAAAGATCCCAGTCTAAAAAGACAACATGCTATTTGATTCTAATTATATGACATTCTAAGGAAAACAAAATTCTGAAGATGATAATATGACCATTGTGAGGAGTATGGGGTGGTGGTGAAGAGGTAAAGCAGAGGTGATTTTTTAAGGTGGTGAAAGTATTCTGTATGACACTGCAATTGTAGATATATGGCACTATTCATTTGTCAAAACCCATAGGACTTCAGATAATACAGTTCCAAATGAAGGGCTATTTTTATCTAACTAAATGAATTAAGGAAATCAAAAGTGACAGCAAAAGCCTGGATTGGACAGTCCCTTATACATTACTGGTCAAATAGAGTAGACATGATGAAAAAAAATAAATAAATAAATTGGATGGAACAGAAATAATTTCTTTAATTAGACCTAGATAAGGAATTCATCAATTTGTTGGTGAGGCTTCTTTTTAATTTGATTGCATCCTTGCTCCCTCATCTCAATGTTATGTAACAAATAGAAAACTTTTAATTTTTAAAAAATTTTTCAATTACAGTAGACATTTAATTAATTTCAGGTGGTCAGACATTTATACAATGTACGAAGTCATCCTCCCAATAAGTCTAGCATCCACCTGACACAGTACATAGTTATTACATTATTGACTACATTCTCTATGCTTTACTTTACATCTCCATGCAAAATAGGAAATTATACATTGTTCTCCAACAACTATGCAGAACCAATCATTCTCAACTAATTTTGAAAAAATATTTACAAATTTTCAATGTAAGCAATCTCTTCCTATATTACTTTTAGAAGAGCTCTGAACAAGTTAGTTAGGACTGACAGCTGAAGTCAAGATACTGGTACCTTTAGTGGACAGACCAAGTAACCAAGTAAACATGGATGCTTAAAGCAGCATTGTTCAAATTGCAATGAGTACCACTTCAGCTGTTAATAATTATTCATATCTTTAAAAGGATTTTTGGTCACATACATTTAGGAAATTTGGTTTAAACAAATTTAGATATACTTTACGACCTTTTGAGTTCTTAAAGACTGTTACATGTTAATGTGCCTTATGAATTATTAGGTATAGGGTACATTAGCAAAAGTATGTGTGCTTCCCAAACTTATTTGATAATTTAAACTTTTTATTTTTATTAACCTCTTATTAACATCTGAATTTTGCCTTAACAAAGCTTACTTCTAACTGGGTATAGACCTACATAAACATGGCAAAATTTTAAAAATTTAAGAAATTATGAAATAATTAAACTTCATAGCCACTTTAATATTGACATAAAATGTATTTCAGCTTTCACTCTCTAAAAGCAACAACTTTCCCTCAACATAATATATATATTTTTAATGAAGTATTTTCACTCTCTCAACCAACTAAATATTACCATTGTTTCTCTGGCTTAACAAGCTTAATTTGAACCTACAGAGAAATAAAATAAGGTATGAAGAAGTTTCCACCAACTAGAATAGAAAAACCACACTATGAAAGGGTTCCTGTTCCTGAATCTTTTTCAAACAGCAGGTAAATGGTTCCCTCTAAGATACATAAAGAATATTCTTACATTAGGTAACTTCTAAAGTACATTTAATCTCTTGGTGTCCATAGGTGACAAGAGGTCATCAAGAAATGGCGTATCCACTTTCTTCATAATGATTGAAATCCATTAAATCAGATAATTATTAAGTCTTTAATCAGCTTGAATGTTTCTGCAAAAAATTACTTCAGTATTTGCAGTGTAGCAATGCCATAAAATTTATATAGCTATAGGCTTTATGTTGCTTTAAATGTATTCAAGTCCTAGACATAGCTGTTTTATTGTCACATAGAATGATATCAAACAAGACTAAATCATTCATTCTAAAGTTGCCTGAGTATGAGAAATGCTTAGGTCTTCATAATAGATTCAGGAGGTTTTTATATAATCTTTGAGAAATGTGTTTAAATTTCTGCAAAGATAATTGACTACCTCCATCATTGCAACATATCTCATTTAGAGGAACTGAGCTATAGAGAACAGTATTGTTTAAAATTACCCTGGAGTAAAAGAGCTCTTGCAATGAAACACAATGCTATTAGTTTTGAAAACTAACACTGAATATTGGTACAGTTGTACAGATAAATGAGGCAAGAAATAGAAAAAAAAACAATTATGGAAATAGAAAGGGAATAACTAATGATTTATGATGTCAGTATAATATAATGAATTTTAGCATTATAATCAGAATTATGAATGAAGTTGAAAATAACAACAGAATGCTTTCATTTATAAAATGGATTTTTAAAAAAATAAATAATGTCTATTACCTAGAGCCAGGCTCTTGCATTAACATATCCTTATATATCCTCACCTGAAAGATGAAGACTTACTAACATATCCATACGCAGGTTTATAGCAGCAAGAAATAGAAAAGGTGAAATAGAATTGTAGCTGTCATTTACACAGATTTAACTATCATCAAGTCTACTCTCCAGAGAAAATAACAGAAATTATTTTCTTTTCCCTATACCTATTTAGTCATAGTGTAGTAGCCCAAGAACTGCTAGAATACCTTGTGTTTTTTTTTTTCTGAAAAAAGTAATAATAAATTGTAGATTAAAGAAACAAAGTAATGTGGATAAAGGGGAAGTGGAGAAACTAGATAGAAACAGCATATGTGGTTCATATAGAGATTGGGGAGAAAAAAAATCAAATGTAGTAAGCACCTGTCTGGAGAAAAGAGCAGTAAACTAAGGGTCAAGAAACTAGCTCTGAGTAATTCTTTTATGTTAATCTCTTTAAGATTCACTTTCACAATTTTAAAATTAGGGTGAGAGGAATTGTACAAATAAATTTTAAAGTATTTTTCTTTTTAAAAATTCTAGGTTCTGTCTTCAGATTGTAGTGGTTTGTGTGTGTGTGAGAGAGTGTGTGTGTGTGTGTGTGTGTGTGTGTGTTTTCTCCCTTGCTGAAATATTCTAAAAACTAAATATGCTAAGGATATCAAGGGTTTTGCACCCAATTCAAATGTGTGGAAGGAGTTTTTCCAACAACAAACAGTTCTCAGATACCAGCTGAGTGTCCTACTATTCAACTGAATTCTGACAGTATCAACCTGGAAATAACGTCAGATCCCACATGTTAAAGGCTCAGTTCTACAAGACTCCTTCTCCACCCCCATCCCCCAACTACACACATACTTCAGATGCCTATCACAAGTTGAAGTTTTCACTTATGCTTCTGACCTACCAACTATAGATTAGAGATTCAATTAATTTGCTAGAGCGGCTCCCAGAACTCTGAGAAATGTTTTACTTACTAGATTACTGGTTTACCAAAGCATATAACTCAAAGACAACCAGATGTAGGTGAATATATGGAAAAAAGGCTCAGAGATTCCATACTATCTCCTAGTCAGCCACTGTCCTAGCCTCTCCATGTGTTCACCAACCTGGAAGTTCTCTAAACCTCCTCCTTTTGGGTTTTTATGCAGGCTTTATTACATAGGCATGACTGAACATCATTAAGCCCTTAAACAATTAAAACAGAAGAGAAATCTACTTCTCTCTGAACCAAAATTTAAAAAGGAAATTCTTTCATCTCTAGTTAGCTCAGACTTATCTGTTAAGTATTCTTTCAAGGAAAGGATGTAGATAAAATTCCATGGTGATAATGTCATTTTAAGTTCAACTTCAAGGACCTAGTTTTTTATCTCTCTAAAAAAAATCATATAAATAGGGTTAAGTCTTAGTGCTGCCTTCTCACCAGATAAATGAATTAGCAACAATAAAAGTCCAGGTATAATATTACAGAACCAAATTTTTATGGTGCCCTGTACTTGAGAGCAAACTGACCCTGTTATTACTGTATGACTAATTTCTTACTGGTATTCCTCCCCAAATGTTGCTGCATCAGAAATATGAGGACCTCTACTCATTGGTTCATTATTTTTCAAAATCTATTTGGAGTGGGGCTCTAATTTATATTAGCTGTCTTAGTAGGAATGCGTTTGAACATATGTCATAGGTGAATGTTTATTGGATTATTTTGCCCAGTCCATTATTAACTCTGAGTTATACATGTTTGGTTAAAAAATGTTGATCAGCAAAAGCCCAGAGTTAATATAGCAATACTTCTAAGTGCAAAAAGAAATAACTCCCTGATGAAAAAATCCTATATATATTACTATCTAATTCAATTTTCTTCATCTGATCAAAGTTAAAAATTATATATTTATAATTTATATCTATTAAATCTTAAATTTATAAAATATATTATACAATTCTTAGAGAGAAAGACTTTTAAAGTAGTCTATGTCTGAAACTATCAAAAACTTAAATGATAAGCGTATAAGAGCGTGAGCCTCTAAAATATTTCTATCTTATTGCACTCTGCCCTACCTATCTTAGGGCAGGTTATTGCTGAGGTAACTAAAAAAATAAGTGCACTATAGCTCAATTTTGTTAAAACATTTGCCCTAATTCTTTAATTTCTAAATCTACTTAGCTTACTGACTCCACTCTAATATTCATAGACATATAGAAACAATAAAGACTTCTTTGGAATTTCATTTACTAGGATAATCTTGTTGACAACAGCATTGTCATCCCATTATGCTTTATCATATTTAAGCTTTAATAGTATACTTTATATTTCTATTAATTAAGCTTGATATAATTTTTTCTTCCAATATAACAATCTCACCTTCTGAACATTATAATCCAAAGCAGTACACTATTCAGAGAAATCTAAAACACAGTGGGTAAAAGCAGGACCTTTGAAACCAAATAATATAAACTCCATTTTACCCTCCTAACATAATTATTGTAAGAATTAAACCTATGTAAAGAGCTTAAAATACTGGCATATTAGAAGTGCTCAATAAATATTGTTGTTGTTGTCATTGTTTTATTCCTTTTGAAAAGGATTATTTAGGACCAACTATATTAGAGATAATGCAGTTTTCCAATAGCTTAATTTAATTGAATTCTATATTATTACTTGATGCCAAAATCCCTGATATTAATAAGTTATTAACTTTATTTCCTTTTGATTTTTAAAATAATTTTCATATGCATATACTTATTGATTCATTGTATGTCCTCTTTCAATATAATGCACATTCCACAAGATCAGAGACTTTTTGATGATCACTATATTCTCAACATTTCTGACAGAGTTTCTGAAAATACTAGATTCTTGATAAATATTTTATTAAATAATAAATAAATGTGTACCTTGGGAAACTTGCATGTAACATGAGTGATCGAGCCAAGAAAAAACTCAGGACATTCCTAGGTGACCAAGAGGAAATCTGGGCCTTCCTGCTTTGTCCTTGCAAAGAGCATTATAAAACAATCTGATAACATTCCTGGTGGAGAGACAGATAAATGTATACAAATGTCTGCCAAAATTAAACTAAGGTTAATGTTGGGTGGTAGAATTATGAGTTAGATTTGTTTGTTTGGTTAGTGGTACTTTATGTGGTTTCTACAAAAGACAAATATAACCATTTTTAATAAGAAAAATAAATGCTCTAATAAGTTGAAATATGTAAGACATTATTTAATTCTCTAAAACAATCTAAAAATTTAAAAAGGAAATATTAACTACCATAAAATATGTCACTACATTTTTTGTTTGTGAAATATCTGTAATTGAGAAAATATTTGGTATCTAGAATACCCAGGACACTCAATTAGTCCAGACGTCTACCACCACCAGAGACTCCAAATAAAAAAATATATGTGCATATGGTAAGGTACAGGCATTGCCTAGTTGAGGACATTTTTTTCCTAAAGTCACTAGTATTCTTTTTCTAGAATATGTGTGAAACCTCTTTTACCTACATTAGACATGACTTATATCACCCATCTTTTCCTTCTAGGCCGACATTATTTACTGCATAGATGGAAAAGTTATGTGACTGAAAGAAAAAGCAAATGAAAAGAAGAAAGAAGGAAGGAAAAAAAGAGGTAGGTAGGGAGGGAGGGAGGGAAAGAGGGAGGGAAGGAAAAAAGAAAAGAAAGGCTCCTCCACTAAAACTTAGAGCATAAATAGTCAAATTTGCACAACTACTTCTTTCTATATTGGAACATCCTGTGAATTAAAACAAGTCTTGATTATTTAAAACCTTCTAACACACAAAGATGAAAACATCCAAAATTAGTGGAAATCCAAAAAAAATGAGAGGGAGAGAATGGTACCGATGCAAAAATATTTGGCCTTTAGCCAGTGTATATCATGTTTTCCTTTTTTTTAATGAAGAAATAGAAAATTAGAAGAAACTCAACTCTCCAATCCATTGTTTTAAAAAAATTTCTCTTAAAATGTTGAAATAAACCTGTGTATTTTTGTCTTTAGTTGATTATTAACTCATCTCCCACTAAAATATAAGCACCATGAGGGTAGAATACAGCCTAGAATATAGTTAATACTCTATAAATATTTGTTAAATTAATTATTTAATTCATCTAACAAGAATAACATGCATTTAAAGATTAGTAATTTCATAGAGTTCCTTATACATACTTATGTAAACAAATGTGTGTGCAGTTGTGTGTGCGTGCGTGAGTGTGTGTGTGTGTGTGTCTGTGTATAAAAGACCTTATCATTCAGTCTGTATTATAGTCTATGATAATGGACTACACGAACACTCTTTTATTTGCGCTTTCTTATACTGATACTAAAGTAACCTTATGAGAATTCTGTAACCCATAGATCACAGTTCTAAACTCATTATAGCACAGCCACATGCTGGTTTACTTCATGCGTATTCATGGTCATATTATTACAAGATGAAGATAAATGTATACTTTATATATGTTAGATGTAAATCTCTTTTGTTCTTCTCCATCTCCTCCTGCTTTTGATTAATCAATTCAGGGAAGTACTGCAACCTCCTGTGAAGGCTGTTTCTCTTCCATCAATCTAGACTCCTTTACCACAATGCCTTTCATATTATCATAAAGTAGGCTTTTATGCCTGTTTCTTAAAAATTTTGTCCCTCTTAGATTTCATTCAAATGAATATCATAAGCAAAATATTTCCTTATGTTATGCCCAGTTAAGATCCATTTTAACTTTGAAAAGAAACTTTCAAGACCTTAATATAGGCAACACTGAAGTGACTATCAATGTTTATATTTGTGTAACAATAAATAAAATAAACTCTATTTCAAGAGGGCTTACATGAAAGCAGCAGGAGAATTTCCATGTATAGTAAATCATAAGCATAAAAACAAACTTATGCTGTGCTGTATGTATCCTACATACTCCATGAGGCAATCTAGGCCAGAAAAACACTGTATGGGCACATCTACCTCACACCAGTAAGTAACTTTGGGAAACTAAGTAACTTGGAGATATCAGTTGCACAATAAAAATACATCAAGCTGAACTATTTCTCTGAAAAACAATAATGTATTTTGTTTGGAAATGTTATCTAATTACCAATCTTAACTGTCAAATCTTAAAGAAGTATTATTTAAAATGACTTACTAAGCTCTTTAAATTCAATTTATTTTTGTTATTTTTCTATCAACTTTACCAATGCTACTCTTTCAAATGTCTTATGTTAAAAATACACTATATGCTATTATATATATAGACATAATGATTTTCAGAAAAACCATGTAAAAATCAATAAATTTTAATGACTTTATAATAAAAGTAAGAAAAATGAACCCTGAAGAGATGCTTTGTTAAAGAATTTTAACTAATTGAATAACCATAAAAATATGCTTAATATTATACAAATAATATTATACAAATATTATTTGTATAATATTAATAACAAATAAGTTTATTTTATAATATTAACAAATAATTCAATACATTAAATTTAAAATTCAGTTTAATCTATGTTCTTAATCATTTATTTTTATTTAAAATAGAAGAATGAGTTTGGTATTTTGATATATTTATTAGTAAAAAACAATAATGTAACAGGATTAATAAAGGAGCATTGCTATAATTTTTAAAAAGATATTAGACACCAAGTTTAAAATCAATCTAAAAGTATATGTAAACTTTAGTTGACTTTTTATATAGGCATTTTGTTATAATTGCTTTTGAGACACCTATGTCCAAAGATTTTTGCAGACTAGGCATCAGGTTTATATAGACCCAGGTGCAATTTTGTTCTTTAGTCTCTTTGAAGAAAGAATTCTATTTTAGAGTAATATTAAATTATAATACCAGATGACATGCTTCAGCAGAATATAGATTTTTTTTTTCAAAACAAATAGAATTGACTTCTGGTTTTGGCTCTGACAAGTAAATACCTTGGGATTTGTCACATGCTTCTTATAGCAAGCAAAAGCTTAACAAACTGAAAATCCATGACTTTAATTAGAGTAATTTGACAATTGAGGTCACAGGATAAAGCCCAACCCAAAATCTGTAGAGAAAGGAAAATACAAAGATTCACAAGCCTACATCAGTTTATTAGAATCAGAAGCCACTACAGTTATAAACTGGTAGAAACACTTAAATAATATTGACAAATTTCTACAGAAAAATGTAGACTAAAGTAGAAGGAGAACCTCCTGGGTTTCATAGTCTTAGGATTCCCCAACATTTTTATGGTTTTAACGCCCAGAGAGCCAAAAAAGTTTTTATGATAAAGAGCGAAAAAAAATACTCTTGTTTTGCTAGCAAGGATGAGAAAGAAAACCATATTGTATATGCCCAAAGTTTTCTTCATAGCAAAGGACTACCCAGCAAAAACAAACAAATAAAAAATACTTTACCAGAGACTGATATCCCATGGAGAAAGAGAAATTATCCAACTACAGTCCCTTTAACCTTTCCATCTCACTTAAGAGAGAAAAAAAAAAACTAAGAAATACTTGTGAGGTCACAAACCAGGGACACAGACCCACTAAAAGAGTGAGAGAGAAGAATAGAATGTTTCTCCTCGCCTCACATCATACCACCACAACAGGGTTTTAGTATATAACATTAGATTGTAGCTAAAAGAGCCACAAAATTCAGATTCTATCAAAGATAGAACATTAGGAAAACTCAAAATCCACAAAGACAATTTAAAAATTAAAAAAAAAAAAAGGGCACAAGAAGAATTTGAAGGCTTTGAAGCTTAAAACTACAGCAAAGATTAAACATAGCCCAACCTCTAGCAAGATTAACATAAAACCTCATACTAAAAGCCCATTACCTCAGTTCCTATTGCCTGATATGTCATGCTTGGCTTTCAGCAAAAAAAAATACTATTAAAGCAAAAAATTAAAAAATAAGTAAAGATACAGTCTAAACAAACAAACAAACAAACAAAAAGCAGCAAAAAATCCCAATCAAAACCAGATTCAAATATAATGAAGATATTGAATCCATAAACCTGGAATTAACATAACTATGATTAACAAGCTAAGGGCTCTAGTAGCAAAAGTAGGCAACTTTCAAGAACAGATGGGTCATGTAAGCTGAGAAATGGTAACTCAAACAAATCCAAAGAAATACTAGAAATCAAAACAGTATGACAAAAATGGAGAATTATTTTGATGAGCTCACCAGGGAAATATTAGTGAGTCCGAAGATGGGTGAATAGAAATTTCCCAAACTGAATTATAAAGGGAGAAAATAATGGGAAAAAAAATCCAAGAATTGTAAAACAATTTTAAAATGTAATTGTATGTTATTAGAACACCAGAAGGAGGAAGAAAGAGATAATAGAGCTGAAAATATTTGAAGAAATAATGGAAAAAAAAATTTCCAAAATTAACTGCAAACACCAAATCACAGAATAATAAGTCAACTCAGAGAACACCAAACAGGATAAGTACCAAAAAACCTAAACATAGGTGTTTTATATTTAAACTGTAGAAAACAAAAGATAAAGAGAAAATCTTGGAAGCGATCGGAGAAACAAAACATCTTACTTATAGAGAAACAAGAATAATAATTATATCCTCTTTTAATTAGAAACCACACAAACAAAAAACACACTGAAGTAAAATATTTAAAGTGTTGAAGGAAAAAAAAAACACTAACCTTAAATTCTTTATGCAGTGATATCATTCAAAAGAAAAGAGGAAAAACAATACTTTCACAGACAAAAACAGAAAATTCATCATTAGTAGATCTCATTGTAAAAAATGCTTAAAAAATATTCTTCAGAGAGAAGGGAGGTGATACAGGTCAGAAACTCAGATTGACATAAAGAAACAAAGATAATAGAGAAATAAAATATTTTATTTTTCTTATTCTTAGTTGATCTAACAGAAAAATATTTGTTTAAAGTAATAATACTAACAATAGCATACCTATAATAGGTGTAATAAATGAAAGTAATGTTAAAAAGGACAAGAAGAAGTAATTAGTGATGTTTTATTGTAAGGTACTTGTACTATTTAAAAATCAGTATAACATTATTTGAGAGTGAACTTTGATTGGTTATGAGTGAATATTGAAAATTCTAGAGTTACTACCAAACAAAATTTTAAAAATAAGTATAATCGATATGAATAAATACAACAAATAGAAAGCAGTTAAATGGGAGATCTAACTCAGCTATTTCAATAGTTGAATGGCAAATGTGAATGATATAAAATGTGAATTAAAAGACAGAGATTGCCAACAAACATGGAAAAGTGCTCAACTTCACTAGCTATTAGGGAGATGCAAATCAAAACCACAATGAGATACCACCTCACACCTGTAAGAATGGCTCTCATCAACAGGACAAGTAATAACAAGTGTTGGAGAGGTTGTAGGGAATAAAAGTCCCTTATACATTGCTGGTGGGGAATGTAATTTGGTATACCACTACAGAAAACAGGATAGCATTCTTTCTTCTGGGTATTTACCCAAAAAAACTTGGTAACTTTTATCCACAAAGATATGTTCATGTAATATAGCAGCATTATTCACAGTAGCCAAGAAATGGAAATAACCTAAATGTCCTTCTACAGATAATTGGATAAAGAAGATGTGGTACATATATCCAATGGAATATTACTCAGCCATAAAAAAGATGAAATACTGCCATTTGCGACAACGTGAATGAATCTGGAATAATCATGTTAAGCTAAATAAGTCAAACAGAAAAAGTTGAGAACCATATGATTTTACTTATATGTGAAATATAAAACTCAAAGTAACAAATAAACATGACAAACAAACAGAGACACAGACATGGGATTAGTGGTTACCAGAGGGAAGCAGGGATGGGGGAGATTGATAAAGGTAAAGGGGGTTAAATATATGGCAACAAAGGAAAGTTAACTTTGGGTGGTGAATACACAGTGCAATATACAGATGACAAATTATTGAATTGTAAACTTGAAACTTGTATGATTTTATTAACTAATGTCATCTCAATAATTTTAATTAAAAAAAAATAGGTTGACAAAGTAGTTTAAAAAAAAAAAAAAACAACACCACAGACCCAACTAACTATTTTCTACCTGTAACTCACTTTAAATGTAAAGACTTCGATAGGTTAAAAATAATGGGATGGAGACAATAAAACATCCTAACACTAATCAAAAGGAAAGCTGGAGTAGCTATGTTAATGTCTTAAAATGCAGACTTCAAGATAGGAAAGAATTATCAAGGCTAAAGAGAAGTATTACATAATGACAAGGAGGTTAATTCTTCAAAAAAATCAGAACAATTCTTAATGCCTATGAACCTATCAACAGAGTGTCAAAATATATGAGATTAAAGCTGTGGAAGAGGAATAGACAAATCCATTTTTGTAATTAAAGACATAAACACCCCAATTCTGATAACTGGTAGATCAATTAGGCAGAAAATGACTAAGCATGTAGTTGGTAAAACAGTACCATCTATCAAGTAGACCTAATTAACTTTTGTAGACTTTCATACAAACCAGCAGAATACATGTTATTTTCAAGATCTTATAGAATATTCACTATCATAGAGAGGATTTGGGGCCATAAAACTTACCTGACAATTTTTTAAAAATAGAAATCATACAAAGACCAAGTGGAATTAAACTAGAAAAAAATCAATAACAGAAAAATAGCTGGAAGATTTGGAGATAAACAAAACACTTCTAAATAACATATTGATTTAATAAGTCTCAAGAAAAATTTAAAAATATTTTAATTCATTGAAATAAAAATTTATCAGAATTTGTAGAATGCAGTAAAAGCAGGGTTTACAGAAAAATTTATAAATTAAAAGCATATATTAGAAATAAAAATATGTAAAATTAATAATTGTAACCTCTGTCTTAAGAAACTAGAGAAATAAAACAAATTTACTCTAAGGAAATCACACACACACATAAAAGAGAACAATTAAGAGTAGAAATCAAAGAAATTAAAACCAAGAAAATAATAGAGAAAAATCAACAAAACCAAAAGCTGGTTCTCTGAAAAGATAAAGTTGACAAATCTTTAGCTAGAAAAACTAAGAAAAAAATACAGAAGACACTGAAGGAAAATATACTAAACTAACAATATAGATCTGAAATGATATAATTTACATAGAATTGACCAAAATTAGATTTTTTGTCCTAAAAACATTGTCATGTTTTTACATACCTAAATTTTGTGGCCTGTGATTTTTGAATCTAAGACACTAAATAAGAGTTATTATTCTTATTAATTAATAGTCATATTAGAAATCCAACAAAGCTTTTTTCTTTTAGTGGAAAAGCACAGATTTGTACATGACCTTCTGAAGAAGATATTTTCCTTCAGATGAAAAATTAGTAATTTTATTTGTCTGCTTCCTATGAAGACTGGCATGATAGAACACTATTTAAAAGCAGTGAACAATATTGTATAACATAAAAACAATCTAACATTATATTTAGTACTGCGATTAAGTAATAAAGCACCGATTGTTCCCTGGAGTAACATACACTCATAGATTACTTGTCAGGATTGAAAAATTGCACTTTAGAACATGGCCTGGCAAACCTAAGAAGATTGATACCACAATATAGTCACAGCTTCTGATATGCTAAAATTAGTTAACTTGAAAAGATCTGTGATTAATTTATTTCATGTTTCTCTTCATTTGTTATTCAATAACTAGAAAAATCTAATAAAATGAAAAAAATTTAAGATAATATATAAACTATTAAAATAAATAAATTTTATATTTAATTATCTCATTTGTCTAAGGCTATTATATAAGCTGTAAGTATTATATTTTATTTCCGTGTTAATGATTTGTGAACTAGAGAAATGAATTATGAATAGAGAAGTTTGAAGCAGAAATGTTTTATAGAGAATATATAGTATAGGATATGCATTTGAAGGGTTGATTCTGTTTAGAATTGAACCCCAGCAACTAATAGTGATGAAAATAAAATGGCTGCTTCAAGGATAGAATAACTAGTATCACATCAAATGATATCACAAAGACTATTTTCTAGTCATACCATATAGACTAGACAATCTTTTTTAGTAACAAATGACACTCAACAATGTATGTTTGTAGCCAGCTGCCATTTGGCCTTGATTTGTGACCCAGTATGGAGTCTGGCCTATATATAATGGAAATACAAGGTTTCCCCAAACCTCTGACATTTCCTTATGTCTCTCAATTCCTGGTTACCTGCTGTGCTGACTGAATTTGCTATTCACTTCATTTCATACCAATATCTCATTAATTACTAACATCACTCAGAGGCTACATTTCTCAGGACACAAAGGACCATATTAATGCAGTTACTTTCCACATGAGATTTTAGCCAACTCACAATTTTTAAAACAGAGTTGGACTTTCTTTCTATATTTTGTGTGACTACCAATACAGATTAATTTTTTCCTATTCTTGGTACTGTTCTCACATTGCCCTAAATTATTCAATTCACAAATAGACAAAATTTTAAGTCTCACACTCAGCCTGATACCATGGAAACTCTATGCATAAATCAACACTTTGAAGTTTATCTCTCTTTGAGGCAAGGAATTAAGCTTTTATTTGTATGCCTCTGAAATCTGTGGCTTTCTGGTATACCACATAATTTTAGATAAAGCCTATTTACTTCAAAATTTGGTATCAAGTATCGATTCCATTCTATGATACTCTAACTAAAGCTAAATCTCATGTTGATTTATTGTCCCTGAATCTACAAATAACAAATTTTAATGTACTAACAATCTCTTCTACAGTCATTTTAACCTTTATTGAAAAATTTAAGAGGAAGTACAATATTGAGGATAGGAATAGAAGATTATACTTCTCCTTCTCCAAATCATAAATTCTGGTATCCTTATTTTCTTCATTATTTTGCTTCCATTTGTCTTGTTTGATGAGAGACAGGCTGATTCAAAGCTACTCAGCTCCAGAATTCTGGACTTGCAGCCATTTGGTGTTTGCAGTCTTCAGGAAGAATGAGCTCTCTTAGTGATGTCAGAAAATAGTGTTTTGCATGAAGCTAAAAATATCTCTTCATTTAGACTTTATTAAAGTCTGGATAAAGTTGTTCCAAATCTTAACGTTCTTGATTTTGCCAAGAATCCTTCTCAATATAGGATTATAACATCCAGTAAAATCCACAGATTATAGAGGGAAATAATCCCATTATAGCCCTTGTGGCAACATTAAAGTAGTAAAGTATTAAAAGATAAGCTCAGATAAATGTGTTTTGGGGAAGAATGAGGTGGAGCAGTGTTGTCAAACAAGTAGAAGACATTCAGTTAAATATGAATTTTAGATAAGTGAAACATTTTTAGTATCAATATATCCCAAACATTACATAGGACACACACACACACACACACACACACACACACACACACACACACACATTAAATCCTTGTTTATTTGAAAGTAATTTTAACTGAAAGTCTGTTTTTGTTGTTGTTTTGTTTCATTTACTTTTGCTAATTTCGCAGCACTAGAGAGGTGGGGGCATATAGAAGCACATATTGTGTACACTATTATGGCCATATCAAGGCCTTAGTCTTTTACTTTAAGTGAGATTTTTTTTTAAGTAATGGTTTTAATCTAAGGAAAATATGATCTGTCTTAATTTTTAAAAATTTTTTTCTGGCTATAGTGGGGAATAGGTTGAAAGGGAGAAATGATGGAAGTAGAGAGAAAAGTTAGAATTTTCCAACAACTTATTCAATAAGTGCTGGCAACATGTCATAAGACTATAGTAGTGTGAGTAGTGTTAAGTGGTATGATTCTGAATTTATTTTGAGGGTGATGTAGACAGGGTATGCTAATAGATTAACAGTGAGCATGAAAGAAAGGAACCAAAATACACTGGGATTGTTTCCCCATTGCCAACTGGAAGTAAAAAGTTATTATGTACTGGGTTGGGGGAAATTACAGGAGAAACAGGTTTGGTAAACAGAATGAATACTTTTATTCTGGAAAAGTTAAGTTTGGGAAATTTGATGTACATCCAAATGGAGATGATAAGTACAGAGTTGGGTCTGAGGAGAGATGCCCAGGAAAAAAAAATTAAAGTAATATGCTTATAGATGATATTTAAAGTCATAGAACTAAATAAGAACATCTTTGCAATTATTCTGGATGTTAAGCCTTATGCTTCTGGGTCAAAATCTGTACCTGTTTTTCTGCAGCATGCTGGGGTCTGACCCAAGTTATTGATCGAATAACCACAAAAGGTGGTTACTTTTAAGAAAAATATGTGTTCTCCCTGACAAGATACTGCCCTAATTAAGATAACTATAAAGTCCTAAACAAGGTAGACTTAGTAAACTCAGAACACTGTGATAAAACAAATTTCTGGTGAATTTATTAATTACCTCTGAAATAAAAGAAAATTAGTACCTGGGAAAAATGGATCTACCAAAATTGATAGCTCTAAAATCTCTTTAATACATAATATCTTTCATAAACTAAGTTTCAAGAAAACATTGATTTTACCTTAAAATAGATCTATGCTCTGTTTATAAATTCAAGACACAGTTACTGTTTTTGGAGTAGACAAAATATCAATAATTTATGTTGTTAAATTAATATAACTTCCACCTGTACTTTAATAATTTATAGTCTTATACCCTGAGAACTATTATCCTTTTATAATATTTTTACTTGGTTTAAATACGTCTCACTTTATTATATTTTCGTATACTAATGAACAAAAATAAGATTAAAATTTTAATTGCATCACCAAAATGCGAAATTACTATTTTAACCAACTTCAGGTACTTAACAAATCAGTACTATTCAAGTCAAATCATGATGAAAATATCCACTAGTAACAAATATCTAAACCAAATTTCTCTAAGGGTTCTTGGGTTACCTGTTGATGATGAAATGCTATAACAGTCTTAAGGTCAAGAAGTATTGAAAATAAAGAAAGGTTTTGTTTGTTTGTTTGTTTGTTTGCATTAGTACTTCTCAA
Source organism: Macroglossus sobrinus (assembly GCA_004027375.1). NCBI lineage: Eukaryota > Metazoa > Chordata > Mammalia > Chiroptera > Pteropodidae > Macroglossus > Macroglossus sobrinus. The sequence goes on along the minus strand of PVKZ01000227.1, from coordinate 216,737 downwards.
AGTCTTCAATATGGTAAAATTATTTGTGAATCTGAAAAGTTTTTGAGCTTTATTTGGATGTTATGTATTATAGCACACATTTTAGGAATGAAAACTCTAGATGCATATTATCAATTACATGTATTTTGTAAGCAGATTATTAAAGCAAAGTAGTAAAAACTAATGAATGGAAGTTTTGTTTTTAATATTTATACTCAATAGATCATACTCAATTATGAGCCTAAATATAGATATTTAAACAGATAGATGATAGATGATAGATGATAGATGATAAAGAGATAGATAGATAAATAGATAGATAGATGATAGATAGATACATGGATAGATGATAGATAGAGAGATAGGTAGATAGATAGATAGATAGATAGATAGATAGATAGATAGAAATAGATAGTTAATAATAGATGATAGAGAAGGTGAATGTACAAACAGACATAAAGATATTAATATAGAAACATTAATATAGATATACTGATGATTAATACAATTGAATTTGAGCATAGTTATGATATCAGATGATAAAAAAGGACCATATCTTAATCTGACTCATTATACACAATTTGTTCTATATGTTTATGTTTAAAAACTAGTACATCCTTTGTATAGTATACACAAACTCTACATAAATTGGGTCATGACAATAGAATCTTAATATTAGGAAGACTTACAGATTCTATTCTAATCTACCTTACAATGTGGAAATGATCTTTATAATATTCACAAAATTATTATCTATTCTTTATAATAAAAATATATTACATTAAGCATATATTAATATGTTTGTGTATATTTTTTAGTAATATAGATTTGAGCTTAAATTTTAGATACATCATAAACTTAGTTAAGCATCAGTTTTTTTTTTTTACTAAAATATACACAATAGTATCAAATTCATAAGATCTTTTTGGCAAATTACATAGGGTATAAAACTTTACACAAATTCTGATACTTCTATTTAATATTATTATGACTGCTATTATCATTTCTAAGAAATATCAAACATGTAAAGTTTCTGGCAATCTTACTAAAACTCTAAAATTAAATTATAAAATCAATTTACAATGAATGATATCAGATAACTCAAAATAGATGTAGCTAACATTATGGCTTACAGTTTTATATCCTATCCTAAGGAAAGTATACATAATAACTCATTTAATTATTACATGATATACATACTATTTTAATCTCCACTTTATGAGAAAATCAAGCAACAGTTAATAAATGGCAGAACTAGGAAATAAATCAGCAGCAATGAGGCTACAGGATATCTGCTTTTTACTCTTATTATGTTGCCTTTCTAGCAAAAGATAGATAACAGATTAAATAGATTATTGAAAAGCTAGTCTAGTGATAATAGATCTAAACAAATCCTTTTTCAATAGGAGAGGAGACTGGTAAGGAAGATCACAGTGGTAAAGATCTAATGGCTTTTGGACCCTACCAGTTTTATATCTTTTGAATGGAGCATGATACTAGGTTATTATAACAAGATATCAATGAATATTTGGGTCATATAATTCCATTAGATCTGATTCAATTAATGTATCATTTATTAATTTAACATTTAGTGTCTATAATAGCCAGGCACTATTGTATGTACTTGAAATACAGCAATGATGTAGTCAGAGAAATTGATTCTCCAAAATATTCTACTATTCATACAACTACTGGAAAAACTCTACCCCTCCACCTTGAGTCTATCTGGTAGACATCAAATAAGGACTTACAGGCATTCTAAGACAAAATGAAGGATATATTTCTGATCACTTGGAAAATGAATCTGAGATAAGCGATAATCAAGAATATGAAGGAAAGTGCCAGAAATCAGTCCTTCCATGAACAAATTCCTCCGCCATTCCTTTGTTTCCAGAAAGGTCTCTAGACCTCCTGACAGTTTAAAAGAGATTGAGATTTTACTCACACTTCCTTTGGAGATAAGAGATTATGATGTAATTAAAAATTATGTCTCCCCTTGAAGCCTATTCAGGAAGGGCTAATTTCCAAGCGGGGGGAACAGAGGAGAAGAGCAAACAAAAAGGAAAGATATGAAAAGCATCCTACACCTCAAATCACTTATAATGGCCCAAATATTTCTGAAGAAAATTTTAAACATACACACACACACACAATCAGACAAACACACCTTTCACATTAAACAGTATATATCCTCAGTTAAAACATTACTCAACTATACATAGTTTCCCAAAGATTCTCTATATAGTAGAAAGAAAAAAAAATTTTAATCTTCAAAGATTTTATAACAGAACAAGAATGTAATAGTCTTGATATGGATAAAGATTGAACTGTATCCCTGACTGACACAGACATAAGTAAATAGAAGAGAATAAATAACTGTGATTGGCATGAAAATTCCTCGGTGTTTCACCTTATTTATTCACAGGAAAAAAATAGGAGTGGTTATAACCCCTGGACTGACCTAAGAGAACTTGTAGCTAGGGTAATGAAGATGAATGCTTACAGTGCCCATTTCGTGCTTGGCACGAGGGAAAAAACAAGTTATCTCCAGCATAATTGACACTGAGCAGGACTAAAACCATGGAGAGAGACTTTTTATTTTGGACTAGTGTGGTACGAGTTTGGTCAAAATCAAAGCAACAATGTTAATGACAGCAGCATGAAAGGTAGAAGCCAGAACATACCTATAACCACCTCCAGAATAATTTTCTAGGGCTGGTGACTGTAGAAGAATCTGCTAAGTATTTATTAAAGTATTCTAGTAAGAAACATTTTCATGGCATTTTTATGCCACTTAAGTAGCTAAAATACGAAGCCTACAATATTCACCTAGTGCTATTTATAAATATAATTTTTATAATCCTAAGGAGTTGAGAATCTTTGCAACCAGTAAGATCAATTTGAGAAAGACAGTTTTTCTAAAAAATGCTTTTAATTATTAAAATTATGTACAACTTCATAAATTTAGAGTGCTTATTTAAACCATCTGAACATTTTGTGAGTATGGTTTTCCTAAATATGAAATTTTCTTCACATTACTTTGTTACTTTCTGTTATTAAACTACTGAAAACATTTTGTTTTATTTTATAAGAGCATGCATTGTATCTGTACCAACATCAGGAAACGATCTCAAAATAATTCCTCTATTGAGTTTATGTTTTTCATTTTGTATAATTGATAGAAATTTAACAATTATAACCCATGTTTATATTTCATATTCAATATAATTTGCATAGAAAGAGTTGAGTATGTTGCAGTTTTATTAGCCCTTGAACTGTAGATCACAAATGTTAACATTTTATAGTGAGTTTGGCAAATCATATTATGGTTTCTATAGTGGAAATGTCTTAAAAATAAGATAAGTGGGTTTAATAGATATTACTCAAAATATTATAAAATATCTAACAACACAAGATATATTTCTATGATCTGAAAAGAATGACTTATTCTTTTTACATTTAAACGTAAGTATAGTCTTTTATTCATTCATTTAACACATATTTGTTAAGCAGATAAAGTATCAGGTATTTTACTGCGCCCTAATTTTTAAAAAGGTGAAAAATAGACAGTAATTCTTCTTCTAAACTCAATGTGAAAGACAAAGAAACATAGCACTTTGGTTAAAATTCTTTAGGCTGTCATTTTATACCAGCCTATTATCATTGGAACAGGAGTACATTAGAGGTAGATCACCATTGTTAAAAAAACACACACATCATGAAAAGAGCTGGGATTTCCTAAGCACCACAAAGCATAGAATTAGATTTTGAAAATGTTCATTTTCAAATTTGGTTGCAAGTCACTGAAACCAACAAAATTAGTGGGAGATGACAGAGATAGCTCACCACTTCAAGCAAATATTGCACAAACCAAGCTTCAAGTTTGTTTCACATACTCTATTCAAAATTTCAAATTACCAAGAAAAATACTTAAGGAGGTTGTGATAAATTCTCTACTGCATCATTCTGTTGTAACTCTGGGGTTGGTTCACATTAATAGAAATGTTGCTGACAGAGGCACCTTGGAAATTATCAAGGGAAAAGAGGAAAATTGTAAAACCCCAAGAAGCAGCTACTATAGAGGTGGCAATGTTTGATCAACTGATCAATTTTACCATCTTCAGAACAAGAGCAAGAATAAGAAAAGATGACATACACAAAAAATAATTTTCTCTTTTTATCTCAGGGCCCATATATTCCTAAAAAGTATGCACATGAGGTTCTACCCAGGTACAGAAATAAAGTCATAGTTAAATATTTGGTACATATTTTATGATATTGGTCAGGCTGTTGTAAAAAGAGGTAAGTTGTTGATTTGATTAAATAGAAGTTTATTTTTTCCTTATATTAGGGTACAGCAGTAAGTGGTTCAGGCATAGTAGAGTGGCACTGTCATCTTCAGTATGTGACTTCCATGTTTGGATCCAAATAAGCTACACAATTTTTTCTTTTACTTGCTAGCTGGGGGAATGGGAGAAAGAAATTAAGAAGCACATACTCATTTCTTTTAAGAAAAAAAGCCTAATGAAAATGTTCAATGCACTTTTTCTCATTTGTGCTGAAATGTCCACATCCAAATTCATGTAAGTTGAAAAAGATAGTGTTTAATTTGATCAACCATAAAGCTAGTTATAACTGTTACTATGGAAAAATAGAAGATAGGATATTGATGGAAAAGCAATTTTTCAGAGAGCTTTTAATAATAAAGCTATCAAAATAAATTGAGAATAAGAAATGTAGCAGAGATGTAGCAAGACCAGACATATGAAAACTTCTAATTCTCAAATAACCAAAGTGGCATGAGATACAAAAGAGCCCCAAGATACAAAAGAGATTTCAAGTGTTTGTTGAAATCCAAATGCCTTGAGTGAAACAAAAATGCCACAAGTTTTTTTTTTTTACTCTGACGAATAGTAGAAAAAGCAAATACTTTGAGCTGGCTTTGATGTTTATGGCAAAAGTAGATGAATATAAAAGTTACAATAATGATCCAGCTTTTTAAAGTATTTTTTTAAATTTTGGTTTTAAATAATAATCCTTAAAGTTTATTATTATTAGATAGAATTTGTTTTTTGTTAAAAAATATTTATAGTATTTTATATTTCATTAAGAAAAACTTTAGATAATGCTTGATACTTGATCTATATGCTATTTATGCCCTCCTCATCTAGTGGCAGCTGCCTTAATTACACAATGTCCCTTAGCAAAGCAATATTTAAATCATGCTATATGCAAATATAATTCTTATATACTTATTATAATAAAATTATATTGGATACTAGAAAATACAGGTGTCATGTGTCTCATTGATTGAATGGCAATATATAATTTTGTGTGTATATTTGTCTGCATTACTTAAATAGTTCACATTAAAGAATATACAACTAGATATTTCAGTCATATGTTAGACACCAAAAATTTCACACTATTTACAGTAGTATTCTGAGATACTTTCACTATTCAATTCAGACATGGCCATTGGAAATAATAATCAACAGAGATTCTCCCCACACACCCCCCCCCAAAAAAAAAACTTAGGAAAACATAATTGACTGGCCTAGTCCACTTATTTATTTGATTATTTATTGGCATTATTATAAATAAATCTGTATTCAGCATATTTTATGAGCATACTCATATATTCATTTTTTATTTTATTTTAGGGGTTAAATCAAATGCCAACAAATTTTATTGCTCAAACAGTTCTCTACCATTGTCATTAGAAGCTCCTTGTGCTTAACTATTGTATTTTATCAACATGTGCTCAGCTTTTAGTATTTCCATATTTTATAGTAAAGATACTTATTTCTATTATATTTTCCTTGTCCCAGCCCAGAAATCAATTAGTTCTTAAAGAATCTGTGGCTTCTTTTTTTGAAGAATGTTGTTTAAAATCGAGAACTAGGTACTAGGTGAATTTATGATTACTGGGATATCATTGCTTCTATGTCTTCTCAGTGGATATGCCCAGGAAATGTATGCATATTTATCAATCCATGCATAAACACATGTTTATATTTTTTTAATCCATCTACCTATCTATCCATTTGTGAGAAATACACTTATCAACTAAATCACAACATTTATGTACAGTTCTTTTTGTATTTCGTTTTCCAGTCAATATACTGTTTTCTAAACTTAATAAGGTTATTTTTTCTTTCTCACTCACTTCAGTATGGTTATGTTTTTAATTTTTAATTTAGTTAGCTTTTTTTAGTGTGTATATTCTGCGTTTATTCCCCAACATCCTGCTTGGTTCTAATTGTTTGTTTATTTAGGGAGGGGAAGAGAGCTATGAGACACATTACTGTAGTTCTACAACTCAGAGCTATACAAAATGATATATTTAGAGAAATGTCACTTCCTCCTCATCACTGCTACTTTAATTCTATGCTCCCGTCTTTTTGTTAATTTATCCTACAGCTTCCAACATGATGGCCATACAGAAATTATTATTGCGTTCTTCAGCTGACTACCTAAATTGTTAAATGATTATAGATAAATGTGATTTGCTCACAGTTTAGGTAATATATTTTGAAAGTAAAATGCAACTTCTTGTTTCTCTGCTCAGATCATATTATGGCCATTTTTTGATATGTACATTTTACCTGCATATCTAGCATATCTTTTCATTCTCTACTGTATAACACTAGCATTATTTGTATTTTCCCTTTTATTGACTGCATCCATCTTTGTTTTAAATAACTCAAAAGCTCTTCAAGATAGTGGAACATAAATAAGTAAATCTTGAGTTTTTCTCATTCTCATTTTGACTGCTAGGAGAGCCTGATGGAATTGTCACTTTAGATGGGACAAAATTTGAAAAAAATGTAGAAGCAGAGATGAAGAGAAAGGACAATGACAGATACAATTTTGTTTTATGTTCTTTTATTATGGTTTGGGTGGTCTATAATAATTTAACTTTCATTCTGTGAACATGGTATGATGAAATTTTATTTAAAATCTTTTTGAAGATACATATGATTAAGTAATACATTTAAACTTAATTTAAATTTAATTAAAGTGTACTTAATACTAAAGAGATTTCAATAATTTCAGTTTTTTAAAGTACTGTAATTCCTAGTTTTAAAAATATTAATTAAATATAATAGAATGTTTCTGGAAATATTAATGAAATTAAAAATACCCTGAAATGCTTATTACTTTAAAGAAAATTTATACTTTTAGATCTTATTTATATAATGTGTAATATATACATACACATATACAAAGAAAGAGAGAGAAATATCATACATTTATTTCATCTTAAATCACTACAGTTTGCATGTTTGTGTTTCCAAATGAGCAAGCTCATCAGAATAAGTTAATAACAAAGTGCATGAATCTGTTTTACTCAAATAATCTAGGACTTAGTGAAAAGAAATCTGAAGTCTTAGTATATGTATGCTTTAAATATTTCATAAGACATATTTATACTAAAAATTTGTTGTTTATCTAAAATTTAAATTTAAGGAGGTGTTCTGTACTTTATGTGATAGCCCTGTCCTAACAGAATATGACTGAATCAGACTTAATCTGTTATTAAAAAAACAAAGTAATATTTCATCACACCTAAGAGCATGGAATAAGATTCAAAGGTTCTACATGAATATAGACTTAATACAATTTTAATGAACATATTTATGGATATTCAGTTATCTTTTAATGATGTGAACTCATAAATACGTTAAAGTTTTAACATGGCTTCTGACAAAGCCTACTATGACTCAAGAAACATGAGGAAGCCTCCCTGAAGAGCTCCTGTTACTGCTCATATGTTTTGTATACTGGGGCTGTGATCCAGAACAGTTATGAGAGGGTGATTTTGTTGCCTACAGAACCATTACCCTAATCTCAAGTCCCTTTCCTCTGAAGAAAAAGAAGCCCAGGGTTTTTATAGAAGTGAAAGTTTCAGAATCAGAAAGCCCTTGTTTCATTGGCTACCCAAAATGAAATTTAAGAAAAGAATGAACAGAATCTAAGCGCCTGTTCTTAAAGGCATTTTTCTTTGATTTGTGTGTATGTGTGTGTGTGTGTGGGGGAGGGTGGTGGAAGAAGAGATGTTTTGATATTCCTACCAGAATCATACATAGAGAGACAAAAAGAAAATTATCTACCATTTCAAAAAGAGAAAGAGAGCAGCTACACCAATTGCATAGAGATTAGTAATATTAGTAAAGGTGGTAGAATAGGATAATTTCCAGAGGGCAACTAAAGTTGCCATTTTTTGCATTTATCCCTTAATTATATTTTCCCACTGGAACTTGTATTGCAGTATAAATAGAAAAATATTGCTAAGTATATACATTTCTTGCCCTAGTTTATGAAAGTCATCAGTGTTTTCAAACAGTGCATAAGTAAAAGTAAATTATTTAACCAAATTGTGTTGGGAAAAAGGGAGAAAAAAAGAACATGATTATGTTTTGTTTAATGTATTCTCCAAGGTAAAGCATAGTAATTTGTTTCACTACTTGAAATACATATGGGTATTTCTGATAAATTTGTTTCCAGACATTTATCTGTCAATCTCCAACTCATTAATGTTATTAATATTTGATTTAGAAGCAAAAGCCTTAATATAAACTGGATATCAGCCAATATTTATATATTTTAAAAAGTATACATAATTGTACAATGCCATAAAAATGACAAGACTGTACTAGATGAACTATTTAAGTAGGTGATCTTACTAAAATAGAAAAAACTACAATACACAGTCCATGACCATCAAAATTATTTGTCAAAACACTAAAAACTCTCACTCTTAGCTATAAATCAAGAAATAAGAAAATTATAAAACTAATATTTATTTTGTACACTGTAATTTTAAACATTAGAAACATTAAGAATTGAAGTGTCCTTATTTCTTTGTAAAAAACATGTCAAGGGTAGTTTGAATAGTGCTTGCCTTCTTATACTATATAGAGAACCTTTCTATTCCTTTTCATCCTTCCAAGTTTTGATTAGCTTTCAACATTTTATTATTTTCACTTTAAAAGTTATGAAATATCTTCGAAGTTCCTTTAATGTGAAGTTTTTGTCAGTGTCACCTCCCCTGAGACATCTTTATCCTTTTTATTTCAAACACTTCTCTGTTACATGGATAAATTTGATTTCTAGAGGCTCTCAAGCTATTCTAGATTTTTATTTACTCCAGATTCTAATTTTATTTGCAGTATTATCACTTTTTTCTTCCTGCATTTTCATCTTTGTTGGCCAATTAGCTATTTTGATTATCCATCTTTATAAAATATCACCTGAGTTTGTCAGAGGAAACAAAGAAGCCACAATTGTTAGGTAGCTAGTCAAACATGAGTGACAGGGGAACAGAGAAATAGGGGCCCAGCCTAGAGACTGCCTAAAGAACACCCTATTGGTAGTTAGAGAATCCCTCCTGCATCTCCAGAGACAAAGAACAAGAGGGCCATAGTCTTAGCTGGCCTAATCTGGCTACAGACACCAGGGCAGAAGGCACTACCCTAATTTGCCAACAATTTAAGCTTCATTACAATACTTTGTTTATGCCTGGAAGTTCATGAATGTAATTATAACAGACTGCATTCTGGGTAAAAGCATATGCACACTAGGTAAAGAGTTATATAGCAGCCAAGTGTCAGTCAAAATGACCTCACTTGCCAATCACCTAGGAATGCTTTTATAACCATCCATCATGACCAGTAATATAACACAGACCTGTAATATAATCCTCCCCTAGGGTTACAGCTCTCCATCTTCCATAGCTATAACCTGTTCTCCCCTGTCCCACCCCAGGGGTACGTATCTTTATTTTCACGTGGTTAGCCAGTTTTAGGCTTGACCCATCTTCTACCTCATAACGTGCTTTTAATACACTAATATTTTTCATATTCACTGAGTTGAAATTCATTTCCTCATCAGTGATCAGGACCTAGAGGTGTGTGTTACCGGAACTCTGATCGCCACAATGGTAACACAGTCTCTCACAGACGTTGAAAGAAGTGACATAATTGGTCACTGATTATGATGTGCATTTATTATTTACAGAGCTTTGTGGACTGAAGAAGTAGCAGCAATTACATAAAGATATACTTTATGTAATTAAGATTACTCAGGTACTATACAATAGTAACTGAAATTTATGTTTTTAGGGGGCTGCGGTTAGTTCACTAAACTGTAGTAAATAAAATTTGTTTATATTGAAACTGCAAAGCTAGGACTGTCTGTATTTACTGCAACCGGAACTAGGCTGATTAAATTTAGTTGGTAGAAAGCTTTTCTCATTGACTGACCAGGTGGCTCAGCAGGGTTGACAACAAAAAGACAGAGGATTTAACTTTTGCTTTAAGCCTCAAACGAACCTCCAAACATATACCAGTCCCCAAGCAAATGTAGAATATAAGTAAATATAGTTATCCTAACCATATGAAGACACATAACCTCTCTTAAACAGAAATTCTGGCGTTACTACTACTTCTTATCCTCTATACAAAATGCTGCCATCAGTGAGAAAGCTCAGTACAGAAAAATAACTTTATACAAATCAGCATTCAACTGAAACTTTGAGCTCATTAGTGTCTCAACAAATATTGGCCAAGCAATGTTTCTGCCTTATCTACACAAAACTGTTGGCCTTTGACCCAGCCAGTTCATGTCAACAAAAATTGTCATTATCCATAATTATTTAACTTGTCCATAATACCATATTGCACTTTTGGTCTCATAGAGATCAACCCATTCCTTCAACTCAGAATCCTTTCTTACATATCTAATTACTTCCTGTTCTTCCACATGGGTCCTCTGATCTAAATACAAAGGAATTCCCCAAACTATACATAAATATTATGTTCACATTATATACAACTACAGTTATTTGTATATCTTCTATCAAATCATTTGCCTTGCATGGTAACAAAAATAACTTAAGAGAAAAAATTATATATATAATATGTATTTTATAAATTAGTTTATAACTATATTTATATCTGTTACACTTGTTACAAATAAACATAATATATTTGATATATAAATAAACATATAATATTGTGTATTTGTTGAGAATTTACAAAGAATTTACAAAGAATTTATAAAGACCGAAAGAAATTTTTTAGCAAAATAAAAGTTTTAATAGGATAAAAGATATCTTTCCCCAAAACTATGAACCCTTTAAATGTTTTTTTTTTTTAACTTTTCTATAGAAACAAGAAAATTTTTGTTTGCTTGAAGTAGATACTGAAATTTTGTGGTTATGAACTACAGGAAAAGAAAGTCCTTAAAAACTTATTCTCAATAGTCAGGAGCTAAATTAAATTCTTTAAACTAACATTATCAGAGTTCAAAAATTGTTGTAAATGTCAGCAATCAAATCTACAAAGGATGTCTCTGAGGATGGGATTAAGAAGCAAACACATCCTGAAGTCAACTGTTAACCTCAAATATCTTTCTATACTCCAGCAAAACATCAAGGAGATTAGAATCAAGGAAAAACCACACTAATTGATACTTAGTAATAAAGATCAGCCACAAGAAGTAATTAGACCTCTATGAATACCCAGAAGGCCTTATCCTCAGCTTGTGTTGCAATCTTCAAATACAAACCATTAGGAGGCATTGCCTCACTGTGGGTGAGGGGTATCCACAGGCTGTTACAACATGAAAGAGTTGAAGATTAGCAAAGACAAACATTCAGTTATGGAGTTGGCTAAGAAGCAACTAGGACATAAGAGGCCAGAATCAGCAAGTGCATCATTTTCAAGCCAAGATTACACTGAAGAGTTATATCTCAGTATCACAGTCAGATGAGAACAAGCAAATTTTACAACCAAGTGAATCAACTGGAGCGAAGAATTCTCAATGAATATGCTGTGCCATATAATCATGGAATAAGTAAGCAAAACTTCTTAACCAAACTTGGGTATTGTTTCCTAACATTCCTGGGCAATTGGAATTTAATAAGGCCTGAACAGCTTCTTTCACCATAGCGAAGTTTTCACTTCACTCAGATGATATAGATCATTATACTTTCTTCACTCCTCTGTTCAGAGACAATTATTAATGACCTGCAATATCATTAATGACCCATTTACTAGGAATAAAATATAAATAAGAAAGAGTTCATACCTTTAAGAGCTTAGATTCCAGGGACTTTGAGATAGTGGGAGATGGAAGCATAACATTCTAAGATCAGCTTTTGAGTATACTAAAATATGGACTCAAGCACTTATTGTCTTTCCAGAGAAGTAACTGCAGTAGAAGTTGGTAAATAATCCAGCTCCATACAAGCGAAATCTTTTTTTACAAATGATGTTAATCAGCACATAAGATAATTAGATATAGGGCTAATAAGAGATAATGGTCAGAATATGCAGATTCTACAAAATTGTCTGTGGTAGATATTAATCTTCACAATGGCAACACACAGTGATGATATTGTGTATGTATCAGTGGTTTCATCCATTGTTGTATTTATTTTTATTTTTACTTATTATGTATATATTTATATAATTATAAGTATATTTATGTGTATTATATTATATTATGTATTTGATTTATATTTCTTGTAGTTAACTTATGTCATAAATGTAAGTTTCCCAATGTTATATTGAGGGTAGAAATTTTTTAATTTTATTTTTTTTGCTATATTTCAAATGCTGGAATAATGTTTGCAGCATAATAAATGCACAATAAATATTTCTCAACCATTTTGTCATGTAACAGCAAGAGTTGGGTTATATTATCAGATTTTTTTTATCCTATACCTCACAATGCTATATTCAGAGAAATAAATTAATGAAGGGTAAAATGAGAATTAATGTCTGTGATTTGATGCCACTTGCTTTGTTAGCCTATGGAAAATTATCATGTCTCTAGTAGCCATGTGGGCTATAAGCATAAAAGGATATACACCATTTTGTGAAGAGGTTAAAATTTTACCGTGTCATTATTGCTTGAAAACGAGGGTTACCTATTACAAAAGTGTTTTCTGCAAGGAAAGACATATACATAATATTAAAATGTATTCAATAACACTGAAACACAAATACAAGCTATTCGAGCATCTCTCAATATTCTGATTAAATCAGATATTATATCACTACGCTCTTATGCCTTTTACAGCTCACGTATACTTTTTTGGAAGACAAAATAATATTTGTTATTAGCAAAATTGATTTAAATTTATTTTGATTTGTTATTTTTCTATCATAATAGTGATGCTTTAGGTAATGATAATACAAAAAATTTTAAATATATTTATGTTTTAAAAAGTTAATTTAGCCAAAACTAAACAGTCTGACATGAAATATTTGGACATTATTAAAATTGTAAAGATGATGTAAAAAGGATTGAAATTTTGGAAATACCAAGTAAAGCCTAAAGAGATAAAATTAATTCATTATTTTTCGTGAGGCGTAATGGGAATATCAAGATTAGAGCTTGGCTTAACCCTAGGATCAAGATCTTCTTCATAATAAGTGTATGAAGACCACAAATTCCGAGAAGGAATTTCTAATTCTCCTTTCTCAATCTCTGCAGCCATAGTGCTTGCCAAAATAATAAGCTTATTGTTTTCACCATTTTAAGATTTTCTCATCTTGATTGCCTACCGGTCTGAGCTACAAGTCTTGCCATTCTGATTGTCAACTGGTTTCCATCCTTCTTCAGTTCTGACTCTGGGACAAATACATTCTAAATCAGAGATCCCCAATCCCTGATCTGTGGTCTGTTAGGAACCAAGCTGCACAATAGAAGGCAAGGGGCCGGTGAGCCAGAGAAGCTTCATCTGTATTAGCAGCTGCTCCCCAGCATTAATATCACCACCTCAGCTCCAACTCAGCACATCAGGCCTTAGATTCTCATAGGAGCACTGGTCACTGGTGCCAAAAAGTTTGGGGACTACTGTTTTAAATTGTTTCTGAACTCTAGCTTTACTATAATTTTTCTACAACTTTGTATTATCTTAGATTATTTTTCTCCAAATACTAGGTTTCTAAATACTCCATTCTCCCCAGTTGGAGTTCTTGACTCTATTATGTCTATGAAGTTGCAACCTAGAGAGACAAAATTAAGACTGTATTGTTATGTAATTCTACTCAGAGATGGATTACCTTGACAGTAATAAAGTATAAATATCACTGGTAAAGGCATCTTTCAAAGCCATGTGCCTAATTATTTTCCATAATTTTGTGTTCTTTTTCCATAAGAGAGCTGGCAAAATTATATATGCTCCAGTCCCTGCAAAATCTGGGTTGATGTTAGTGTCAACTATAACAATAAAAACAATTCAGGTGTAATAGGAAAATAGTGAAATATTTATAAAGAAATTATGGGTAAAATTATAGCTTGGACACTAAGGGTCAAAACCGCCCACTCACACAGCTTATTTTCTAAAATAACATGATTTTATTATTCCATTACCTTCATTAGCATAACTTTACTGTTCCAGAAGACTCTTACTTAGACATATAAATGTATTGTTTATTAAAAGAACTTCATGAAAGACCCATCAACTCTTCAATATAAAGTACTAACAGTTCATATGCTAAGATTCTTTGAACTCTTAGCTCCAAAAGCCTTGCTTTGTTGTTCCTGCCAATTCTAGAGTTTTATATTTTGATTCTTACCTAATCCTAATCAGTCCCCTCAGTCCCCACATTGAAATACCCAAATTAAATCAAGCTGCAAATAAACAATAAAATTTAATTTTACCCACCCCACTGTGACACATTTATAAAGCTCCTATTGTGCCTGCCTTCTCCCTTAACCATGGTAAGGAATAACTCAAATCTGTCTTATACATAGATTGTGTGGTGATATTTAGGGAGCCAGCATACAACAGCTTGCGAGCCCTTTTATGCATTCATATACCTGCAAAGAATTATTTTAGCTGTAAACATCTCTAAATTAGGACCACACCAAATGGTTAAGAGGATATAATTTGCTAATATAGGAATAGATTTCAACCTGGTGACGTCTATAGTTACCTTCATTAATTTTAAACATCTTTTGGAAGCGAGAAATAAGAATTTTAACATTTAAACACTGAATTTGAACTTTCTAAAATTTTTCAATTTTATCTGAAAATATGTAAATATTTATGTAAAAACAAAAATATGTAAAAGTAAAAGCTTTTGGAAAGTAACATTTGGTTGTTTTTAGAAGAAACAAATGGAAGACAGTGAATTTTTGAAATTGATTACATTTGATTATATGTAGGATTTCTCTTCCTTCATCAGATTTCAAGTAAGTCTTGAACCACTGAGTTTTAATTTCAGAGACAGGGGAAGCACACGATCAAGTAAAGAGTGCTCTGGTCT
The DNA here is from genome assembly GCA_004027375.1 of Macroglossus sobrinus. Taxonomy (NCBI): domain Eukaryota; kingdom Metazoa; phylum Chordata; class Mammalia; order Chiroptera; family Pteropodidae; genus Macroglossus; species Macroglossus sobrinus. The sequence continues at coordinate 201,468 of PVKZ01000227.1, read as the reverse complement.
CCATTTTCAATGTATTTAATCTAGTTCCTAAATATTTGTGATTCTCTCTTCTTATTTTATCTATAAACCAAAATACTAGAACAAAAAGCAGGAGGGGCAATGGCTTAAGTTTGTATAAAAGAAAGAGGAGACATCATGGCAACACAATTAAAATAATTAACTGAGTGAATATATTCACTCATGTTCATTGCCACAAAGACAAAGCAGAACCTCTCCACTACTTTTCACTTGTGCAGCCACAATATGCTGCCTCTTTCTCTTTCCACTCCTATTGGTCCTGATGTTCAATTAAATCTATTTCATTTCTGTAACAATATGTGAGATAATGACATGCAAAAGTAAGAAAAAAGATGAATAAAAATCAAGTCCTCACAGTCTATAAATAGAAACACTGCATTCCTCTGTGATGCTTATGATGCTTGTGATAGGAATAAACTTAGTATTACCTCATATTTGTGGTATTTGCTTTCAAGATTGTACATAATAACATATTGCCAGAAGAAAATAAAAACAAAGAGTAAGTGTGAATTTGTTGGGAGAAAATAACAGCTATGAAGAAACTGAGGTCAGTTCAAGAAATACGTCCTGAATCTTCTATTAATCTTTATGACTTAACTAACCATTTACTTTTGACTTTTCCTGAAAAGAAAAATGTAACCTTTCTTTAAAAAAACTTTTGGTATCAAAAATTTTAAAATAAACAAAATAAAAAATAAAATAGGTTTGCATAGCTGAAAAGAGAAAAATTTACAGAGGAAAATGATTTTTCTAGATTTTTTTTCAGAAGAAATGAGTAGGCATACATGAAGTGACTACACCTTTATATAAATATGCTAATATTATATAATAAAAATTGTCAATGTGAAACACCAACTGTGATATAAATAAATATATTTCTGCTAATATTCTAATATTTTTCTACAGTTTTAATTATTAGATCTGTTTCTACTATTTACCTTAATAGTCTTTTTTAGATCATAAATTCTAAGGGGTAAAAATCTTTGATTTTTGAGTTTTATGAATTCTCCAACTCAGTTTAATGTGCACTGGAATTTAAAAAAATTTGTGACAATTGCCTAAGTTAAGCTATTCATTTACGGTTAGAGATATTTATTCCACAATTTGCTCTTGTAGAAGTCTTTGTCCCCCAAATACATGTATTTGTATTTATTTGTAACACCTCCATGTATACTTCACTGAATTAGGCATTTGAAATTCCAAATTTACTTCTTTACCTCATGTTACTACTAAAATTAGGAGACATTTGTTAGCATGATTGCCAATCCAACATAAGAAAAAAAAGATTTTTTTTTTAAGTTGGTTTCTTGTTGAAGTGATCTATACTTTATATTCAAATGGTTAAAACTCTTCCCTCACATGCACAGAACATCACTGTATGGCGTTATTACCCTACTTTTGACTGTAATAATTTTTTTAAAAAATAGTTCACAGGTGAAAAAATAACAAACATTTCAGCAGGAAATGAAATTCATAATAGTTGTTTCTTAAGTACTTATTCTTCATAATCTTTACTTATCTCCCAGAATTATGTATAATATTAACATTTTCCATCTTCACGAAAGTCAAGCAACAGATGATTTCACCACTGCTCTCTCCTTGCTTCTTAACATGTGAAAGAGGAAATAGAACTCATTTTGAAAGTCACCTATGTGGCAGTCTTTCTGTTTTCAAGAGTATTGGCGTCATCAGGACATGAGATTATGAATTTGGGTTTCAATTTACAATTAGAGAACCAATTTCTTGTTTCTACTATAGAGGCCAGAAATCAAAACATAGAAAGCTGTGAAGTATTGCTAAAAGATGAAATAATTGTATACTCTGGTCTGCAAAAACCAACAAAAATCTAATACTATATATTTACGGATATTTGAAATTATTCCTGTTCATACAGAGTTCTTTTTATTAGAAAATAACATTTCTCTCTTGTTTGACAGGTTTGAGATTGTTACTTTGCTTTAGCAAATCTATAAAAGGGGAAAAACTAGTCTCCATGTCCTAGAGCAGAGGTGGTAAATCAAATGAAAATAAATCTCTAAGTATCACACGAATGTTTTTCTGTACATAAATCAGTGTCATTCTATGAATGTCTTATTTGATTGGAGAACTCTCTTGCTAAATATCAAAAGAATCACTTAGGATGATATTTTTATCCTGAATGTTTTGTCAAACCTCAAAGTTATGCATACAGGCAAGAAATCTTGACATGCTGATTTGTCTAGCCATAACCTAACTGAAATTATTTCACACTTTTGGAAGGGGCTCAAGTCATGAGCCCACCACTGGTACATATAGCACCCTGGAATGGCTTCAATACCTCCCACCCTGAGGTATGAATGTTCATCAGAGGGACATAGCCTTTGTTAGTTCCCTGAGCCAGATACAAACTACACAACTATATGCAATAGACTTTGGCCTAATCAGCAGCTTTGTGTATCACCTATGCTAATGGTATTGCTCTGTGTATTTGATCTGGGCTCATTGTATCATAGAGTGGTGGAATATTTATTCTATTTAATTATGTACAGAATACATGTTCTGTATTATTAAATAGACAAACTTTAAATATAATAGCATATTTTACTTAAGTCAATCTCCTTATAAAAAATTTCATTAATATAAATCTAGATGTAAATCATTACAGCAATACTTATCTCTTATCAGAACTATATGCATATCTACTTATGCATGTTGACTCATAAGATTAATATGAGCCCCACAATAGTACTATTAGTTATTAAGTAAAAATAAAATGGGTCTACAAAAATAGAAATATAATAAAGTGGTAAACAATGTCAACCATGTATATTCACTTATAAAGTTATATTGGTCTGAACTTTCATATGATAAATTGTCATTTTCTTATCCTTTTCTTATCTAATATCCAGATAAGTTATCCATTCACAATGTAAGATCTCATGACCAAATAAATGTTCTCCCAGGAATTCACAGATTGAATAAATAATTATAAAATAAAAGTAATAGTCAAAGAATAACTTAATTTGGTGACTATGGAAGGAATCTGGCTAGAGTGGAATTGAGAGTTCAATATTAACTGCCTAGTCAGGCACCCAAAGCACATTATTCCTTTTTTGTTACTGCAAACAAGATTCTCATGTGGTTTTCTGGGCATAATTCTCTTGTTTTTCCATTGATTCTTTGAGCTACTTGATATCCCTTCAATAAATTTTTTTGCTTAATGCAGACAGAATTGATTTCTATTATTCTTGCCAAGAATTCTAGTGATAAAAGCACATAGAAGAAATTATAAGTACACTTTTATTCTCTGGGACATTTCACTCACAGTGCTTTTCTAATAATTACACGTAGCTTTATTAAAATGTATTGAATAGTCATAATGAGATTTTCAGGTTGGAAAAATTTGCTAATGGTCAGTATTTTCTGAAATCCTGAAAGATTTCTCCCAGGTTCTGCCTCTTTACTCTTAGAAGCCTAACTATGTTTTTATTCCGATTTCACTGATATACAGTATGGAATGTCTAAAATTATAACATGTTTCTATATATTATTCTGCATATTTTTACTCAAAAATTACTTTTGATATTCATGAATATGATATAATTTATACAAGTATAATTGAGTCAAACAATTTATTTTCCAACTAACCATTAAATATTATTATTTACCATTAATTTATAACACATACCTAAAATACAATAATAACACATGTATTTTATAGGCTAAATGTGAATTCAGGTAAATATAAGTAATTATTTTGAAGGGTGCTTTATCAGAAATGATGTTCAAAACTCTACCCTGTATTAAAACACTTATTTGGTCAAAGCTCCACATTATCTGTGTAAGTAATACTAACAATGAATGTTATACAGAATAAAATAGACCATGAAGTCAAAACTTCTACAGAATGTTTTCAATTTGGCAATGTAACTCCTATATTAAATATCCATGGGTCATTAAGTAAGAAGAAAGAAGAGGGCAGCAGACTTGCCTCAAAAATGTTTTTTTTTTTTTAATTTGAATTGCCTTATCTCAGTACAAGGACTTGTCTGTAAAATGTGATCACAATTACTTTTTAACAATTCTGTACTGATTCATTAGGAGAGCAAAGACATTTAAAAGTAATCATGTGGAATTGTTTGTGATACAGCTTTTATATATTAAAAAAGTGTGATAGACTAAGTGATTCATAGTAGAGAGAAATAGTTTATGAATTTTTTTAAAGTTAAAAATTTTGAGTTAAATATTCCCAAATTTTCAGTAACAACTACTGATATTATATAAAATATTTTGCTACCGTCCACTCTTTTAAAAAAAAAAAGTCACTTCAGTATCATTTTAGAGTAGTGCTGTAAAAATAACAAAATGATACATACATATGATGTACTAAATGCCTATTCTATGGCAGACACTGTACTACATACTTTATAAGTCTAATTTATTTAATGCTTAAAATAATTACAAGGGAGTTGCAACTATTTTCTTTCTTTTTTGCCAGCAGCATTATTAGCATTATTTAATTAGCCACCATCAATTCTTTCTTATCCATATTTTAATTTAGAGTAACTAGTCTTCTTCATATATCTAGATAGAATAATGTTCTAGCTTACTTAAGAGGTTAAGTTCTACATACTGAGTATTTATTACAGAGCCTTGTGTCTTTTCTCTACTTTTCTAGGAGCAGGGCAAAGTATAAGTCCCATATTCTAGCTATCAGGAATATTGCACCATACAAGGGCTGTTAGTTCAAAATAAATACTACATTTTGAAGACTTAAACCCTAAATCTATAGGTTGTCATGCCCTAACTGGAACTCTACCTATAACTTTAAAAGTATCATTTCAACTTTCAGGTTTTCAGATTACAGGTGATGATGATGAAGTACATGGTTAATTATTGAATCCCACTTTTATGTGTCCTTCACCATATGATGGGTTCCTTGTTCTGAGATGATGTTAAACAAGATCTTATGAGATAAATAAGAAATTTTATTTATGATGGTCTTGGCCAGGAAAGGAAAACCCACATCAGAAATGTTTATTGATTACAGTAAAGATGAAATGCTCTCCCTTTGGGTACAAGGGGTATATAATAATCAGTTTGCCACCATATGATTTACTTAAGAGTTTGTACCATTGTGAGGAATAAGCTTCTGTGTCTGATATTTACCGTTTAAACATTCATCACCAACAAGGGATAAACCATTCTCAGAGAGAGGGACCTCATGCAATTGAAGCCATTTATAGCCTCTACCTGTGTCATGTTGTGGGCCATTTTGCAAACATGTCGCCAAGAATAGAAACTGACTGATGTATGTTAGATGAATTATCCTACTTATCAGTTTGTTTGGTTCTTTTCCTTCCAGTGGGTGCTTCCTGTTTGACATTGACTAGACACACAAATATTTACACTCTCATGTTCTCTCCCAAAGTTTCTAATATACTTTCTTTCAACATTTTCTTTCTTTGAGTTTCTAATTATACCATTCCAGGCCCTTTACCAACCAGCCAAGCTAATTATTCCTGCCCCAAAATCTAGAAATATTTATTGCTAACCACTTCTCCCTTTTTGAAAAATTGATGACCAGGTAAAATGGTCAAAGATGTGCCAAATGGAAGGATTTTCTCTCACTACTGTATTTCAGGACTAACTCTGGAATTATAATGCAGTGAAAATCCATTTTACCCTTTCAATATATAACACCAGCATAACTGTGAAACCACCTGAGTTTGTTGGTCTATTTGTTTTCTCCTATCACTTTACCATAGGGAAATTCCTGCATATGGAATGTATATGGTGGGAACTGAAGAAGATGCATTGGTGCAATAGATGTGCGTGACAATAGGTCTAGGCTGTTAGTGTAATTTCTTATGCAACCTGGATTTATTCATGCCCTAACTTAATGCACTATTACAATCATATAGTGCATTGCTTCTGTACTACCAAATTTATGATTTGTTGGAGCTAACAATAGTATCAGACAAACAACTCTGATAACATATCACATTATATCCTATATTCAGGCACACAATCTCTACTAAGCCAGTGTGATAAAACAATAGCTGCTTTACTAAGAGTGAATAATTCTGTTGAAGATGGAATTTCCTTGCTCTGGAAACTAGTTTTCTTCTGTTGGAGCTTGCCAGAGATTCCACATAGCATCCTTATGTGCATTGACGTGGTCAGTGTACAAAGACTTAACCTGGCATCATACTAGAAGCAATGAAGTTAGCTGGGCAACAGCACACAAAGAATCCAGACATCATCCTGTAAGGTATCCACTTCATGTGAAGCCTTTCCTCTATCCTCATTCAATGAGTGAAAGAAATTCTCTAACAAGAAAAGGTTTGTGATCCTGTGTCTTAAGTGGCTTTAAGAGCTTCCATTCACTTCTCTTGTATTTGTCCCAGGTAGAATTGGTCCTACAGGAACTAGATACACATGAAACAGACTTGAACCCAACCCACATCTTGGAGCTGAGCTAGTCAAAACTAGATCAGATGAGTTGAAATCAACTGACAAATTAATGTATATAAAATTAAATGATTATTATTCAAATCCCATGAATTTGGAAATGGGTTATTATGTACCAATATTGTTGCAAGAGCTAAAGAGTATTCATTTCAGAAACTGAGCCATTAAATTAGCATATGTCATTTCATATTTTCTCCCAAGAATCTTATGATTCTTTATAATTATATAATATTATTATATAATATTCTCCAAACTAATCTATCTATAAATCTTGAGCACAGCATCCATATCCATTGTTTACAAGAAGTAATAGTCACATAAAAATTAATTTTCAACTAGCATATATTACAGAAGAAAGGAAGTTTAGCAACCATTTTTCTTGTTTCAGATTCTGTCCAAATACATAATCAACAAAAAGTTAATAAGTACATAAATGAATGAGTAAATGATTAAATAGAATTTAGAAGAACTTTGATTTTCCAGATTTGTGTTTAAATGTTTATTTTACAGCTATCTAGTTTGGTTCATTTTAGTAGATTGGGTAACTCACTGAGACATAATTTTTCAATCATAAAGTGAGAATAACCATAACAACTTCCAAAGAGCTGGTGTCAAGAGATAATGAGATATATATGAATTTGCGTAAAGATCTGGAAAACAATAGTAATTCAATCAATGTTTTTCCCCTTCTCTTGTTCCTCCTATCACTATACTTAAAAAAAAACATTGGACATTAATATTTGTGTTATGACTGTCTCTATAAATTTTTTTCCAAGGAGAAAAGGGAGAACATACTTAATCATTTTGATGTCTAGCTTAATCTTTGCTAGACTTTGAAGATATAATTTTTGTGTAATTATGCTGGCTTATCTCATATGTGTGAATAATATAGAAAATCAAAAGTCTTTAAGAAACTTACAAGGAAACCATCCCTGTATTTGAATGACAATATAAGTCATTCTAGAAAAGCACACAGGATATTTATTTTGAAGTGTTGAGTTTTCTGGCACTTTATAAAATATTAATTCATTGTTAATATTTTAAAAAACATTTCTAATAAACAATGGATATAAAATTGAAATGAAAACTCTAGCCAGGAGTTGAAAAGCACATTTTAAAAGGTGGTTATTTATTAATTTTACTTTTTAAAGTGTTTAAAAATAAAATTTAAAATACAAGAAATACGTTGGGATAGGCCATTGTTGGTTCTCCCTTGACATCTGCTTCCCTTTCCCCCCACTGTTGACATTTGAATTTCTTACTGACAAATTCACTCTTTGGTTCTCAGCCACCAGGTTTGAAATATTGTTCTCACCCTCAGCTCCAGAAGGGTGGGAGTGAGGTTCTAGATGGGCTTCAGCCTATCAGCAGATCATGCTGCTAATGCAATCATGATTCTTACTGATACCTCTAGGAGAGAAAAAGGTCTGTCATTTGTGGAAGTCACTGAAATAGACTCTCAAGGCATGACAAAGAGGATATAGCCTGGAGTGTCCCTTTTTGATGCCAAGAAAAAACTACTTGAAAATGGAACTAACACAGAGAAACAGAACCCAAAACTGGAGAGAATGTAAACCCCTGGTCATATCTTTTGAGTAAGAATTAAGCCTTACCTGAGGTCAGAGGTCTTCATGGACTTTTAAGTTACCTGAGCCAATAAATCTGAGTCTTGTTTTCTGTAACTTGCTACATAAATCATACTGATTAAAAAAAGAAAAAACTTAAAGTAGTCTCCCCTTATCTGCAGTTTCACTTTCTGCAGTTTCAGTTACTTGTGGTCAACCATGATCTAAAAATATTAAATGTAAAATTTCAAAAATAAACAATTTATAAGTTTTAAATTACTCATTATTCTGAGTAGTATGAAGAAATCTTGTGCCTCCCCTGAAAGAGGTGAATCATCAATTTTTCCAGCATAACCACACTGTATATGCTCCTGCGCCCAGCCCATTCATTAGTCACTTAGACTGTCTCAGTACTCAGATGGACTAACAAAGTATCACTGTGCTTGCGTTGAGGTAACCTTTTTTTTTTTTTTTGCTTAATAATGGCCCCAAAGCATAAGAGTAGCAACACTGGAAATCTAGGTATGCCAAAGAAAAGCGCTGTAAAGTGCTTCCTTTAGTGAAAAGGTAAGTATAGTACAATAAGATATTTTGAGAGAGAAGAAACACCACACTCAGAAAACTTTATTACAGTACATTGTTATAATTATTCTATTTTATTATTACTTATTGTTATTAAATACTTATTCTACTAATTTATAAATTAAACTTTATTATAGCTAGGGGAAAAAAACAGGTTTGGTACTTTCTGTGTTTTCAGGTACCCACTGGGGGTCTTGGAACGTATCTCTTCCATAAAAAATATCTATCTATCTATCTATCTATCTATCTATCTATCTATCTATCTATATATATATTTACATATATATATACATATATATACATTTAAAGATATACTTTATATATTTCTTAAGTAAATAAGCTTTTTATATTTATCTTTAGAGACTTAACACAACATATAAAATCTTAGGCACTGGAATCTGTGTATAAATTTTGATTTTGTTATGCAGTGGTTGGCCTTGGGTAAGTGTCTCTATTTGAGGTGCTATAACAAAATGTGTAGACTGGGCAGCTTAGAAACAAGAAAAAAAAATTTCTCACAGTTCTGGAGGCTGGAAGTCCACATCAGGCATTAGTATGATCAAGTAAGTTCTAATAAAAGCCCTCTTCTAGAATGCAGGCTGTTGACTTCTCGTTGTATGTTTACAGGATAGAAAGAGAGTATGATAGATAGCTCTCTGGTTTCTTCTCATAAGGCACTAATCTCATTTGTGGGAGCTCTGTCTTCGGGATCTGATTACCTCCCCAAAGATCCAACTCCAAATGCATTGGGGATTAGATTTCAACAAATTAATTTTGGGGGCACAAACTTTTAGTACATAAAAGTAAGTAAATTAACATCTATGTGCCTCAGTTTCTCCATTTAAATGACAGATAATAGTACCCACTTCACAGAGTAGGGTTAAATGAGCTAGTATATATAAAGCACTAATAGAGCCTGGCATTTAGCTTGCTCAATAAATGTTATAATTGTCTTTAATTAATTAGCAAATTTTGATACCATATATATTGAGAATATTATTGCACTTCTATATAACATGTGCATAAGGTACTCGCTTTTAATAAATAAAAGTCTTAAATAGATAATACAAATATTCTAAAATTTCAACTATTAAATTTAGTAAAGAATTTAATAAAGTTTTCTTGGACTACTATATCATCAATAATATAGCATTATGTTAACAAATTGGATACATAAAAATCTCAATATAGGATTGTACACATAACAGTTTCAATAAAATGTTAGAGTGGATTCCTGAAAAGTTATTAGTCATTTTGTATATTGCACTACCTTACATATTACCAAAAGGCAAGTTAGTGCGTGTTGCCATTTGAAACAATTAAAAAATATTATGACTAAAGTAACCAAAAGTTAGATTCTTGAATTTTCAATGAGTTTTTATTGTCCCAGTTAACTCTTTCAGTCAACTGCCCACTACAACATGACTCAACTAAATTGGTTTGTTTTGATATAATAGCTCCAGAATTTCAGCAAAAGTCCAAGATACTAGTTACAATGAAGAGAAAGAAAAATTGGGGTAGTATCACTTTTGCTTTCATTATATTGCTCATAACTAAACACATGATGCTATCTAATACCAATATACCTAAGAAATTCAGTATCCCTTATGCCACAGAAAGAAAAGAGGAGATAGTTTTAATCACTAGTTAAGACCTATCATAAGTTAAAAAATGGAAATGAAATTGTTTATAATCTCAAATGAAGATGCAATCCTTTATACATTAAAATAAAAAGCTTGTAATTTTAAAATTACATATTATACATGATTAAAATAAATGTGAATATATAGTATTGAAATATTCTAATTTGTTATGAAGGAGATGTCAGTTTAGCTGTCTAGACTAATCACTATACCTTAGAAATTTGCCAAGATTTTTCCATGCTTAATCTCTTTTGACTAAATCTTCTTTAATTCTTTTATAGTCTGTTTCACAGTTATCTTATTTCTTACAAGAAGAGGTTTCCTTCAAAACCTTTGGGACTATCATATCTGATAAATTCATTTTTTTTATGAGAACATCTCTGAGAAGACATCAACACTACAAACTAAATCAGTTCATTCTAAGACACGATAAAGAAGTTTGTATCATTACCATATCTAAGAAACATGAACAAGAGCTATTAGGTCAGGAGCAAAAGTGGCCATGCTCTGAACAATTAGCATCTAAGTCTTTACAGAATAGCAAGTACCTATTCTGTTGGTCTAAAATATACACTTAACAACCACATCAAGGAGATATTTCTCCTTACCTTAGTTCCAGCCATTGATTTGGCCCGAAACAGTAGATAAGAAGCTCTTAGCTAGATATTTTCATTTTAATTTCATATTCATCGTTTACTTAGAATTTCTTTAAAAACATTCATTTCAGTCCTAAAATAATTTTGGGACAGAATCACTGAAAATTCCAATAACTTCAATTATATGCAACACATCTAAAATCTACTTGTGAATTTACATATTCAACAATAATAATAAAATAATAAACATTATTTTATAATAGTTACAACATCTATAATGTCATTCAAATTAAAAGAATACAAATTATCATAGAAAAATATTTTTAATTTTTTTTAGCAATTACACTGAAAGAAAATATTTTTACTATCTCAATTTACTAGAAAAGACAATTTTGACACAATAATTTTCTTTTTTATCTTTTAAAAATATAATTAACACACGATCTCAGTTTATTCCTAGTCATAGGTAGAACAGGACTGTTTGACTAATGAAACAATCTCCCTTCATCAATGGACATGTGACTCCTAAACTAAATTAATTCCTTTGTGTTAAAAAAGAATTAAAGCAAAAATAAGAATGTCAACTCGATATAGTATAGTTATTGTTACTAAGAGCTGGCAGGAGGGTACATAACACAGAATTATACATTTTTATATTAAAAGAAATGGAGTACTTGAAATTTTCAAGAAAGATGAAGGCTTGAGATTGACATGAATAAGTGATCTTCTCTCCCCATTTTCTTTGTAACATAAAACAATAGCCAGAGTAGGAAAGCTAATAAAACAGGAAGTCATAATAAATAAATAAATAAATAAATAAATAAATAAATAAATAAATAAATGTATTTATTTATATAAATAAATGTATTTATTTATTTATATAAATACACATATGTACAACAAGTGAGAGACATTTAACATTTAATAAAAATTTAATGGAAATACCAGTATTAGCAAAACTGTGTTAGAAATAAAACTTTCATGTCATGCTGCGAGAAGTGTAAATTGTTATAACCATAATGGAAAATTGTCAGTATTATTAAAACTGAATATGTATCTATCTTTTGTTTTGGTGAATATATGCGTAGGTATGCACCCTGGAGAAATGCATTCATATGTTCACTGAAAATCAAGTTCCAGTATGTTCTGAGCATAACTATAAATAACAGAAACCACCAAAACACATATCAGCAGAAAAATGAATAAGCAAACTGTGGTATAGTCACACAATGGAATCCAGAATATCAATACAAATAAATGAACTGTAAGTATACGTGACAGTATTAATGTATAACACAAACAACATATTAAGCCAAAGAACCCAGGCCAAAAAATATCATATACATTCTACTCACATAAAATTTAAATGGCAAAACTAATCTACACTGTTAGACTATAGAACAGTGTGTTACTCTTGAATGTTACTAATTGACTGGAAGGAAGCATAATAGGAGCTATAGAGTAATGATAATGTTCTATTTCTTAACCCAGGTTTGACTTACACAGGGTTGTTCAGATTGTAAAAATCCATTATTTATGACATTTCAAAAATTAGTTTTTAAACTCCTTAGCAAAAGAGTGTTGGTTCACAAACTTACTAACATACAAGAAGGAATAGGAGAGATCAAAGAAAAAGGCAGACAAGTCCAGATTGGTAGGTGGCTGTTTTAATAAGCAAGGCAATTTACAATGATGTTGGCCTTGGGCAATGCAAGACAAGTAGATCTCTGCACCTACCCGCTAGAATCTTAAAAGTTTATGTAGAGGACTTACCCAGGTTCAGTCATACCATCTAGATGTTCTCGATAACACTTTACTCTTTCAGAGCCGCATTCTTAAAAGTGGCTCTGACTGTGGAATAGTGGGCAGATTGTATATTCTAAAGACAGGAAAGTAAGTGAGGAGGCTCTAATTGCCAGATCCAGCTCACAGGTCAAATAGAAGTCATGTCCTTTTGATGACCTCTTCCAACAAAGAGCCATTGTAACTGAAAATTTCAGATGTAACAAAGGCTTCAGACAACTTGTTTCTTAGGTCACAAAGTGTGCCCATTTCTCATCTCTTTTCCATGTTTTCACTTATAAGTCAATGCATAATATGAAAAAAATTTCCAAACACTTCATACCTTTCCTTTAAATATAAACCCAATAGAGAAAATGTTTTTAATTTAATAAATGCTTTGTGCTTAAACAGACTGTACTCAGCTGACCATCCTTTGTGTCAGTTAATAGAGCTGCCAAGAATAGAAAGTACTGATGATTGTAGTCTCAGTTCCAAATCCCCTTCTGAAGGTTGGTGTGGGTCTTTTTCTTCCAAACTACTTAGACTGAAAGTGAGAAAAAATGACTTTCTATTTATAAAAACAAATGAACAACAACAAATACAGTTTCTTCCTAGAGATAGAGTAAATGGATTTTGCTCATCAGAGGTCAGAATAACTCTCAAACACTATGGAACAATTTGGTTTGGCTAGGAGGGCTAGACCAAGCACCATTGTTCTGAGTGTTCTAGGGAAAAGGTTGCATCAGCCTTGTTGTCTGAGTCAAGCGCTTAAAGAACCCGGAGGATCATGACTACAGCTGCCTCGAGTTGTTCTCAATTCCTGCAATGGCTGATGTATGCAAGCAGGGATGATCATTGTTACTGAATTTGAAAGTGGGAGCAAACAAAGAAAACTAGCAAGAAAATCAAGAACAGAGGTAGAAATATTAGGTAGTCAGTCACACATGAGTGACAGGAGCCAAGGCCCAGCTCTATAACCATAGAAACTTCCCTCGAAGACCTTCCTTAAGCCCCGCCCAGAAATACCTCTCTTTTATGGCTATGAATTACCTCAAATCTTAGAACGCAAAGGCCATAAAAGCTGCTGGCTAAACCAGCTACAAACACATGAGCAGAAAGTACTGCCCCTAACTTCAGCCTCATTATACCATCATTACAATCTCATGACTATGCCTAGAAGTTCATAAATCTAATTATAATGGACTGAATTCTGGGTAAGCACATATGCTATAAGCAAAGAGTTATATAACAGCCAACTGTCAGTCAAGATGACTTCACATACAGATCATCTAGGACCTCCCATCCAAATATAAAGAGATTTTCTTATCTCTGCATTGTTACAGTGTTCCTAGGTGGAAACCCATCCTTCCCTTTGGGGTTTACTATCTTATCTCTTTACCTCCTAAATTCCTCAGGGCTGCACCTTCCTTAGTGTGGCCCATCTTCTTTTAAAATGTACTTTTTAATAAACCTTAATTTTTCTAAATTTCACCAACCTGTAATTTGTTGCTGCATCAGCAACAACACACAACACCAACATCCATCCTACTCCACTATGCACCTCCTCCCCCTCCACCACGCCACTGAGGCAACACAGGATTTCACCGCACCCCAGTAGTGACAGAAACAAAGAAGAGTATCTCACATGAAGTAGAACTAATGGAAATGTCAGATGAGATGAACATAGTGATAAGATCTGTCCAGGACATCAAATATAAAACAATGTATGAAACAACAAAAACAAAAAATTTTAATTTTTCAATAGTTAAATTTTTAATTTTTTAGTTTAAAAATAGTTATGGTTAAAAATTAACTTGATTGAAAAGATCTACTAAAGAAATACAAAATATATAGTAAGAGTAAAAATAATAGAAATCACTAATGAAAAAATGAGCTATTGAGGGCAGAAACAAGACAATTTTTATGTGTGTAAAAAGAGTTCTGCAATTAAATAAAGCAAATTGTAGAGGAGAGATAATATTTAAATAAATCAAAAAAATTTCTTTTATTTGAAGATTTGTGCCTGAAGATTGACAAGTTTCCCTAGATCTTGAGAAGGATTATTTAAAAAGGTCATTTACTAGATATATACCAGTGAAGATTTTAAATTACAATAGTAAATATAAAATCTTATAAACTTCTAGGATAACAAGGTAACTTTTAAAAGAAAGAGAGTTATAAATATCTGACTCATTTGTAATATTAAAATTTAGCAGTTAATGGAATATAATCTACTGACACCAAAGGAATTAGATTCAAATTACTGTTTACCTGTCAGAGAAAAGGAATGACATTTTCAGATATAAGTGGATTCAGAATATATATCATCCATGTGTTCAGAGAAAAATAATTATGAAAATACAATAACCAAATGACAATTAAATCAGAACCAAGATATTGAAAAATGAGGACATATTGGGGAAAGAGTGGTAAGTAATAAGTTCCAATCTACATAATTGACTCTAAGTAGATAATGTTATTATAATTGAGAAATTGTAGTAGTGTTGTAAAATAAGGGGTCATGAAAGAAATGAGACAAATTATGAAGGAAACCCTTAAATTTGATCTTAACAAAATCCATGACTTTAAAACTATGAGAAATGGAAAAGGAATAAAAGCAGTTTAGCTGAATTATATGCAACAGAAACTGTTAGTAACTACACAATTCCCATTTTATTTCCCTTCCTTAGTAATAAAAATTTAATTTTATTCAAAGCAACAATACCTTGCAGATGGAAAAGCCATGTGACCAAGTGCTAAGCACTAGATACATGTGGAAGTTTTGGTGTGATGGCTGAAAGCATACTAAATGATTGCTGACTGGCCTGAAATACGTGCCTATTTTGCCTTCTCTCTCTCCTCCTTTATGCTTAGAACATGAATTTAATGGCTGAAAGTCCTTGAGACAAAATAGTATGATCAATGAAAAAGAAAGGGAAGTTATACCAATAATAGGAAGAGAAAATTAATAAAGACTAATGCTGAAAATAATGAAATGAGAAAAAAGATAATAAAGTATATACATTTTTTAAATCACTAATATAATAAATAATCCTCTTTAAGATAGATTCGAGGAGAAAGAGTGAAATTAAAAATATACAAACATGCATATACATAAACAAGTGTGTGCGTATGTGTGTGTAGAAGGGAAATATTACTAGAAATATGAAAGAAGAGCTTTATAAATTATGAAAGACTAATACATATTATTCTCAAGAAAAAAGTAAATTAAAATCTAGGTTATGTGGATTATTTATATACAATGTGCAATTTATTAAAATCAGCCAGGAATTAGATATCATTAATATACCATAGAAGAAATTATAAAAGTAATTAAATATTTTAAGGTAAGCTCAACATATTGTTTTGTAACAGCTTTATAGCAGTGTTTTTAATAGTTAAGAAGAAAAGGGAAACATTCTAACTATGCATTTACAAAATAATGTTTGGATAAACTGCAGTGCATTTATTCTTCAAATTTGATCTCATCAGTAGTAAGAAATCTAAATAATTTTATTTAACAGTAATATTGCTTTTCATGAGACACTAAATTCAAAATATTGACAAATGATCTAGAGAAAACATAGTCGCATAAAGGAAGTAAACTTAAGAGGCTATTATATTAGTTTTCTATTGCTGAAATGACAAATTACCACAACAAATGGCCAAAAACAATACAAAATTTTTCCCTCATAGTTTTGGAAATCAGAAGTCTAAAATCAAGGTATCGTCATTGCTGTATTCCCTCTAGAAAATTCTAAAGAGAATCTATTTCCTTGCCTTTTTCAGCATCTAAAGTTTACCTGCATTTGTTGGCTCACAGTTCCTTTCTTCATCTTGAAAGTACATTACACTAATTTCTAGTTTAGACATCATATTATCTTTTTCTATCTTTGATCTTCCTGTCTCTCTCATATAACTATGCTTGTAATGACTCACCATATTAATCCAGAATCTTCTTCACATCTCAAGATCTTTAACTTGATGGTATTTGCAAAGTTCCTTTTGCCATATATATTAACATATTCAAAAGGTTCCCAGTATTAGGATATGGATACCTTTGGAGGACCACGGTTTAAACTAGTATATAATCAATAACTTCATGACATTAATATAATAATATCAATTAGTCTAAGATTATTAGTAAATTTAGTAATTTTTTTCTATGAAATGGTGGGAAACTCTATTTAAAGTTAATATTAAATACACAATGTTTTTATATAGAAACTGATCATTTTAATAGCAACTTTAAAAAGTTAATACAGTCATGCAGATAACTTAAAAATAATTGCAAATAATAAAAGAAAAAACTAAAAATCTGGCAACTACAAATTAAGTATACAATTTCCACCCTTCCTTAAAATTATGGCACAACACTGAAAACCAACTTAATCATGTTTATTACACATCTCAGTATATTTTGATTGAATATATTATAGAGCATATAACTTTAAATATACCTTACTTAATTTTAATGAAAAGATAATCTTAACACATCAAGAGAAATTTATAATGGTTGTCATTTATTAGAATTACATTAATAGTTAAACAAATATTTTCATCATGAAATTCAAAACTATAATTAAACTATGGCAAAATTAGAGATAAATTTCATAACGTTTTAACAAAATAATGGGCAATCCTTTCATCAAGCACTTATGATTCTTTTACTGAGACCTTTTATCAGCAGCTATAGTATGTAGAATCTGAGAATTTTTATATTGTAAAGAGAATGATGGTTATTCAGGTGAATATCTTAATTTTACAAATCAGCAGAATTAAAAATGGAATTCAGTGATTTATTCAAGGTCATACCACTAATTAGTGATAGAGAAAAACTCAAATTATGACATGAAATACATATAATGCAGATATTTGCTTTTTGAACAAAGCATTAAATTCCATTGTATACATTAGTGTTAGCTACATGTCTGGGGAGTTAGTCTACAGAATTATTTTATTCCAAGTTGTTTCTTCAAGAGATTTTGCTCGTGTATAATAGTTCATTTATATCTCGACAAATGCTAAAGTGTCAAGCTTATCCAATCATCTTACTTTAAAAAGTCTGATTATTTATATGCTAATAATAAATTTTAGAAAGGCTATCTATAATTTCATAGAAAATTCATTATACATGACAAAACATTTAAACATATCTCCAAATGGTTCAATGTGTAAGATATCAATGTTAAGTTAAAGATTGTATATGCCTTGATAATCACCATGTATTTAAAAACTACTATCCATGAGAAAATATGTACATATATAATGTATCACATTTGTTTTGTTTATTAATTCCTTACACTTAATAAAATGTTTCATTTCACATATTATGAAAGTTGTTTTATCGATTTATTATATATATTCATTATCATAGAATAAAAAGTGCAAACTTTTTTCAAGGAAATAAATGCTTTTGAAGTAATCCAAAATTAACTAGAAGATAATTGATGTAAATAAAATACATCATAATGGATACTTTTAGTATTATATTTATATTATTTTGGAGAATGTCAAAATATACGTTCAACATATATAACTAAAAGTTAGACTCTGATTAACTTTAAATTAAAGAATATAAAGTTAGTTATGATACTTTTATGCAAATAAAAGTATCTGATCCATTATAAACCTTTTAAAATTTCTTATAAAGATGTTATTTACCAAAAGTGATGAATATTTAAATTGATTGTATACTTGTATTAATTTTATTGGCTATGTTATTTAATATAGTCAGAATCCTGTACATTTCTGTTTTATTTTCAGTTCATTATAAAATGTTATTACAGAGAAATAAAATATTGTTCACTTAAAAAGTTACAAGATAAATATTTGACCATATATTTTAAGAACGGTTATGTTTTATCAGTGAATGCTGAATTGCTGATGCTATTCCTAGGTTTAACAGAGCACCTCTAAGGTTCACAAGAAATTGTAGAAACAGCATAATCCATTTGGACAAATGTTCTTTCTTTTTATTTTTTACCATTTATATTTATGTGGTTGCCCACTGCTGCCACAAAAATGGGCGGGGGGGAGAATTTTTTAAAAATATAATTTGCTAGGATATCAGATACCTTTTCAAAGGAAATTTAGAGTATTGTCATCATTTTAAATCATGAGTGACAGACTCAGAAATGATAACACCTTGAGCACTCAAAAGTTCTGAAAGAATGGTTCTCAAGCTGACATGTCCCACTTCACACTGTCTTTATCCACAGTACAGTACTTCTAGGTGATTGCAGCAATGATTTCATCATCGCCCATCTCCATGGCCTAGTCCAAGGCAGTCTGATCTCCATCATCCTAATCATGGATATCACAGCCAGCTTTTATTGGCTCTTATTGGCAGCAAGATGCAGGGGTTCTATCCATGCACTCTGTCTGCTGCCTGGCTTGTGCTGTGGGGTGAGGCCCTCCTTGTATTACTCCCTGGAAGCTCCCAAGACTGCCAAATGCTGACATCTGGGGTTTCTTGGAAATAACATGGTTTCCTTAGAATCTCAAAGACAGGGAGACTATATCAAATGAGAAAATATGAAACATTGAAGAGATTCTTTAGTAAAAATAAATTCCATACTAAAGAAATCATTGATTAAATTTGCCAGTTAAATAACTATTTGTCTATGTTATAAGACTCAAAATTAAGAGGAAAACCAGTTTTGTCTTGTTCTTATGAATCAGACATGTTCTGAAAAATATATTCTTACATTAATATTTCTACTGAATTTGAATCATTGTTATTCTTGAGCATCTTCCTTTAAGCTTAGATTTCAAAAAATTTTAAATTTTATAATGTAGGAGCTTTTACAAAATTTTAGAAAGCAGTATAAACAATTAATTACATTACACCTTACTATTAAATAGTGATGTTGAAGTTAGATATATGCTGAGATTCTGCCATTTATGAGGAAGAAGAGGGGGAAAATATAAGAGAGAGGAGGAGAAGGGTAAGGAAGAAGAAGAAAAATGGGGGAAAGGTCCCGGTGACATTCACTAATGGAGTGTAGTTCAAAATAGTTGATTAAATATTTTTACTTTTCAATTAATGTTATCAGCATTGTGTCAAGAAAGCCAGAATCAGTTTCTACTAAACCATCTATACATAATATACTGCTTTTTAGCATGTCTTAGTAATTACTTGCATAATTTAAAATATATTATTTATTCATTTGTAATTCAGTACAAAATGTTGAAAATCTTATTCCCCAGATATAATACATAAGAAATTGAATGAACTAACAATTGATATAGCAACATATAGTTGTCAATGACAAAATACATACATTGGAATGTATTTTTAAAAGGTCAGTACCTGAGATAAAATCAGATGTAATTGTACTTTTTATAAACATTCATCATCTGAAGAGTGGATCTATCTTGCCCAGCTTTATAAACCTCTGCCTTTATGGACTCCTCATATTGTGACCTCAAAATTTGAAAATTTTCTTATCTCTAAAATGAAGTTAATAATAGTCACTATATCAATGAGGAGTTTTAAAGATTAAATAAATCATATATACAAAGCTCTTAGAATCTATCGTAGATTAAGTACTTAATATATGAGAGATGTTATGTATTTAGCAATTTATTTTTCTATTTAATACCTAAAATTGGATTCAACTATTTGTGTATTTCCTTAGGTTACAAATTTGAAATTTTGTGAGCCATTGTAATGATGTAAAAAATATACCCAGTTAAAACAATAAATAAACATATATAAACCCACAGATAGATGATTGATGGACAAATAGAGCTGTGTTTTGTCCAAATGTATTATACTGTTTCTTGTAAATATTATAAATGCTTTATTAAACATAGAAATAGCATCAGCAACTCAGAATTCATTGATTAAATGTGACTTTTTTTTAAAATTTATAGGCCAATGTGTATTTCATTTTATTGTCCTGTTGCAACTTTTTAAGTAAACAAGAGTATTGGTGGATCTCACTCTATGTTAACCATGTCTTTAGAAAGCCTACCAATTAAATTGCAAATTTATCTTATACTAGAGCATTTTTCACCAAATATTTGTGCCACTGAAAATTAATTTTTTAACCTTTTAATTCACATTAGTTCAGATATTGTGTAGGCAAATAATTTCTCTTTCAACTTTTACTCTCTGAGATGAAGTAATATAGAATTGATTTCTAAATTATCCATGATCATAGATGAGACATATTCTTACAATAAATTGGCACTTATATTGGAATCTTAGTATGAATAAATTCATAAGTGAATTCTATCAAATCTGTTTCAAATCTTAGTGCTAAAAACTAAAGTGAAAACACTTATACTTGTTAAAGTTTATCCAAAAATTTGCCTCTTCACAGACTTTGTTTTACAGAGTAGATATCAAGAAAACAGGCTTAAATTGGATGGATGGCATAAAGAAGTCTTTTGCAAACATGGACATTGATGGAAAAACATGAATCTGTTATAGTTTTTTATATTCTAACAAAATGTGACAGTCTGATTAAAAAAAAAAAATCTAATGGCTGAAAGAGTTGAAGAAGAGCTCCAAACCATCTAAAGTATTGCCTAAACGAAGATATTACACTGAAAATTTTAGACTAAATTTTGATAGGAAAATATAATAAAAAATTTCTAGGAAATAGCACCACACCCAGGAAGGTCCCACATGTAGAGAAAAAACACAATATAAACAGTAAGATATGTTTACAATAAACTCAAACTGTTGGAGAGAGAGAATAATTTGAACAAAAGTATAATAATAATTCCTAAGAAATTTTGAGTATAACACACAAAAATTTTTCAATTTCAATTCTTTTTAAATAAAGATAGTTTTAATTGTTGGTATCTCTCTATAACATAACATTCTATAACAAGTGACACGAATACCATTTTAAAAACCATTGTAAGGAGCCATCGTAAGTGTAATTTCAAACCAAATTGAAATAGCACAGAAAAAAATGCCAATCTCACCAGTGAGCATAAATAAAAAATAATAAGGTAATAGTAACTTGAATACAGTAATTTATTAAAAGAACACTTTCTAAAGCCCTTACAGACAGTTATCATATTAATGGCAGCCAGCAGCTTTGGAATATGTCTTTTATTTTTGTAATTTCTCACATCACATATTTCAAATCTCCATTTAGAAAGCAAAACTTACCTACCAGCCTCCCTAGCTTTGACCCAGAGGAGGTTTCTGAGTCACAAGAGAAGAAAGCAGTGTACAGCCTATTTTGCACAGGGAAGAGAGAGATGGTAATTTCTACAGTATAACATGACTGAAGTCCCAGCAGTAAGTTCCTTTGTTCAGTCATCAGAACATTGTATTTTGTTTGTTTGTTTGTTTTTTTCCATGTCTGTGCCCAGCTGCATTGGACTTATACCTGTCAGCAGTATGTTGATGAGTTTGTGAGTTTTTTAGTTTGAAAGGCTCTGAACTCTACAGGAGATATGCTGAATTGCTAATATACTACAATAAATTTATTTCTGTTTAAACCATTTAGAAGGGTTCCAAATTATTTAGAAGTGCTATTTACGAGACTCACAACTAACACAAGCAGTTTATAACAGAAATTCAAGTATCTTAAAATTGTAAGCCATATATCAGTAGATTCATTTCATCAACAAATTAAGAGACAAAATATATGTTTACACCATCATGCCAAAAATGACACTTGATTATCTGAAGATATGCATAATAAAAACCTAAGCAACATACAAGTAGACTGTTTACCAAAAAGCAGCCCAGGAACTGTATTTTAGATATAAAACTAACAGTATTTAGGATATATGTGTAAAAGTATATGGGTAGCATTTTTCATAGTGATAAAAAATTGTAAACAAAACAAGTGTCCTTAAATAAGAGAATGGTGAAGTAAATAATGGTGTATCTCAAGCATTGAACATTATAAGCTATTAAAAAGAATAACAATTACAATTAATTTGAAATGATTCCATTTGTTTTTGTTGAGTAAAAACAGAAAGATACAGGTTAAAGTGTACAATATAATCTTAGTTTTTTTAAAAAACAAAACGTAACAAAACATTCCATTTAAATGTATACTATACATACATATACAAATATATGTGCATAAGCTTACATTAATAAAAAAAAAGAAAGAAAGAATAAACATATCTGGTTCTTAGCTTGGGCTAGAGCTTGGACAGGGGACAGGGTGTGATTAATGGGTAGGAGAAGTTTTCTTGGAGTAGGTGGAGGATGTCAGGGGAGATAAAGTTCTTAAAAAGGAAAAAAAATAGAGATATAGGTAACACAAAAATAAAAGATTACATCAAAACATAAAGCAGCATGCATGCCATGATTACTTTTATGTAAGTTACATGCATTGAGATATTAGTGATAGTTATTAAATTAAAGATAGTTTCTTCATAACTCCTTATAAAATATAAGTATACACATATATTTATATATGTAGATATATAAATAGTGTAGATATAAATGGAATGTTTTGTCATGTTTTGATTTTTTAAAAACTAAGATTATATTATACACTTTAACCTGTATCTTTCTCTTTTTACTCAGTAAAAATTGAGTTATTTCAAATTAATTAGAAGTGTTATTCTTTTTAATAGCTTATAATGTTACATGCCTGAGATACACCATCATTTACTTATGTACCTCTGGGTACTGGGACATGGTAGGGATGGGTAACAGAGAACTGCTATTTGTTTTTCACTGTTGCTTTATTGTTAGCCTTTAGTGCCATTGACATTTTAAACTAGATACATCTATACTTGCTAAAATTAATCCAAAATAAAGTTCAAAAGGAAAATCAAATAGTCCTCATGTGAGCCCTATATCTTGTAATGACCTTTCTCCAACAAGCTACTCAAAAACATAAATCGAAATAGAAATTATTGAAAAAATTAGACACAATAGTAAAGCTATTTTAATTTTCCCATTTTTTGGCTATATTGAAAAAATAAAACACACACACACACTTTTCTTTTTGTAGAAAACATGTAAATAAGCTCAACTGTTTTTTACACTTTAAAATATTTTTCCTAGCAAGCAAACTTCTTTGCATCATTTTAGTTTATTTTTAGCATCTTAGGCTTTACCATTCAGTTATCTCACATGTCATGACATATCCTTCCTTCAAGATTTTCTGAATCATCTAACTACATAATTAATCACTTTTTCTGTAAACTTCCATAGAAAGTTTAGAATTCAAAATATTGTTTTGTACTGCAGTTTACCCTTTATTCTTTTGCTGAATACATTCCCTTTGTCCCTGTAGTATTCCCTCTCCATCCTTATCTACCCTGAACTCTGCCCTGAAGGCTCTTCCATTAATGAGCTGCATAATGAAGAGCCCTGACAGATACCGGGAGAAAAAAAGATAAGAGAGATATTTATCCTCTAGGATTTCTCCATGGGAGGTTACTTT
This sequence comes from Macroglossus sobrinus, assembly GCA_004027375.1. Classification (NCBI taxonomy): domain Eukaryota; kingdom Metazoa; phylum Chordata; class Mammalia; order Chiroptera; family Pteropodidae; genus Macroglossus; species Macroglossus sobrinus. The sequence goes on along the minus strand of PVKZ01000227.1, from coordinate 177,442 downwards.
AGGCTGGCTGTATTCCTTGGTTTAAGATCACTGCTCCTCTCTTGATAGGCTCCTCCGTAGAACTCGGTCTTTCACACAGTTGCTCCCCTGCTTCACAACAGTCCTGGGGTACTCACCCTGAGGTTCTCCTGGGGTAGGCCCACTACTTTCTGAAACGTAGCTTTGTGACTTCAACATCAATTTATCTAATTCGAGTATATCATCTCTTTTTTCCTGATATTCTAAGTGATAAACTTATGTAGGAAATTGTAATTTCTCTTCACCTTACAGACCACATCTTATTTATCTGTTCACCTTTGCATCTATCTAGGGCAGAGGTTCTTCAATGTAATAAATATTTAATAAAATCAATTGTATTAAATATCACCTTGAGATAAACATATTACTGAGAGTTCCATGCAAAATATAATCAACAGAACCACTGACTGAAATATGTGACGAATTTATTTGGACAATACAGTGCCTTCAAAATAACGAAATAAGGCAAAACTACTTAAAAAAGACTTAGTGTTCCCCTTTTAATAATAGGTCTATATAATACAAACTGTTGAAAGGTTATTTCTTATTACTTTCAATGACTTAAAATTAGTGCAAAATAAAGTAATTCTTAAATGTACACAAAATAACAATTATAAAATAAAGACTATGGAGTGAGATAAATTGATGCAAAAATAGTTTACTTTTCATTAAGTGCTGAAGTTCTAAATCTAAAAATCATCACCTAGCATTTTCACTTTAATACATTTTCCTCTTAGAATTTCTACTGATGCTTCTGAGATATACTTCTGATAATACAAGTCCCTCTAGTGGCATCTGATGTGAAATTTGTAATATAAATAATGTTAACACTTTTTTAGTGCTTAGAGAATATATTCAGACATTTTAAAAAATTATTAATAAAATTGATATTTACAAATAATAATATGTCATTTACTTGTTGCAATATTTATTTATTCTAATGTGCAAAATATAATTATTCTTTGTGTTAAATTAATTTTAATGTTAATAAATAAAATGTCATTTTCCACTTGAAAAGGACAGTTTGATATGAAGCAAGGTTTATGTGTATCTTGACAGTTAATCTGTGCTAAGTCTTATCCATAATTCATTTAATTTGATAAATAATTAGCATTAAATAGATTTTGTTATTTCTACTATAAATAAAATTTTTTTAAAAAAACAAAGAAAATAATGTCATAAGTATAATTAGTAACAAAGCAAGGGTCAAACACAGGTTTAACTAAAGCCTTTTTTACTATACATTTCACTTAAAATAAAACTGTTTAAAATTAAGAGAAAAACTGACATTTAACCAGAAAAATTTGACAGTTCATTCTAAACTGACAATACTAAGCTCAAAGGAGGTGAACAGGTCAAAAGGTTTTAAAATCTCTAGAAGTCTGGTATAATTAAATTTGCTCTCTCACATTCTCTTACATTTTTATTTTTAACCAGATAATGTCTTACTGCAAGGTAAATTAATAAGTATTTTGTTTCATTTATAAATGAAATTTAAAATTTGACCATATAACTTATTGTATTTATAATAATTATTTATGCTCTGATTTCTGTTGAAATTGTGCAAGAAATACTTTATAGTAAGCAATATTAGTCCATGTCAGAATAGAAAATAAAATATGCAAAATTTATATAATAGGACATTTTTTACCATGTTTTTTATTTTTAATCTAAGAAGTCATCACAAAGAAGTATAGTTGTATGGGAGATAGGAGAGACTCATTTTGAAATTTTCTCTTCAATTTTCCCAGAAAGAACTATAAAATATTAAAATGTTGATAATTCTACTTTATTTTCATTTTAATTAAAGTGTAATCTCTGAATTATAATCATGCTATTATTTTTATTATTCATGTTTCTAGATATGCTTAATATATTAATATCATGAGCTTATAAAAGCAAATTTAAAATTTCCCATTGCCAATTATTATCAGTATGCCAAATCTGGTACTCCTTTTAGGCAATGAAAAAATAACTCTGGTATTTTCATTTTATTATCTAATAAAATATACCCTTGTGATGCTAGTTCTATCTCTGTGCTGGGGATGAAATTTCAAACAGGACCTGTAGTTAGCTGCTATTCACATACTCATTTGACTGCAAGAGAGCTGATGTAGATTGTCTATAAATGTGACAGATGTTTAAAGCTGACTTTTCCTTTTGAAGGCATTTTCACGGGCATAGAAAACATAGGGCATAAAGATAGTACATTGTTGGAAATCTTTCCCCTGAATTGTCTTTGATGTGATGTGCAACTCCTCTGTCTGTTTGCAGATAATTTCTACTCTCTCTGGACTTTCAGCATTACAACTCTAACTTTTTTCAGCAATCATCTCCCAGGACAACCAGGTGGCCATTTTAGACATGATCTAAGACAAAATCAAGTTGGTTCTTTCACCTTTGGTCACACAAAAAAAAGAATGAAATACTGCCATTTGCAACAACATGAATAGATCTAGAAAGTATTATGTTAAGTGAAAAAAGTCAGGCAGATGTCTCATGTTCATAGATCAAAAATCTTAATATGTTAAAACTTCAGTACTTCTCCAAAGATGGCAATACTCAAAATTACTAAAAACAAGAATGAAATGAAGAATATTAATAGCAACCTTACAGAAATAAAAAGGACTGTGAGGTAATAATATGATTTATTACATACCAACAAATTAGATAACAGATAAAATAGGAAAATTTTTTGAAAGACCTAAACAATAGAAACGGACTTAAGAAATACACTATCTGAATTGACCTATTACAAGTAGAGAGTGAATAAGTAACTTAAGAACTTCCCACAAGACAAGCCCAGGCATACATAGTTTCACTAGTGAATTCTCACAAAGTTTAAAAAGAAATCAATAACAATCCTTCACAAACTTTTCAAAAAAAAAAAGTAGGAACATTTCCCAACTCTACTATGAGGCCAATATTTCTTTGAACCCTAAACCAGACAAAGATGTCACAAGAAAACTAGCAGCCAATAACTCTTATGAATATAGAAAGGAACTCCTCAACAAGATATTTTTAAACAAATCTAGCAAAATATAAGAAGAATTATGCACCACAGCTCACAGAATTTATTCCAGGAATACCAGGTTGGTTTCAAATCTGAAAAACAATTAATTTAATTTATCATTTTAATAGAGAACAAAAAGCAAATGATCACTTCAATAAAAACAGGAAAAACATTTGACAAAATGAACACCATTTTATGATAAAAACACTAAGCAAACTAGGAATAGAAGGGAACTTCATCTACCTGATACAGGTATTTATGAAAAATCCACAGTTACATGATACTCACAAGGATGTTAACTTTTCCACCCCTATTTACTGTAGTTTCTAACAAGGGTAATTAGGCAAGAAAATAATATAAAAAGCATGTAGATTTGAAAGAAAAGAGCAAATATGTCACTATTTGTAAATGAAATGATATTATATATGAAAATCTTATGGACTCCAACACAAAACTATTAGAATTAACAAACAAATTTGATAAGATTTCAGGTTACAACAGCAATATACAGAAGTCAATTGTATTTCTATACGCTAGCAATAAAAATCCTCAAATAAAATTAAGAAAACAATTTTATTTACAATAGTATCACAAAGAATAAAATCTGTAGAAATGAATTTAATATATAAAGTAAAAAATTTTATAAGTATAAAATGTTGAAAAAATTAAAGAGATCCAATTATGTGAAAGGATATCTTGTGTTCTTGGATCTGAAGTCTTAATATGTTAAAACTGCAATTCTCCCTCAAAGATGGCAATAGTTCTCCAAATTACTTACAGATTTAAGGAAATTCTTATCAAAATTCCAGCTGGTGTTTTTTATGTGGAAAGTGAGATGCTAATGCTAAAATTCATGTGGCAATGCAAATAAATCAGAATAGACAAAACAAATCTTGAAAAAATTAAAACTGTAAGATTCACTTCTCAATTTTAAAACTTACAACAAAACTACAATATTTGAAACAGTGTTGTACTGGCTATAAGGATAGACATATAGAATAAAATTGAGAGTCTAGAAATAAATTATGTTATAGTCAACTGAATGTGCCAAAGCAATTCAATGAGTAAAAAAAAAGTCTCTTCTAAAAATGACCCTGAAAAACTGTATATCCATATGTAAAAGAATAAAGTCAGAACCCTTCCACATATCATATAAAAAATTTAATTCAAAATGAATCATAGACCTAAGTGTAACAGCTACCACTATATAACTCATAAGAAAAAATGAGTAAATCTTCATAAATTTGAGTTAAGCAAAGACTTCTTAGATATAACATCAAAATCACAAATGACAAAAGAAAACTAGATATATTTGACTTTATAAAAATTAAAATCTTTTTTATTTCAAAACTTACTATCAAGATGATAAAAAGACAAACTTCAAAATGAAAAACTAATCTTTCAAATTATATCTGATAAGAAATATGTATCCAAAATATATTTTAAAAACTCTTACAGTAATACATAAATTAATAACTTAATATTAAAATGAGAAAAGACTAGACATTTTTCCAAAAATGATATACAAATGGCCAATAAGCACATAAAGATAGGTTCAACACCATTAGCTATCAGAAAAATAAAAATCAAAACCATAATGAATTATTTCTTTAAATTCACTGAGATGGCTGTAATATATGATACAGATAATAGCAAGTGTTGACAAGGGTGTGAAGAAATTCAATCTTTCATACACTGCAACCACTTTGGAAGTAAAATGGTGCAACCACTTTGGAAAATATTTTGGCAGTTCCTCAATAGGTTAAACATAAGGTTACTATATGAATCAGCAATTCACTCCTAGGTATGTATCCAAGATAAATGGAAATATACTTCTAGACATATATCAATATACACATGTTTTTAGCAGCCTTATTTATAATAGTTAAAAAGTGAAAACAGCTTACATGTTCATCAATTGATGAATAAATAATATATGGTAAATCCATATAATGGGATATTATTTACCAACTAAAAGGAATGAAGTACTGATGTATACATGGATAATTAAAAACAGGCTAAAAAAAAAACAGAAAAAAGGAAACATTATGCTAACTAAAAAAAAAAGGCAATCACAGAAAACCACATATTGTATAATTCCATTTATGAAATGTTCCTAATAGGCTAATCTCTGGAGACAGAAAGTAGAATATCTGTTCCCTTGGGCTTGAGAAGGGAAATGGTAGTAAATGGAAAGTAATCTCTAATATTCATGGAGTTTAATTTGGAAATGATGAAAATATTCTAAACTTGTTTGTGATGCTAGTTGCAGAACTCTGAATATATACTAAAATCATTGGATTGTACAGTTTAAATGGCTGAGTTGCATGGTGTGTAAATTGTATTTCAATAAAACTTTAATAAAAATGAATACAAATATATGCACAACAAAGAAATTATATGGGCAATGAAAGAAAAAGTAAAATTGAGATTACATTCTATAAGGTGAGCTTATTTAGTATATTTTTTATATTTATAATGTTACTAAAATATAATTTAATTTTTTTATTATTTTACTTTTAAAATTATAGACAAATGCAGAAGTCTTAATTATGACAATAAATCAGAATGTAAATTTTGTCATACTTGAAACTGTAAAATAACTATAGTTAAAAGAAAATGTAAGGATGAAGGAACAAAGATGAAAGGTGAGAGAAAAAGTAAAGAAACAAGATATATTTTTTAGTTGATGCAATAATAAATAGTAGCCAAAGTTTATTATTTAAGTATATCATTGAGATATAGTCATCAGAGAATAAAATATTAATATAATTATGTTGGGAGATTGAGAAAGAAGAGAGAAAGAGGAAGAATGAGGAATGAAAAATATAAATAAAAAGAGTTCTAGAATCAACTTTCAAAGCAAGAAGAGAATAACTAAAGTCATTAGTTCATAAGCAGAAAATAGCATTATAAGTATATATTTCAGAGGAGTAGAAATAAACTATAAAAAAAACAAGAAGAGAAATGAAAACTAGTTATGTCTGATAAAAGATGAGAAATACAGAAGGAAATAATTTATTTTTCTATGATAATCCCCTGATACATTTTAAATTTTGTAACTAAAGAGAATTACAGTGCAATTAAAATAATAAAATTATGAAGAAAATTGCTCCAACCTAACACTTTCTTCAAAATAGTGTTTATAAATTAGCTTTATTGAATGGATGATAATAGATATTAATATCTAGTAGATAGATAGATAGATAGATAGATAGATAATAGATATATGCTATTAAGGTTAAAAGAGAAAATTATATATGTATATATGTATGCATATATATATATACATATATATAACATATATGTATATATGTATATAATTATACATATATAATTTTAAATCTTGCCCCCAACTATGATATATATATATATATATATATATATATATATATATATACACACACACACACATATTTTATATATATATTTTTTTTTCCTTTTCAGCAACATGAATATATTCTCAATATGGAAGACCTTAAGAAATGTACCACCAAACTATTTTTTTATAAAGGGTTAGGGTACAAAGATCTGATATATATTGAACATCACTATAAGGTTGTTGGTAAGTAAATCTTAAGCAGAAATTATCCAAATGTCCTTTAAAAGGAAAGGTTAAATAAGTGATTTTATAACCATGCCTTAAAATGTTTAGAAGTCATTAAATGTTCTAATTGCCCATATTTCTTGACCTGAATATATGCCCATCATATACTAAAAAAGTAAATACAAGCCATAAAATATTCTCTAATCTTTGAAATAAAAATCACAAAAAAAATATTTACATAGAAAAAACAACCTAGAGATAGCCTTTGAGTCTTCAGAATGACCAGGAAATCACAATACATTTTGTTTAATTTCATAGTAAGAAAATATTTTTAAATGCTTAAGTTAAGTTGTAAATTTCCCTGTCATATTCTTTTTATCTACTTTCATCCCTCATCCATTCAAACTAGTACTCTCTGCTCATTGCTTTGGGAATGAATATGACATTAAAATACAAATGAGTCTATTTTTGGCTTTGCATTTCAATTTTCATTGATAAAATGCATTCACTAAGGTCCTAGACTAGAGATTTGAGTCCATAAATAATGAATAGTAGGACAAAAAATGTTATATTTCTTCTTTATATTACTTTTTTATGAAAAAAAAAAACTATCATGAGGGAAAAAGATCAAGGGGCAAATGACAAGCTTTTAAAGGAAAGTAGGGTCATGAAAAGAGACAATTTTGTGCTTAGCTTTCTAGGATTAGCAATAGAGGTTAGAAAATAGGAAGTGTCATTTCCCCCAGATTATCTTGGGAGTTGAAATGACAAAGAACATCTATATCCAGGGACCTGTTACTACATGTTATCTTCATATTAAGTTGAAAAGATGTTTTCTCTGGGAGGATTAGGAACCATATTATGGGAAAAACCTGATATCTTTTTGTATAGTAAAACATATTTTTCTGTACCAGAGAACTAGATTTCTGGGATTTCAGCCACTATACACTCCCTTGGCTGGACAATAGAGGTCAGTGCAAAAGCTATACAAAGCTATAAAGCTATCATGCCTGTAGCTTGGGTAGAGAACTAGCATATTGGAAGGACTCAACTGAAAGAACAGAGGTAAGGTATGGAATGTTACCTTAGGTATCTTCATAGAGTTTTTCATGTGGCCTTGATGTGGCCTATTTCACACACCTTTAGATTCAGCACAAGTAGCGACCAACTGCCAACTGCTCTGTAGCTCCTACCAGATAGCCCCAGACCAGTAATAGGGAGCAGCTAAACTTAGCCAGCACAGGAGCCCCTTCCAAGAGGCCTCAGTACCAGTACACATGGTAGAGAGCTTAAAACTATAACAGAAAAAATCCAATTAACCCCACAATAAGCACATCAAAACAGTGGTCTAAGCAGGCATCTGAGATGAGGCAAATCCTGCTTCATGGGGTCAACCTCAGTACAGCAGCTCATACACTGTGGTTATGGCCAATCCTTACAGTCAGTCAGCCTGAGGATTGATTCCACCCTTTGATACACCAACATCAATCAAAATTTAACTATAACATGAGGGCACACACAATATACAAAGGGACATACCTGTAGCACCCAGCTTAGTGACCAGGGAGACTGTGACCCACAGGATACATACTACATAAGGCCATCCTGTCAAGACTGAGAAATGTAGTAGATCTACCTAATACATAAAACAAATACAGAGATGCAGCCTAAATGAGTAAACAAAATAACATGTCCCAAATAAGATAATAGAAAATAACTCCAGAAAAAGAACTAAATAAAATGTAGGCAAGTAAAGTATCAAATACAGTGTTCAAAACAATGGTTATAAGAATGCTTAAAGAAACTTAATAAGAACATCAGCAAAGAGATAGCAAGAATAAAAAAAGACACAAAAATTATAAAAAGATCCAGTTAGTAATAAAGGATACAAGAACTAAAATGAAGAATAAACTTGAAGAAATTAACAGCAGATTAGATGAAGCAGAAGGTGAAATCAGTGATTTAGAACACAAGGTAGCAGAAAACACCCAATTGGAACAGTGAAAAAACAAAAAAACAAAAAATGGGCAAAAATTAAGAGACGTTTGGGACAACATTAACCATAACAACACTCACATCATAAGGGATCTAGAAGGAGAAGTAAAAGAACAAGGGATTGAGAACCTATTTGAAGAAATTATGAGAGAAAACTTTTCTAATCTTGTGAAGGAAATAAACATAACTCCAGGAATCACAGAGAATCTTAAGGTGAACCTTAACAGGCCCACACTAAGGCACATCATAACCAAATATCAAAGGTAAAATACAAGAAAGACTCTTAAAAGCAGCAAGAAAAATGCACTTAGTTACCTACAAGAGAGCTACCATAAGACTGTCAGTTGATTTCTCAACAGAAACTTTGCAGGTCCGAAGGGATTGGCTCAAAATATTCAAAATGATAAAAAGAAAGGAGCTACAACCAACCCTATTCTATCCAATAAGACTGTCATTTAGAAATGAAGAGATAAAGAGCTTCTCGGACAAGAAAAAGATAAAGGAGTTTGTCACCACCAAGCCAGTATTAGAAGAAATGTTGAAGGGACTTCTTTAAGAAAAAAAAGGTGGGGGGAAAGGACATAAATATTCATAAATAGTAATAATAAAGTGGAAATAACTACACATTTATCAATAATCACTTTAAATGTAAATTGATTAAATACTTCAATAAAAAAAATATAGGGTTGCTGAATGGATAGGAAAACAAGACTCATACATATGCTGTCTACAAGAAACCTACCTCAGATCAAAAGACACAGACTAAAAGTAAGGGGTATTTTATGAAAATGGAAATGAAAAACAATGCTGAGATAGCAATAATTATATCAGAGAAAATAGACTTTAAAACAAAGACTATATTAAGAGACAAAGAAGGACATTACACAACAATAAAAGGATCAACCCAACAAGAGGATATAACCCTTGTAAACATTTATGCACCCAACACAGGAGCACTTAAATACATAAAGCAAATATTAACTGACATAAAGGGAAAGACTGACAGAAAATATAATCATAGTGTGGGATTTTAACATTTTATTGATGTCAATGGATAGATCCTCCAGACAGAAAATCAACAAGGAAACAGAAGCCTTAAATGACACATTAAACCAGATTAATTTAATTGATATTTCCAGAGCATTTAACCCCAAAAGGCAGAAAATACATTCTTCTCAATTGCACATGGAACATTTTCCAAGATAAACCACATGTTAGGTCACAAAACAAGTCTTAATAAATTTAACTCATTTTCCATTTGCCCTGAGAATACTCACTGGTAATGCTTGCATTTGCAGTGTTTACCTCAAGATTGCTTGCAGATTATAGTCCTAACCTTACCCCTAAAGTTTGCCATGAAATATCTCATTTTTATTATTATTTTCACATTTCTCTAGTATATCGATAGTCTTTGAAAAAAATTATTTTTTATTTATAGCATTCTGTTTTTAGTAGTAGTATTTTCACTTACAAAATATAGTAATTCTCGATAGCTGAAAATATCAAAACCTAGAAACCATATCATTCTTACATGTGATGTTAACACTATTCTCAAATAGTTGTTAGCCAAAGACTTATTAGATGAATCCTATTTATGTATACATCTAAGTTACATTAGGATTAGAGACAAGATCTGTTTAGAACCAACTCTAAGAATTTTTTTTATATTTTAATTTCACATTGAAAACCAGTCAAATTTGCTTCAGCCTCAAAGACCATGTTAATGTAAAATTAAATTAATGCTACCAGCGAGCGTCACTGTTTTTTTTCTAAATGGAAAATTGGTTAAAAAGACTAAAGTGACATCAAGCATCTTCTCTGAACACAATGGTATGAAACTAGAAATTAATAACAAAAAAACACCTGAAAAGCACACAAACGCATGAAGGCTGAATAGCATGTTACTAAACAAGAAATGGGTTAATGATGAGATCAAGGAAGAAATCAAAACATACCCTGAGACAAATGAACATGAAACACAATGACCATAAATCAATGGGACATAGTGAAAGCAATTCTAAGACAGAAATTTATAGCAATAAAGACCTACCTCAAGAAATAAGAAAAATCTTAAATAAACAACCTAACATTAAACTTAAAGAAATGAGAAAAGGAAAATGAATAAAGCCAAATTTAGTAGAAGAAAGTAAATAATAAAGATCAGAGCAGAAATAAATAAGAGTCTAAAAACCAATACAAAAGACCAATGAAACCAAGAGTTGGTTCTTTAAAAAGATAAACAAAATTGATAAACCATCAATCAAACTCATCCAGAAAAAGAGATGATCCAAATAAATAAAATTAGAAATGAAAGAAAGGTGATAACTGACATGACAGAAATATAAAGGATTGTAAGAAAATACTATGAAAATTTTATGCCAACTAATTATACAATTTTAAAGAAATGGATAAATTCCTAGAAACATGCAAATTTCCAAGACTAAATCAAAAAGAAACAAAAAATTTGAACAGACCAACTACTAATAAAATTGAAACAGCAATCAAAAAAATCCCAACAGGGGATTCCTGGGAAGATTGCAGACTATGTAAAAGTAGGGTTCCTGTCCTCCCAGGTCTGCATTGAAATTACAACCAAATTATAAAATAAATAATCAATGTGGAAAATCACCTGAAGTCTAGCTGATCAAAACACCTACTTCTGGTAATATGAAGGAACCACATTGAAGCCAGTAGGACGGCTAAAGTCACAAATGAGGCTGGATCTGCATCTGTGGGTGGTAGAGGATCACCAGGAGAAAGAAAGGCTCTCCTGAAAGTTTCATTAGGAGGCTCCCCAGCCCAGGGTCCCAGCCCAGGAAAGAAGAGATTTCAATAACTCCGACTATAGAAACCAGAGAGGGTTCAGGCCATCTGAGTGAGATAAACGGAGTTGAAACCCTAGATGCTCCTTTGAAAGACCTATGCACAGGATTTCTGATCTGCGGACACTCACCCAAGACACTAGCAGTAAGTCAGAGGCTTGTGGAGTATTCATACCAAGGAAGTCTGAATTAATGGCTGCCAGAATGAGGGCTGGAAGGGCAAACATCAATGTGTCTTAGTCTGGTCCCCCTACCAGGCATCTACAGACCATGACAGCTTGACCATGATGATCCCTCTCACAGGACCACTAGGAAGCTGCTGGCCTGGGGAGATCAGCCCATCCCACTCAACCTGCAGATTGCCCAGGGCTTTTGTTGCTGGATAGCTGCTATGCCCTGCACCTAATCAGAGCCAAGCATTCCCAGCTGGCTGCCAGCTCTGTCACCTGCATTTCCAAGATAGGGTCAGGCAGGTCACTGCTGCCAACAGGAACTTGGGTGGATGTTGGGTATCTATAGACCAATCCAGGCAGCAGCTGGTCTTTGTGGTGTTGCAAAAATGTTGCAATATCAGATTAGTGAGAAACAAAGCACCACTCAGAGAGTTGGAGAATTTAGGTTTATTATGCCAGCAGTTCCAGAGAAGCTAGTTCTCTGAAGATCTCTGGGCCCCGAACTCAGATGCAACTTTGCTTTTATAGGGCTTAGTTGGTATAGGCTGATTGGTTAATTTGTCCCCAGATAGTTACAGACCTTGGGAGTTGCTATGGGTTACAGGCACACCTGGCAGTTGTTATGGGCTACGGGCAGTTGCAGAGCATGAGGTTTTTAGACAGAAACTTAGGCAATACATCTGTTATCTAGATAGAACAATAAAAGTGGAAGGTAAGTCTTCAGCTGATCTTGAGATCACTCTACCCTTCAGCCTATACAGCAAGCATGTCTACAGAAGCAGAACAAAAAGCTGATTATAGGGTCAGCCTTTCAATGAAAATTCCTCTTCACTGGGAATTCTGCAGGAACATGCTAACAGTTACTGAAATTAAAGCAAGACTGAGGCTGTATTGATCTGACTGTCATTGTCTCCCTGAGATCCTGCACAATCCTACCCACAAATTGTCCCGGGTGGCCCATTGACAGTGAACCACCACAGGCCTGCCCCTCCCCACGGGACTCACAATCCACACTGGCAATAAACTTTGACAAGCACAGGGCAAGCACTGCATGGAAAAAAGTTGCAGGCAGACCTCTACTTCCTGCGTGAGTTACAATATTGTGATCGAGGAGCACAGGGGTATTTGGAAACACCTCTGATGGCAACTGGCCTCATTGTGATCTATGACTATAGCGGGAACACCTGGGCACAGAAATTGCAGCAAAACTGAGGCTGTATTGGCCTGATGGACCTTGTCCCCCCGAGATGCCCCTTTAGCCAAGCCACAAAGTGCCTGTAGCCCAATAATAGGGAGCCTCACCTGCTCTGCTTGGCTCTGGGGTTGCACAATCTGTGCAGGCAATAGACCTTGGCTAGTGCAGTGAAAGCTTTTCAAGAAAACAGTTGGGCAGACCATTGTTGCCTGTACAAGCTACAATATCTCTTGAGGAGATCACAGGGTCTATACTGGCCTGACGGCTCTTGTCTCCCTGACCCCCTGTCCTATCAAATCCAAAAAGTGCCAGCTGCACATTGATAATCAGCTGCCCCTGTCCTTGGGTGGTGCATTCAGGCCCAAGGTGGGCAGCAGCCAGCTTTGCTACATTTGGAAACTTCCACAGGGAACCACAGAGATAGTGCTGGCCTACAAACTGACACTTCAGTGGCAGGGAAATTTACTCAATAGACCTAGGAGACTCCTGGGGGCCCTATGCCACCCAACAAATATATCACCAAGAGGCTCTTCCAGTTTCAGAGACTTACTGGCAACTGACAGGCAGTGTCAGACCTGGAAGAGCACTGGTCCCTCTGCTAAAATGTTCTAGGTCAGGGATGGGGGATAACCGGACAGCTGCCTAAAGCATTTTCTCTTTCACTTACCTATAGATCCAACATAGGCAACAACCATCTGCAGAATGCTTGTAGTTTCCACTGGGTAGCCCTGAGCAATCAAAAGCAGCTGCTGAACTTGGCCTATTGGGGATCCCCTCCTAAGGAACCACAAAACTAATATGTCTGGGGACTGGCACCAAACCACAACAGAACAACTCCTAACTAGCTCCATTAGTGGTACACAGAAAGGGTGGTTGTAACTAGTACACAAGCCTCTTAAAACAAATCCCACACAGTGGGGTGAGCCCCCACATAGCAACTCTTATCCTGTGGGTGCAGCCATTTCCCACAATTAGTCACCATGAGTGTTAATCTCATCCACTAATATACTAACAACAATAAAGTCTTAGCAACAACAGAAGATCACACACGACCCACACAAAGATCATGTCCAGAGCTCCCAGCATAGGGCATCAGGGAGAGTGCACCAATGGGCTACACAAGACACTTTTCACGTTAGGCCATCTGGCTAAGGCTGAGAGATGAAACAAATAGTTCTGACACATAGAAATGAACACAGAGAGGCTAAAAAAAAAAAAAAGCCACAAAGGAAACAACAGGAGAAAATTCCAGAAAAGAAACTAAATGAAATGGAAGCAAACAACCTACTAGAAATAGAGTTTAAAATAATAGTTATAAGGATGTTCAATGAACTTAGGGAGATAATGAATGAGCACAATGAGAACATCAACAGAGGGACAGTAAGCATAAAAAAAAGACAAAGAAATCACAAACATAAAACAGACAGAAATGAAGCATACAAAACTGAAATGAAGAATACACTAGAATAACGAGAAGGAATTAACAGTAGATTGAACAAAGCAGAGGATCGAATCAGTGAACTAGAAGACAAGGTAGCAAAATACACCCAATCAGAACAACAAAAAGAAAAAAGAGTTTTAAAATATGAGGACAGTTTAAGGGACCTCTGGAACAACATGAAGCATAACAATAACTGAATCATTGGAGTACCTGAAGGAGAAGAGAGAGCAAGGCATTGAGAATCTATTTGAAGAAATAATAATAGAAAACTTCCATAATCTGGCAAAAGAAGTAGACATACAAGTTCAGGAAGCACAAAGAGTCTCAAACAAGAGGAATTCAAACAGACTCATAACTAAGACACATCCTAATTAAAATGTCAAAGGTCAAAGACAAAGAGAATCTTAAAAGCAGCAAAAAAAAGGTAGCTAGTTACTTACAAGTGTACCCCCATAAGAATGTCTGCTGATTGTTCAATGGAAATTTTGCTGGCAAGAAGTGACTGGCAAGAAATAGTCAAAGTTATGAAAAACAAGAATCTACGACAATGAATACTCTACCCAACTAAGCTTTTTATTAAAATGGAAGGTGAATTAAAGAGTTTCCAAGACAGGAAAAATCTTAAGGAATTTATCATCAACAAGCCAGCATTACAAAAAATGTAAAACGAACTTCCGTAAAAAGAGAATAGTATGTAAATAGAAAATAGAAATAACAAATACAAATAATAAAATGTACCTATCAGTAATCTCTTTAAATGTAGATAGATTAAATGCTCCAATCAAAAGATATAGGGTAGCTAAATAGATAAAAAAAAAAGACCCATGCATATACTGTCTACGAGAGACCCACTTCAGATCAAATGACATTCACAGATTGAAAATAAAGGGATGAAAAAATATATTTTACACAAATGGAAATGAAAAAAAATTGAGGGTGGTGATACTTATATCAAATAAAATAGACTTTAAAACAAAGGTTACATAATAATAGATTTTTAAAAAGAGGGCATTATATAATGATAAAAGGATCAATAAGTCAAGAGGACATAACCCTAGTAAACACATACACACTCAATATACATAAAGCAATTATTGACTGACATAAAAGGAGAAATCAATAGTAATATACTCATAGTAGGAGACTTTAATACCCCATTGACACCAATGGACAGATCTTCCAGGCAAAGAATCAACAAGGAAACAATAGACTTAAAAGACACACTAGACCAAATAGATTTAATAGATATTTTCAGAGCATTCTACCTCAAAGCAGCAAAATATACATTCTTCTCAACTGCACATGGAATATTTTCCAGGACAGACCACATACTAGGATACAAAACAAGTCTCAAAAACTTTAAGAAGATTTAAATCACATCAACCATCTTCTCTTATCACAATGGTATAAAACTAGAAATCAACAAAAAAACTGAAAAATATGCAAACACATACAGGATAAATAACATGTTACTAAACAATAAATGTGTTATCAATAAGATTAAGGAAGAAATCAAGAGATACCCAGAGATGAATGAAAATGAAAACACAATGATTCAAAATCTGTGGGCCACAGCAAAAGCAGTCCAAAGAGGGAAATTCATAGCGATACAGGCCTATCTCAAGAAATAAGAAAAAGTTCAAATAAACAATCTAACCTTACACTTAAAAGAATTAGAAAAAGAGCAACAAACAAAGCCAAAGTAAATAGAAGGAAGGAAATAATAAAGATTAGAGAGGAAGTAAATGTAATAGTGTCTAGAAAAACAATACAAAAGATTAATGAAACCAAGAGTTGGTTCTTTGAAAGGAGAAAAAAATTGACAGACTCTTAACCAGACTCATCAAGAAAAAAATAGGACACAAATAAATAAAATCAGAAATGAAAGAGGAGAAAAACTATGGACTCCACAGAAATACAAATTATCATAAGAAAATACTGCAAGCAATTATATTCCAACAAATTGGACAATGTAGAAGACATAGACACATCTCTAAAAAATACAACCTCCCATTACTGAGTCAAGAAAAAACAGAAAATCTGAACTGACCAATTACCACCAGTGAAATAGAATCAGTAATCAAAAACCTCCCAAAAAACAAAAGTTATAGACCAAATGACTTTATAAGCAAATTTTACCAAACATTCAAAAACTTATCATCTATTTTTCTTAAACTATTCCAAATAATTCAAGAAGAGAGAAGGCTCCCTAACTCCTTTTATGAGGCCACCATTACTTTGATTCCAAAACTAGGCAAAGAAGTTACAAATTAAGAAAACTATAGGCCGATATCTCTTATGAACATTGATGCAAAAATTCTCAACAAAATATCAGCAATAAAAATTCAGCAATATATTAAAAATATAATACGCCATGAGCAGGTTAGATTTATTACTGGGATGCAAGGTTGGTTCAATATCCACAAATCGATGTGATACACCACATTAATAAATCAAAAGATAAAAATCATATGATCATATCAATAGATTTTGTTAAAAGCATTTGACAAAATCCAGCATCCATTTATGATAAAAACTTTCAGCAAAGTTGGAATAGAGGGAACATAATTCAACAAAGTATGACAAACTCAGAGCTAACATTATACTAAATGAAGAAAAGCTAAAAATGTTTTTCTTAAGATCATGAACAGAACAAAGATGTCCACTTTCATCACTTTTATTCAACATAATATTGGAATTCCTAACCACAGCAATCAGACAAGAAATAAAAGGCATCCAAATTGGAAAGAAAGAAATAAAGCTGTCATTTGCAGATCACATGATACTCTATCTAAAGAACTCCAGTGATTACACCAAAAAACTATTAGAACTAATAAATTCAGTAAAATAACCGGATACAAAATTAATATTCAGAAATCAGTTGTATTTTTATACACTAATAATGAATTATCTGAAAGAGAAATTAAGAAAACAATCCCATTTATAATTGCATTGAAAAATAAATAAATAAAATACTTAGGAATAAATTTAACCAAAGAGGTAAAGGACTTATACTCAGAAAATTATAAGACATTGAAGACAGAAAGTGAAGAAGATACAAATAAATGAAAGCATATACAGTGCTCATGAATAGAAGAATTAACATTATTAAAATGTCCAGACTACCCCAAACAATCTATATGTTGAAAGCAATCTCTATCAAAATATCCAAGGCATTTTTTACAGAACCCGAACAAATAATTCTAAAATTTATATGGAGTTACAAAAGACCTGAATAGCCACAGCAACTTTAAGAACAAAGTAGAAAGTTTCACAATACCTGTTGTCAAATTATACTATGATCTTATAGCAATAAAAACATCATGGGATTAACATAAAAACAGACACATAAAACAATGGAACAGAATAGAGTCCAGAAATAAACCCATGCCTATATGGTCAATTAAGCTATGATAAAGGAGAAAAGAATATACAATGGGGTAAAGACAGTCTATTTAGGTGAAGGGATTAAAAAGTACAAATTTGGTAGTTACAAAATATTCATGGGAATGTGAAGAACAGTATAGAGAATTTAGTCAATAATATTATAATAATTATATATAGTGCCAGGTTGGTATTAGACTAACCAGGGGCATCACTTTATGATTAGACAAATGTCTAAACTGTATAAATGCAAATCCCTATGCTGTACACCTGAAATAAATATAAAATAATATTTAATGTTAACTCTAATAAAAAACTGTAAAAAAATTTAAAAGATAAGCAAACTCTCATGTCCTAACTTAAATATGTAGTCACAAATTCCTTATGGTCTCTCAGCACTGTCATTAATATTATTTCATTTCTCCTTTCATTTCCCATTCATTCATGTGCTTTCTGAGATGACTGAACCTCATCTTCTTTTCTCTAATCAAAACATCAAACTCTCTTCCCTTTATTTATTATTTGCTGTTTTCTGTTCTTTCTTAATTTGCTAAATAATTTTTTAAATAAATAAATAAATAAATAAATAAATAAATAAATAGTGCTGGGAAAACTGAACAGATATATGAAAACAAAATGAAACTAGACCACTCTCTTACACCATATAAAAAAATAAACCCAAAATATATTAAGGACTTAAATGCAAGACCCAAAACCATAAAACTCTTTGAAGACAACATGAGCAATAAACTCTCTGACTTTGCTCTTAGTAATATTTTTTTCTGATGTATCGAGCAAGAGAAACAAAGGAAAAAAATGGTACTGTATCAAAATAAAAACATTTTTGCACAGCAAAAAAAAAATCAGCAAAACAAAAAGACAACCTACTGAATTGGAGGAAATATTTGCCAATGAAACATCTGATAAAAGGTTAATATCTAAAATTTATAAAGAACCCATATTACTCAACACCAAAACAAACAAATAATCGAATAAAAAAAATGAACAGGCATTTCTCCAAAGATGACCAATAGACATATGAAAAGATGTACATCACTAATCATCAGAAAAATGCAAAATAAAACCACAATGAGATATCACTTCACACCTGTCAAAATGGCTTGTGATCAATAAATCAACAAAGAAGTGTTGGCAAAGATTCGGAGAAAAGAGAACACTCATGCATTGTTGGTACAGCTACTATAGAAAACAGTTTGGAGATACCTCAAAAAATAAAAAATAAAACTACTATATTACCCAGCAATTCCACTCTAGGTATTTACCCAAATAAACCCAAAACACTAATTTGAAAAATATATGTACCCCTCTGCTTATTATAGAATAGAATATATGGAAACAATCTAAGGATCCACCAATAGATGATTGGATAAAGAAATTTTTGGTATATATATATAATAGAATATTACTCAGCCATTAAAAAAAGAATGAAATCTTAACATTTGCAACATCATAGATGAACCTGGAAGGTATTATGCTCAGTGAAATAAGTCAGACGAAGAAAGACAAATACATATTAGCTCACTTATATGTGGAATCTAAAGAACAAAATAAACAAACAAAAAACAGAAATAGACTCACAGAAGCAGGGAACAAGCTGATGGTTGCCAGAGGGGAGTGTTGGGGGGCAAGTGAAAAAGGTGAAAGGATTAAGAAGTACAAATTTGTAGTTATGAAATAGTCATGGAGATATATAGTAAAGCATAGGGAATATAGTCAGTAATATGGTATTCATTATGTGTAGCGCTAGGTAGATGCTAGACTAGTCAGGAGGATCACTTTGTAAACTGCATAAATGTCTACCCACTATGCTGTTCACCTGAAACTAATATAAAATGATATTGAATGTCAAATGTAATTAAAATATAAAGAGGAGAGTAGGTGAAGGTGAATAAGAGGTTCAAATTTCCAGGTATAAAATAAGTCATGAAGATGTGGTGTATGGCATAAGGAATATAGTCAATAATATTGTCATAACTTTATATGGTGTCAATAACTGCTAGTCTTATTGTAGTGATCACTTCTTTAGGTATATAAATGTTGATTAACTATGGTATACACTTGAAAGTAATACATTATATGTTAGCTATATTTTAATTAAAATCTTTTTCAAAAAGAACTAATGTTATTGGCAGTATTTTCTTTCTTAAGTCATTGGAGTTTACCTAAAAACTTTCTCCCTTTGGCATCCCAGTCTGTTAACGATGCCCCCCTCACCTGACGCAAATGTCACCATTCAAGAATGATCATTTTCTTCATCCTGTGGCATTCAATTAACCATTTTTTCAAATGCACTATGAAAATTCTATGTTTTCCTCCACTCTAGAAACAAATACTCTATAAATTATTACATTTATGAATTAAGACCATTCTACCTCAGTAATATTAATAAGAAATCACTATGAGCCCATATAATTCAAAGATTCAAAAGCAAAAATGTTGCATTTTACAATTCTGAGGTGTTTATTTTTGTCATATACTTACCAATGCTTAAGCTCCTTTCCTGGGATGCAGCACATTGATAAACCCAGAGTAAAGAATATAACCATCTAAATTTCCATTCAGGCTTTCATAAGCTCTATTTACAATAACCAAGGTTTTATAATAAGAAATTTTTTATGTGTAAACTTAAATTTCTTATTTATACACAACTTTTGGGTAAAAAAGGACAAGAATAAATTTTAAGGCTAATTTCAGTTATTAAAATTCAAATTCTACCAGAGGGTAGGAGGAGAGGAGAGGTAGATGAGTTAAAAGTGGTCAAATATGTGGTGACAGAAAGAAATCTAACTACGGGCAGTGAACATGCAATGCAAAATATATATGACTTACTGTTAAATTGTACATTTGAAACTTATTAGATTTTGTTAACCAATGTCACCATACTAAAAATTTTTTTTCCTCAAGAACAGTTTCTTGTTCTGAGTGTTTTTTTTCTGTATCTTATTTTTATTTTATAAAATAAATCAATTTAAAGAAAAAAAGAAAAAATCAAATTCTGAAATATTTGGTTTAAATAACAAGAACATATTCTTCTCAAGCCTGAAGAAACTTGCTAACAAGTCTGTCTGGCTATATATTTTATACTTATTACATATAAGAGTGTTGTTTACTCCACTAATGAGTACAGAAAGCCAGCAGATGTCTAGAACCAATTTGGCAGCTTTTAAACATTATATCCATATTCCAAGAATCCAGTAGCTGAAAATAAAATTTAGAAGCCACAATGTCAGAATTCTGCCAATGCTACATCCACTGGATATCTAGAATTAAAAGATCATAGTGCAATATAAATTTCCTCTTTTAAAGTAGATAAAAAGATTGGTTAAGCATATCCAAGATATTCACATAGCATGATCAATAACATAGTAGCAATCTTTAAATTTTCCCAACATTCTTAATCTTAAATATTGAATGATTTTAGAGACCGAAGGGGAAAGAATCAAAAAGGGGAGGTTGGGGCTTATATCTTTGGAGGCCTTAGAGTAATTGGATTTTCTGTAGAAGTCAATTTAACAATCATTAATGCCTACTCGTAATTATCTGCTTCTGATCCTAACTTATTTTTTCTTAAAAAAAATTTTATATTTTTATTTTTTCAGTTATAGTTGACATGCAATATTATATTAGTTTCAGGTATATAATAGAGTGATTAAACATTTATATAACTTAAAAGTGATCACCTCAATAAATCCAGTACCCATCTGACATCATACACAATTATAGTACTACTGATTGTATTCCCCATGCTCTATTCTACATCTCCATGAATATTATGTAACTACCACTGGGATCACTGATCATCCTTATAACCAGTGCTTTGAACTCTGCATCTGGTAGATCACCTGTCTCCATTTTGTTTAGTTCTTTTACTAAAGTGTGTTCTATTCTTTCATTTAGGACATTTCTTTGTCTACCTGTTTTGACTGCCTCCCTGTATTTGTTTCTAGGTAGGGCTGCTATATCTTCTGGACTGAGTAGAGTGGCCTTATGTAGTCGATATCTTATGGGGCCCAGTGGCACAGTCTTTGTGGTCAACTAAGCTTCAGGTGTGCCTCTTGTATGGGTTGTGTGTGTTGTCCTTTTTTACTTGAGCTTTGGTTGCTGCTTATACATCAGTGGGAGTGGGAGAATGACTTTCAAAACTGATTGATTGTGAGGACTGGCAGTGACTACAGTGGAGGAGCTGTTGTGCACGGGCTGACCCTATGAGCGGGATTCGTTTTAGCAGGAATCTGGTGCCTGCTGAGTCTGCCCTTTGAATATATCATCTGCAGAGGTTGTTGGGTGGTGCTCTGGTTTGGTCTAAAGCTGGCCATCAGGTGTGCTTGCTGGTTCTGGGGCCTCTTGGGAGAGGTTCTGTTGCAGATCAAGTTCATCCCTTCTTATATGCTTCCTGGGACCACTTGGTATGAACTGCACAGTGATCTGCAGATGGTTACCACTTGTGCTGGGTTTCGAGATCCCGAGGAGGGGTTTAGCTCTGCACCCAGGCCAGCTGCTACTAGTGACAGGCTTGGGGCCGCTTAGCAAGAGGTAAGGGCATGGCAAGACAATATGCTGCTTGTTTGGGGTTTGTGAACATTTGAGAGATTTTAAGAAAGTCTGCAGCATGAGCCAAGACAATCCATTTGTATGGAAAAGCCACTGGCAGTGACTTGTTTGGGCCTGCAAGGTGAGTGGAGTGAGGATCTCATGGAATCACCAGGGTAGGGTAAGCAGTGTTAGCTAGATTGATAGAACTCAGATATCATGCCTGTCCAAGTCTATACACTGGTTGAAGGAAATGGTCAACAAAGAAACAATGGCTTCTGCCAGCACTTTTATCTGAGAGAAAGCTGCCCCTCTAGTCTTTGCCCTGAAGCCAGACAATTCATTTCTTCTCTGTATGTCCCTGGCACCTTTTAAGCTGCTGCCCTAAAGCTTAATCTCAGAGCTAGTGAGTCTGTCAATGGTAAATTCTAGCATGGTCCCTTTAAGAGAAATTCCTGGGACTTTAGCTACCCTGTCTCACTCAGCCACAATCTCCACTGGGTGTCACAGCCAGACACCATTGGGATTTTTCTTCCTAAGACAGTGCTCCAGGTTTGGCAGCCTGTGTGGAGCTGAGATCCCTTGCTCCTCAGGGTGGACCTCTGAAACTGAAATATCTCTCCTAATTCTCAACTGCCATACATGGGTATGGGCCCAGCCTGTTTCTCATTTCTGCCTCTCCAGTCTTTTTTTTTTTTTTTATGGTGACATTGGTTAATAAAATCCAATAAGTTTCATTGGTACACTTAATAGTAAGGCATATATATATTTACACTGTGTGTTCACATCCCATAGTTAGATTTCTTTCTGTCACCACATATTTGATCTCTTTTACCCCATCTACCTCCTCCCTGCCCCCACTCCCTACCTTCTGGTAAACTCTAGTCTATAATCCATGTCCATGAGTCTCTTTTTGTTTGTCCTATTTCTTTGTTGCTTTTAGATTTATATGTCACATATAAGTTATATCATCCAAAGTGTCCTACAATAGATGAGTGGATAAAGAAGCTGAGGTACATATATATACTGGAATATTACTCAGCCATAAGAAGAGATGAAATACTGCCATTTGAAACAACATGGATGGACCTCCAGATAATCATGCTGAGCAAAAAAACCCTCCAGTCTTGATGTGGTTTTATCTGTATATCCTAAGTTATAGGACTTTTGCTTAGCTAGACTTGAGGCAATTTTCACTGATAGTTGTTCTACAGTTTACTTTTAATTTTGATGTGGTAGTAAGAGGTGGCAAGCACAGAATTTACCTACTTTTCCATCTTGACTGGAACTTTCTCAACCTATATTAATCTATTATTTGTTTAAGTGTTTAGACATGTTTTAAACTACTTTCTGGGGAAGATGATGAATAAAGAACCACTCTGATTCAACCTGTAAAGAATAAGACAGGTCTTCATCTGAAAGATAATACATGTCAGACTCTTAAATTGACATGGTAAGATGTTACTTCTACTACCTGAATATTTTTTGAGACATATTTATAGTTAATAAGTAAAATATGGTACCTCAATTACCATGTCAATTATAATATTGTACTAACTGCAAATTGGTACTTATAAACTCATGTGAAATGTTTGTAATTAGGAAAATATTTCCTAAGAGGCTCTTATTTTTTTTCTTTGTATTGTGGTATGACCTTTATAAATATATTGTTAGGCCAAAATGGAGATGTTTACCTGACTATATTATTAGTTGCACAGACATAAATTTCTTTAATTGTAATTTAATTATGGTTCTTGGTAACTTCTATTTAACTATACAAGAAATACTCATTTGAAAATTGATTCTGCATCTCTTTATTCTATAAAATCTTACTGACAGCATATTAAATGCCCATATACTCTTTAGGGGCTGAAAATAAAAAAGTCAAGGTCAGATCTCCTAAGAAATTTCAGCTTAGACAAAAGGACGTATAAATTATAAAAATATATAAATATACAAGGTGATATATGCACGGGTTGCAATATATCCATGATGCTAAAGGAGTACAGTATTGATTCTTACTTAATACTTAATACTGTAACAAAATACCATTTCAATTATGTTATCCAATACTTGCTATTCATGGGAATTATGTTTATTTCCCCTGGAAGTCAATGAAGAAAGTTTATTTCCATAGAGAAATTTTATGTTTTCTTTTATTGTATTATGAGAAATAAATAGACTAAAGTAATTTACCTTTTCATTCTGAATTTATTTAATTGCAATAACTCATGCTAAGTTCCCGATACATTTTTTATGTCTTCTCCAAATCAGCTTTTGATGTTTACTTGTAAGTGCCTTGTTTTACACGTTTTTGAATTGCATAATATTAAATCCCTTTGAGGTTTCAAAGGGATTAATTTGGGCCTCAAGATTGTAAGTAATCTAACCAAAATGACATAGCTAGTTACTTGCAGAATTAGATTAGAAGCCAAGTCATCTGAATCCTAAAATTTTATTTTAGTTATATCAACTTTCCAAAATATAAACTAGAAATAGATGGTGACAAATCAGAAAATGAGGAACAGAAAAAGGAAGAGAAGAAAACAAAGGAAAAAAAAGAAGGTAAAAAATTTGAAGAATTCAAATTTAGCTTTCTCAAAATTTAGATGTAAAAATTTAAAGAATGCAGTCAAAAACTTTACCATAAGGTGAAAATATTATCCTCTTGGCAATTTTTCTGAGGTAAATAAACAGCTCTGAATTCAAATTAAATGTTTATAATACAGCAGAACATGATGTACATGATGTATCTTTCTTTATGGACATTGGTATACGTGAATTTTAAGTTATAAACATGAACAAGTCTATTTGTCCAGACACTTGAAAAACAGTGAGAATAACTCTTGCCTCTTCTGCTATATTTTCTAAATTAGTCTGTTATTTTTAAGACATAAATGCTAACAGCTCAGGCCTCTACACGTCTTACTAATATCTAGGTCGGTATAAGTCCTTGATTCATGAGGAGAAATAATTTATTAATAAATATAATTTTAATTTCTCTCTAAAATATTTATAAACTGAAAAACATGTTTGTGTCTTTATGTTTGTAATTTGCAGTTAGGAAAATAGTATCATCTACTTTAAACTGATGAGACTAAACCTGCAATATATGTCATGTTTGTTTGACCATATAAACTACCTCAATTTTATACAAGTTTCTTAATGTTTAAAGAAAAATCACATGCTTTGGATACCAGACAGTGCTCACTGAGAATTGTTTCAATTTTTCATTGCTACATAACAAACTGCCAAAAAAATTAGTGATTTGAAATAATTTATTATTACCTTTCAATTTATTGAAACAATGATTTTAAGTATGGTTATTATCATTATTATTTATGGTTCTATGGGCTGACTGGACTCAGCCAAGCAATTATTTCTTGCAGCTGGGACTGGAATTTTCTGACAGATCAACTGGCTAAACCACCAAGATGGCTACCTCACATGATTGGCAGTTGATGCTACCTATTAGCTGGAAGCTAAGCTGGAGCTGTAAATCAGCACACCTACAATGGCCTCTCCATGTGGCATGGACTTTTGGGCTTTTTACAGAATGGTAACCACATTTCCATAGGCAGAATCCCAAGGATTCTAAGATGCCCAGTCAGAAACTGAAAGACTTTGTATCATCTAGCTTCAGATGTTCCAGACATCACTTCCACTAGATTCTAATCGTTGAAACAAGTTACTACAAATAGTCTAGATTTAAGAGGATGGAAATTAACTGCACTTTTTGATGTGAGGAAGAGCATGTGTATTCCAGGAAGAAGGACCTGATAACATCCATCTTTGGATATTATGTACCAAAAGAGGTCCCACTAGTATTCTCACACAAATAAAAACTCCTCTCAAGACTACATGGAAATGGATTCGGGGATACATGCCAGCAAAATATTCTTCAAGTGTATAAATTTATGATTTAGATGCATCCCCCCATAAGTTTTGCTCTGAAAAAGCTGGTAGATATGAATTTATCCTTTAACTTTTAAAAATGAATTATTATATGTTGTTTACTTTCCCACTAAAGAACTTCAGTGTTGCTTTCTTTGTACAATGGAAATGAAACAGAAATCAATCATTAATTTTTTATTTGTCATTATGTTTTTCTTAACTACCTTTGCATTTTCACTAATGACCAGTTATTTTCAGTTACAAAAGGCTGTCAAGATAATTATTAGTGAACATAAAACCATGAATGAAAAAAGATATATTCTATACACACAGATATTAAAAGCAGATAGATGAACATCCCTTTTTGAACATATGATTTTTATTTAACATATTCTGCTAAATTTATCTGAATGCTTTCTCCAGTATAAAATGAGAAAAAACACTAAATATAGTTGTATTGTACATCTCAGAGAGATTTTCTTCATTAGAAATTTAAGAACACCTCTATCACATTTTACACAGCCTTTTAGCAAGCAATAATACTTTTAGTCATATCATTTCCTTTACCTAGTTCATATTAATATTATCTTCAAACATTGTTTGGGTTCAAGGGTCTTATCAGTTATTATTAAAAACAGCATAAATCTCCCACAAGAAAATGTTTTTTGATAAGCAATTCTATTAGAATTCTTCTTCAAAAATATTTTCAATATGCTTATTGTCTTACACATCTACAAATATTCTCACTTGTTCATGCTAATACCTTCCCTCTTGTTAATTATCAATAAATTTATCCACCCTTAAAATGCAAATTAGCACTGTAGTTACCATTAATTTATGGGATTATTTAGTTTATATTTTATCTTATTATTTTATTTTTGTAATATTGATAGAGTTGTTTTTTTTTCTATTAAATTCAAAACATTGCCACGAATGCCAAACTACTCACTTCAGCAGTCAGGAAGTTTCATTTTGTAAATCAGTTGAGTGAATTCCCAGAAGTGATAACTTTAAGATTGCTTTGGTTAGGCTTCTAATACTTCTGCTGCTGTCGTTACCACCTGAGAAATACTATTCCAGTTTCTCAACAGGGTAATGTCACACCTGTGCACCTATAACTCTGAACAACAATGTATAGGTTATATAATCTCAAATGCAAGTGTAGGAATTTATCAAGATTCATTTCATATTTTCTAAATCTGCTCTGGTATAAAGTGATGTCTTGAATACATGTGAAACAGTTACTAACCAGAATGTTACTATTGTCCTTCAAGGCATTACCTAATCTTGAAGAATATCATGGGGCAAAGATTTCAACAGAAATTCAGCAGGATGAAAGAAGAAATCCCATTTTTGAAAAAGAAGTTGCAACAACTTGAAACAAAAATGGTTTGCAAGGCTGGTACTCTGACTCTGGATATTTTTTCGGGATCAAAGTGAGGATGCATGTTTTCTATCCTTACTAGTAGTAAAGAATAAAAGTAATTTCACAGCAGTATGTAGCAGGCAGTTAACTGAATAAAAATATAGACAGATCTCTGGAAGACTGTTAGAAGGACAAGAACAAAGTAAGCCTCATGAAAGTGGTGTATTAAACATATAATTCATAGGATGTCACCTAAATGAAAATCTATTTTGATTTTCTCCTGTTCTTTTAAATTTTTTTCAGTGGGAAAAGAAATGTTCCCAAACACCAGATATAAATTTGGATAAACCCAATGGGTATTCCCTTTTAGACAATGAATAGTAATTTGACATTATAATCATAGATTCAATTTAGAATACAGATTACTATCAAAACACTAATTGAAGGTGAATTCAAGAGTATCATTTCTTAAAACATTTTTTTTGTTCCTTCAGCTTCACCTCTACATTAAACCCTGAAGGAGGATACCTGCTTTCAGCTCCAGTGACATGGTGGCTCTCTACTATCTTCTTATATCAAGGCTTTCTACTCTAGCTGTGGTTTGGTTCACTAGGAGAGAAAAAAATTTAAGAGGATAGAAAAATTTGTACTTGAATTGGGTGGCTCCTCTATTTCTGCTTTTGGCAGGGGGTTAACACTGTCTTTATTTTTCTTTCTCGTTAGCTGATATTGTAAATTTTTCGGATATTTTTATTTCTGATAGTCTTTCTCATGCAGTTCCTTTGAACTGAGAAAACACATCTCTATTCTAATTGGATCCTTAAGACTCATTTCATATTCCACAAACCTAGTGTTTATCTCCCGTTTTTTTTAATTTTAATTTTTTTTAGAGTTCTATTAGAGTGTTAGTTTGACAACAAAATTGAGGGGAAGGTACTGAAGTTTTCCATACACACCTGTACCCACATTCATAGCCTCCTCCGTTATCAATGTTCCCCATCAGAATGTGCCTTTGTTGCAACTGATGGACCTATATTGACACATCAGTATCCTCCAAAGTTCATAGTTCACATTAAGGATCACTTTTCATGTTGTATTTTTATAGGTTTGGACACATGTGTAATGGCATGTATTCATCATTATAGTATCAGACTGATAATTTTCATTGCCCCCAAATCCACTGTGTTCACCTATTCATCCCTCATTGCTTCCCAGTCCCTAGAAACTACTGATTGTATTATCTTCATAATTTTGCCTTTTCCAGAAGGTCATATATTTGGAATCAACATGTAATCTTTTCATATTGGCTACTTTCACATAGTAATATGCGTTTAAATTTCATCCATGTCTTTCATCTTTTTTTTTCTTTTAAAAAGACTGTATTATATTTATTGGGTGACAATGGTTTAATAAGATTATAAAAGTTTTGAGTGTACAGTTCTGTAATACATCATCTGCATATTGCATTGTGTGCTCCCTACCCAAAGTCAAGTCTCGTTTCATCACCATGTATTTAATCCTCTTTACCTGCTTCTATCTCCCCCCATTCTCCTTCCCTCTGGTAACCACCATCCTGTGTCTGTCTATGAATTTTTTGTTTGTTTGTCTTATTCATCCACTTGTTTCTTTCTTTTTATATACTGCATACGAATGAAATCTTTACCTTGCTAGTGCTGAATTATATTCCACCAACTGCATGTACTACAATTTATTCACTTATCTACTTAAGAGCATCTTGGTTGCTTCCTAGTTTTGGATTATGAATAAAGCTGCTATAAACATGTGTGCAAGTTTTTGTGTAGACATAAGTTTTCAACTCCTTTAAGTAAGTACCAAAGATCATGATTACTGGATCATATGGTAAAGGCATATTTAGTTTTGTAAGAAACCACCAAACTGTCTTCCAAAGTAGCTGTATCATTTTTCATTCTCTCTGCAATGAATGAGCGTGCCTATTGAGTCACATCTTTGTCAATATTTGGTGTTCCTGCTTTTGGCAATTCTGATAGATGTGTAGTGGTATATTGTTATTTAATTTATATTTCTCAGATGATGTACCTTCTGTTTTTTGTTGCCAGAGTTCTTCAGCCTTTTAATCTCCCTATGAGACTGAATTCAAAATGACCTAATAGAATATAATTCTCATATGTCTTACTCATTCCTTGTCCAAAAAATTGAAGTTCAGGCTACTCCTATTGTAGCCATCTCTATTATTTTTGCAGACTTTCTCAGGCATGATAGGTTGTATTTTCCAAAATGGCCACAACAAAATTTTTCCTTATACATGCTCTTCTTACAATGCGATGTTCATATTCCTCCTATTAAGATGTGTGGCCTATATTCTCTAAAGAAACCTGGACCACATGGAGGGGCCAAGTATAAAAGTTTTGATTGACAGTCTGAGCTGAGGTGCCAGCCAGCATCAACAATCAGACATGTAAGGGATAATTCTTTGAGTCATACAGCCTTTGAGTCTTCTGTGCTGAGGCCTTAGATATCGTGAATCAGAGATAGCCTTGTTCCCTGCTGTAGCCTGTCTGAATTTCTGCATCACTGAGTCCATGAGTATAATAAAATAATAAAATAAATTGGACTATGAGGAGTGAACCAAGTACCAGACCTCTATATCCCCCACATGCAACAAATACATTTTGAGCTTGAAGTGGTCTGATGGATCCTTCTCAACTTGTACCATCATTTTATCTTTGCAGCAAGACAACAGATATTTTTACAGAAGTTTCTTCATAAACCTTCACCTCTAAACACAAATTCTTTCACTGGAAGAAGGGTCCAATAATGTGGAATGGATTCATGTTAAGTTTCACTGTAAACGCATATAATAATCTTTGCTGTATCGTAGTATTTGCGCGCCATCAAAACATCAATTCAAACATTTGTTACACACAGTATAAAGAATCCATAGAAGTCTGGAGTAGAGATGACAGGTTTTCTTTTTGTGGATCTCCAATTACAGGCTTCACATTTTATACCCACAGAGTAACCAGCAACAATATATGATTCAGCACAGACTCAAGGGCCAATCTCTAAAGGAAAAAAACTGCATTTCTGGAGAGGACAGGACTTCTAAAATGTTTCGTTTCCCTCAGAGTAAATAATTCATTATTCTGGCATGAGAATGGATTGGAGACTAAGTAGCCTGACTCCTTCCTAAATAGGCAGCCTTTCACTCACTCCTCCAATGCAAAAGAAAGGCCTTCTGCAAAGAGGCTTACTCTGCAAAGAGAGTAGATACACACATTAATTAGTCTAGTCCTTCATTTAGAGATATGAAAGGAAAGCAAAGATAACTAGTCTTTGTGAAAAATGAATCTCCACTTCTACACTTTCCCTCCAAAAATAACAGGCAATTAAACAAATAAACAGCTGACCTTAGATAATAGAAATATTTTTAAGTAGTATAAGAGTTATTCTAATGAACTTTTCTCGTCTGTACAGCATCCACTTTTTTCTTCTTTGAGAAGCACCCCTCTACCACTTTCAATGTGTATGGTTTTCATAGTGATTAACCTAGCCCCTGGTATTAAGGGTAGAAATATGAACAATGAGAATTTTGTATCCTTCTGGTAATGGTGATTTGTTAAAAATCTGTTCATATGACCAAAGTTGAGTTAGTAATAGTCAATGAATGTCATTCTCCTTTTCTGCTTGTCAGGTTTCTGTCATTTGAAACTGAAGACTCATAGATCACTAATAGATATTAAAGAAATTATTGCTCTATAAAATAAAAACAACAAAAAAATGAAGTGTCATGGAAATGAAGTAATTATACATTCAAAAAGTATTTTATAATAAAATTATTAATTTTTTAAATAATAAGTAGAGACAACAAGTTCTATAAAATTTGAAAACAAATTGGAAAATATAAAAGAAAAATTAATAGACATAAAAAAAATCAAACTAGATGGTCAAAAACTATATAAAAAGACACAAAAAATAGAGTATATATTTTTTTTCCTAAGGAAGTAGTTTGAATTTATATCTCATATCCTCTTTTCAAAAAAATAAGTTGATGATGAACTACAGAAAAAACATTTTAAGGCTAAATAAAAATTATTATTAAATTTAAATATTAAAATATAAGATTGAAATATTTTTAAAAGTCTAGTTTAACAATTATTTTTCTATTCCAGAAATAAATTAGTGCTAGATAATTCTTACTGATCTAAAGAAGACAATTTTTATCAACAACAAAACAATAACCTAATAACTTGAAAAACAAATGGGAACACAAAAAAATTGTATTGTAAAGGCATTTGTAAACAAAGTAATACATAGAATTACACCCTACAATCAAAAGTTCTAGAGAGCCATTAGACCATTATGCTGGCACAGGATTAGTCCTTAAGATTCATTTCATTCTCTATAGCTGTAATCATCAATGTTTTCAGCAAATAATATTTACATAATTAATACAGTTTATAGGTATAACCTATACACAAAATATGAAAGACTTAATTGTACTTACTCAATAGAATGTATATGTTTTATTTAAACCTTTGTGTTGTAAAACAATAATGATAATGATCATCATCATCATGATAATAATAATGCCAGATATGACAAGATTATGGTAAGGAGAGGGAGAAATGTAAAAGGATACAGTTTGCTCATTTAAAAAATCTTAAGTTTGGGGATCAAGAAATACCTCAAATAAAAAAGAATTAAAGATCAATGAAGAATTAGATAATTTAACAGCATACAAAGACAGGAGAAAATAATAAATAAATTAATGTAGGTAAGCATAATTCTAAATTTTCATTACATAGAGTGAGAATATACTGTTTAAATTTGTTAAATCCTGTCTATTTATTCTAGGTTATTAAGTTTGGTGTTATAAACTTTTTCTATTATTCTTGTATAATCTTTTGTATTTCTGCAATGTCTGTCATAATGTCTTCTCTTTCATCCCTAATTTTGTTTATTTGTATTTTTTACTTATTTCTTCAGTGAATCTAGTCAAGGGTTTGTCAATTTTATTAAATGGTGTTGGGAAAACTGAAAAGCCATCTGCAAAAGAATGAAATTAGACCGTTGTTTATCACTACGCACCAAAAATAATTCAAAATGGATATAAGACCTGAAACAATAAATTTTATAGAAGAAAACATAACAACTAAACTTGGACTTAAAGAGGATTTTATGAATTTGACCTCCGAGTCAAGGGAAGTAAAAGCAAAAATAAATGAATGGTACTATAACAAACTAAAAAGTTTCTGCACACCAAAAGAAATCATCAACAAGGTAAAGAGACAATCATCTGAATAGAAAAACATATTTGCAAGCAATGTCTTTGATAAGGACCTAAATCCAAAATATACAAAAAACTCATACAAATAAATAACAACAAAAAAAATCTCAAACAATCCAATTAGAAAAGGGGCAGAGGACCTGAATGGACACTTTTCCCTAGAGGACATACAAATGGCCTACAAACATGTGAAAAGATGCCCTTCATCGCTAGCTATTAGGAAAATGCAGATCAAAACCTCAATGAGATACCATCTCATACCTGTTAGAATAGCTATAATCAACAGGAAAAGTAATAACAAATGCTGGAGAAAAAGAAAGCTTCGTCTACTGCTGATGTAATTGCGAATTGGTACAGCCACTATGGAGAACAGTATGAAGGTTTCTCAAAAAATAAGAATTGATCTATGATATGATCCAGCAATTCCTCTACTGGATATTTAGTGCAAAGACTTGAAACCCATATCCAAAAAGATATTTGCACACCAACGTTCATAGCAGCATTATTCACAGTGGCCAGGGCATGGAAACAATTAAACTGTCCTATGATAGATGATTGGCTGAAGAAGCTGCGGTACATATATACAATGGAATATTATTCAGCCATAAGAAGAAACGAAGTACTGCTATTTGTGACAACATGAATGGAATTTGAGATAATCATGCTAAGAGAAATAAGCTAGACAGAAAAAGTTGAAATCCACATGATATTATTTATATGTGGGATATAAACCTAAAAGAAATGAACAGTACAAACATACAGAGATACATGGACATGAACAATAGACTAGTGGTTACCAGAGAGTGGGGAGGAGGGGGAAGAGGGAGGTAGATGGAGTAAAAGGGGTCAAATATGTGGTGACAGAAAGAGATCTAACTATGGGCAGTGAACATGCCATGCTATGTATATATATGCCTTACTATTGAATTGTACACCTGAAACTTACTGGATTTCATTAACCAATGTCACCATAATTATTTTTTTTTAATAAATCAAAAAAAAGTGCAAACATTTTATTTAGAATTGCATTATTCAACACAGCAACCACTAAGCCACATGTGGATAGTTAAAGATAAATTTAAATTCGTTAACATTAAATTAAATTAAAATTCATTTTGTTGGTTAAACTAGCCATATTTCAAGTGCTCAATAGTCATATATGGCTAGTGGCTACCCTACTGGGGCATGTAGTATAGAATATTTTTCTCATCTTGGAACATTCTATTGTACAACATCAGTATAGAATAGAATATATCAGTATAGAATAATGAGAATAAACACCAGAAACTAAAATAGAAATACTTAAGATGAGTTAATTCCAATGATTGGGTGTTGGAGTTGAAAACTGTTAGACATTTTTTGTTTTATAAACAACTGGGAGTTTAGATTTGTATTTTTATATTGCTATATTGTTTTTAAAATGACAAACATGTAATTCTAAATGAATAATCAACACAATTTATTAACTTCCATAAAATTACTAGTTATTAATTTTTAGAGCTATACATTCACTTAAAACCACATGAATGAGTAATGACAGATATAATTATTCAGAAAATATTTGATATCCTCCAAAATTCAGGTTGAATACAAAGAATATGAGTGAATATTAAGCTATTTATTAATTATATAATTCTAGGTATTTTATTCTCCATGTTTCACATTTTCAAATGTATATTCCTGTGTTATTGCCATTGATGGACTAGAATGGCATGGTTCCAATTGTTTCCATTTCACATATCATTAAAACATTATTTTATGCATTGTTTTTTGAAAGGCAAATACATATAAAAATTGGATTATCAGATTAACTGTGTATCTAAAAGGAGGGATGGTATACAAAGGAAATACTTAAAGACATGTAAAAGAAATACATTTACTTAAATTATTTTACATTTTTGCCAAGAATTTTCAGTTCAGGGAATCATCTTCTTATTCCTGTTATGGTAGCACAATAAGACTTTTTCTTTAGGAAAAGTATTGGCTTTTTTACCCACCAGATAATATTATAAAATACTTATACAAAAGAAAAAAGTCATTTCATCATTTTGAAATTCCGCATTACTACTATTGTATCTGTTTATAAAAGAATAATTTTCTTTAAATCATGAGACTTATAAAAAATCCTATTTGGCTTACAACATCTGCATCACCTCTGTCACATAGCAATGATTTTCTTTCCTAGTTATTTTTACATCTTTCTTTTTCTAATTCACCTCATAAGAGAATCTAAATATAAATAAACCTCAAATCTTATAAAACCAAGCAACAAGTGGAGAAATTTAAATACAACATACATTTGAATGCATGATATAGCTTCAGCCATGTCAGAGTATATATTTAGGAGAGGGAAGGTTAAGACCCCTGTAATAAAATATACTAAAACAATAACAGCTTTATGTTAGAGTAGTACAATAAAAGGGTACTTTTTTTCTTTTCAATTTTCCACTTATTTTGTTAAATTGTGCATTTAAAATGTAAATAGCTCAATTTATAATTTAAATAGGCTTTTTAAAAAATGTAAACATTTTATTTGTGTAATTAAGCACTTGAGCCATTTCTAGTTACTAACAATATCCAAATTTTTAGGAAGTCTTATGCTTTCTACCTTCAAAATATATGGAAAATTCATCCACTTATTCCTCTCTGCCACCACCCTAGTACAAAACACTATTATCTCACTCCAGGATTACTGCCTCAACCCTCTATATCTTTTCTTTGTTCCTAATCTTGATGGCATTACGAAGAGCAGACAGAGCACTTTAAAATGTAAGAATCATTGCCTTATCTCTTAGTACTATGTAATCTATATGCTTTGGCTTCATTATTTGTAAAATGGGTACAAGAGGACCTACATCATAGGGCTGTGAATATTAAATGGTCTAGCCTGTATAATGCATTTTGAAACAGTGTGAGACATGTGATAAGCTCTTAGTATATATTAACTCTAAGATGTAAAGTAAGTTCTATGAGAGCATGCTTTTGTGTGTTTCGTTCACTTTAATATTCAGTGCCTTGAAAAGATATTCCACATAGAATGCAAAACATAGTAGCTGAATAAATATGAACTTGAAGCATTGGAAGATAGGTGTTGTTTAAGAGAAAGATTTTTTAAAAACCGAGAAAAGGTATCCTACAAGAGTCATAAATAGATAGAATATTGAGCCATGAGAAGGAAGAATGAGGTCATTTGTGACTTCTCAACTAAGTCACAGTTGAGAAGATTCACTAAAAATATTCTATGACCTGAGGTTAATTTCATAGAATTAGATAAATTTTACCTACATAGATACATAGATGTGCAAGCTGTTTATGTGCATGCTTGTGTACATTTGGATCAACTTTCAGGGGTTGAAAGAGAGGCAGCATAGCAATTAACAGCACAGCTTTTGGAGCCAAACTGATTGGATTCAGGTCCTTGCTTTATCACTTGCTATATTACTGTGGGCAGTTTTGTGTTTCAGTTTTCTAATCTACAAAATCAGAATAATAATTTTAACTACTTCAGTGTTATTTTCACGATTAATTCAATTCCTACTTGTAATTAGTATTTCTAATTATTAACTGAAATTAATATTTGTATTTGGAACAGTATCTGTCATGTAGTAAACACTATGTAACTGTTTGCTAAGTAATATACAAATTAATACTTTTTATTTATCATATTTCAATATTTGTTTAGAAGATGATATTTTTACAGGATTTTTTTTTTTTTTACTTTGTGCTTGTGACAAAGTTATAGAAGGATATCATCAAGTGACAAACTTTAGGGTGGTATAAATGAAACAATGGTAAACAGATTCTCCAGCTTTCCTGTGAACTCTCACATTTAAAACATCTACTATCACGAAAATGGGATCCTGACAATATTTATATATGTAAATTGAAGTCAAAAAGGAAAACAAAACAAACAAAGATACACACTAGTATCTAAATGAAAAAATCTTGCTGCTGCTTTAACAAATCCTTAGGTAACAATATTAGTTTTGGAACGTTTACTACCTTTCTTGAATCCCTCAGGTCACTAATTTTATGGAACCCAGAGTAGGATAACAAACATAGTGGGCATAGCAGGGATCATGGCAGATTCTGAACCATTTTTAAAACTGTAGCATCAAAGTTTAGAATATTAGGCAAATAATGCTATTCAGAATAGAAACAATTTCTAATAATATTATGAGTTTCTATCAGTGACTACTTTTAATGTTTTCTAACCAATTCAATGTAATATGCAAAAAGTACATTGTATCAGGCTAGCTTTGAAGACAGTGTAAACACAGTAGTAGTTATTATTTAAAATGAGCTTCTTTTTTGTTCATGATAAACATGACTGTGCATGACAGAATTTCTATTGTAAGTATAAGCTGTTTTTTGTGGAAAGTTGAACTGTGTACACTCAATGTTTATATTGTTTTCAAATCTCCTTATTTTCCCCAATTCTCTCATTCTCTCTCTCTCTCTCTATATATATATATATATATACCTAAATCTATATCTATATCTATATAACATGTATATATATATTATATACATGTTATATGCACATATGTATATATTTGTGTGTGTGTATATATGTATAACAAGTTAGTTAAGTCTGGTTGAATTATTTAATCATTATGCATAATCTTTAGTATTGTATTTCATCTTAGTAAAAGTTCATGTACTAGCTTTCAGAAGATGAAGCAAACCATATTAAGGGTAGATTTAACTCAAGCACAAGTAGTAACTGTAGAGACCTCTGCCTTAGAGGGAAAGGGTATGATTCTTTTCTTCTTATGTAACTATAATAATTTGGAACTTCATTAAGGGATAACACAGAATGATTTGTATTGAAATAATTCATATAGCTGTGCCCTTCAATATAATACTAACTTCTGATGGTTAGGAACTAAATCCAAATAATTTCTGTACCTTGCCCATAATACTCAGCACAAATGCACATGAAATCTTACTTGCTAAATGGTTACTGAATTAGAAAAGTACTAGGGAGTATGTTTTCATTGAATTACAAATACACACACTCACCCATATATGTAATTTATATAAGAGATATGTATATTACATATACATATATTTTTCTTTTACTATATAATACCATACAACACAAGAAAAAGAAAAATATGCAGTATCACAGCAGAATAAACCATAGTACATTTTACATAGCCTCAAGTTGATTTTTTTTCCTGAGGTTTTTAAGATTTGATATGATGACAATAAAGTAAAATATCCAGCACTATTTTGAATTTCTTCTTTTACAAAATATTACTACATCCTTAGAGCAAAGAAAAAAATTCTGTAGTAAATAATGTTTTTGTTTTCCCCCTGATTTTATATATTTTAAAGCAAAGGGATTAAAATTAACTATGTTTAACTTTGTGAATTTTTTTTGGAGTCTAGCAGTCCACATACTAAAACATATAATTTAATCTTTTAATAATTTATATTTTAAAGTTTATGACATTTCAACAATCATATTGTTTGCTGAGTGTCTCTAAATTCTATATCAACAAAAAGACTTAGAAATTGTATCTATTCAAACTACTAAAGAAATACTTTAAGACCCGATGTTTTGACATACTTGAGGATCAACAATCTTTGTATTGCTTATCTTAACCTTAGACAATGCAAATTACAGCTATAAATAGATTAATTTACTCTTCTATCAAAATAAAATACTTAAGACTTTCTCAAGCCTTGAAACATGCTCAGAATTAAACATTATAATCCTTTCTTTTTTTCCTCAAAGGAGTTAATTGCAGGTAAAGGAGTTAATTGCAGGTTAAGTCTCTCTTTTCATCATTTAAAAAGCAAATAGTATTTGTGAACACTATTATTTCTACTATAAATGAAAGCTTAGATTAGTTTTAGTGTCATATATTCTATTTAACAAAAATGTAATCATTCTTACTTGAATCCAGACCACATATATCATGAAGAACAATGGTCTGAGAGAATACAAAAGAACTGTGAACAATATAGTACTTAAAAATAAGACATGAATGCTTTTCTGAATATGGGTATGATTTAAACAGACAAGTGCAGATAAATCTACATGAATATTACATCTGGTTCATTGAGTGGTTTATAATCTTGAAACTGTCACATGTCAGCAAATATATCAACACTGCT
Organism: Macroglossus sobrinus; assembly: GCA_004027375.1. Taxonomy (NCBI): domain Eukaryota; kingdom Metazoa; phylum Chordata; class Mammalia; order Chiroptera; family Pteropodidae; genus Macroglossus; species Macroglossus sobrinus. Next base: position 138,645 of record PVKZ01000227.1, on the reverse strand, counting down.
AGAAAATCAAAAAGGAAGTACATTTCTGTTTAGTAAAATTGCCTCCAGCTCACATAAGATAACCATGACAATATTTTAAAGAAAAGGTAGCTTTTAAAAACATTATTTTTACTCAAATTAACATTAACTCTTTTCTGAATGAAGAGAATTGAGCACATAAAAATAGGGGTCAACTAATATTTTAGAATGAATACACATGTGCACATTGTGTATGAGTGTATACACACACACACACACACACATACACACACACACATATATATATATATATAACTTATAATACAGTCAATGATTATGGTAATTTTTTCAAAATCATGTTTTACTTGAGGACATTATCTTTTAGACATGCAGTAAACAGTATCTAAAGTGAAGTGTGTTTTATTTTAATATTGAGAAAAATCCTGTCATTATTTTTTTCTTAAAAACCAAAAGTAGAATATGATTATTAGTTATCTGACCAGAAAAGTAATATGTCATACTTGACTATGACTTATTTAAACAAACAAAAATTGTGAATTGGAGATAGTGGTGAGGATAGAAATCCAGTTTAATCAACCTGTTAATGTTACTCTGAAGTAAATAATAGTTTATGCTTCATATATTGTAACTAAGTGTAAGTCCCTGAAATAAACTCTAGCTTTTCTGTTTGCTTTTCTTATCCTTCTTGCCCTTCTTCCCTCCCTTCCTTTCTTCCCTCCTTCCTTCCTCTATCTGTCTATTAGAACCATTCCTTTCTAGCTTAATTATAAAGAAGCTTTCTGGTGTTCTTTTTATACTATATTCTCAAAATGGTATACTCAAACAAAATGTTATTCTTCAATTTAAAACTTTGATATTAAAACCTTTTACTTGGGATTTTTTGAAATAACTTCTTTTAATTGGTGTTCCATTTAAAATAATCTTGCAAGTCTAGTTAATTTAAAAGCTAGAAGTTTAGAAATAGATTAGCATTGTTTACATTTCTAAGATAATAGTATACATTTTTTTAGTTTATCAGAATATAGTATATTTTAGGCATTTATAAGGAGTGTCTTCTTTGGACACAATTTTTCTTAGTGAGTTAATGAAGCCTGTAAAACTACTGTAACTCAACATTTAAAATTCAAATTTAATTATAAAAAGGTCATGGAAATATATTCTTTGACAGTATAGTACATAAAATGAGATCAGTTAGAATAAAAAAATCAGTACAATGAATCATTAAACACTTCCAAAAACATTATTTAGATATGATTTATATAATGTAGCCTTTTAAGTTTACAGTTTGTAAATTGTAAATTCAGTTTGCAAATGCCATGTCAACATGAGTAAAAATGGTAAAATCAGTAGCAAAATCAGATTTTACTCTTTTAAGTAACATATAAACTCCACACTTGGTTATCTTGTCAGAAATGATTTGTATGTATTTAAATTGGCGTGGACACCCTTAAAGAGAGCCAGTGTCTGAATTCGTAATGAGAGTGAAAATACACCAATAGGAAACCTTGCTCACATTCTAAAAGTCATTTGCATTTCACATTTCTCTCCACTTAGCCGAATAAGACGTGGGACATCTTTTCCTGTCCTTCACTCTTTGACTCCAATTGACTATAATGCAGTAATTGAAACCCCTTCAACTACAGTATGTGACACAAAAATCCACGGAGGAAACGCGTCGAAGGGGAGGATCGATCCTTCTGGAAGAATTCTCTTCCAGAATTCTCTCAACGCAGAACGCTGACCCCTTCCTTGTTTCTTCATCTACTACTCTCCTGACTCCTGCCACTGTGCCATTTGCCTCCTGTGCCCTCTGCCCACTTTGAAAATATCGTCTACCCCTTATAATACCACTGCTTTCTCTTCTCGGTTCACTTTTCGCCATTGCCATACCTTTTTTTTTTTTTTGCAAAGCATTCTGATGAGTTTTGAGATGGGCTTTTCAACCTCACTGGACTGTGACAGCCTAAGTCACCTTAAGAATGAGTATGACCATGATAATAACAACAGCGAGTAAAGTATTACAGAACTCCGCACACTAGCAATACGGGTCCTTCGGCGAGCCCTTAACGCACAATGTTTAGCCCGAGAGCATTCCTCCTTCCTTTTTGGTTCCTCGCGCGAGGAGTAGTCTCCACCTGCAAACAGTGGAGGCATTTTGTTGTCGACTAACCCCCTCTAGCGCCGAACTGGCAGCATCCGAGCCGCCGCCATCAGGCTGGCAGAGAGCGCGGGGCTTGGCGGAGCTCAGCCGCGCTCGTGGCTCCGGCCCGGCCCTTTGTGCCCGCGTCCGCCGCGGGGCGAGAGTGTAAGGGCCACCGACGCCGAGACCTTCGTGCTGCCCCGGCCCTAGCACCGGGCCCCGTGGTCTCATCGAGTAGCAAGTGCCACAGCTTCCGACCGACCCCAGCGAGCGCGGAGAGGGAGTGGGCACCGCGAGAGGGCGGCTCACGAGCGAGAGCGGTCATCCCGCCGCTCACTCCGCGCTGCGTTGGAGGTGGCCACGAGCCGTTCAGTCTTTGGGCCGCTCGGAACGCGTGGGCCGACGCCTCCACGCCGCAGGCGCTCTGGAACCCCAGAGCCCACGGCGGGGACAATGCTCCTGACCTCCACCGCGAAGTCACCGCCGCACGGCGACCCGAAGACCTCAGTGAAGCCTGGCGCCAGGCGCCCGTTCACAGACAGCCTGATGTGACTCTCCTCTGCCGCTGGCGCCCTTCATTGGCTTTAGGACTCGAAGCAGCGGAGGCGGCCACAAAGCTGAGGCGCTCGCCCTGGTGGGCAAGTTTGGGCGACTTGCGCTGAGGAGCGGTCCGGCTGGTCCGCCGCCACCAAGCTCGCGCCGGACAGAGACTACTCAGACCCCCCCAGCAGCGGAGCTGGCGGAGCTGCGGAGAGGTCTGGGGGAGGCGGTGTCGGGAGCTGGGTAGACCTAGAACGCTCGGCGCTGCTGCGGCTAAATGAGAAGCAAAGTGCTTGGGGGACTAAGTGCAACCTCAGAGAAGCCCGGAAAGCAGCTGCCAAGGCCGAGGCGCAGCGCAGACGCGGCCGAGTTTAAGTGTCAGAGTGAGAGCTGCTGCCGTCGCCATACGGGCGAGGGGCTGAGGACGCAGTTCGGCACCTAGTTTGGACCGGCCGCGGCCCCCGCAGAGCCGCGTCATTCGCTCGGCTCTCCCCGCACAGGCTGGAGGAAAGTTCCCGCGGCCCCCGCGTGGCCTCACAGCTGCCGCCCTCACCTGCTTTTGGCTCTGCAAGTGCCCATTTCAGTCCAGAGAGGCACTCGGGCTGCTGCACCTGGTCGTTCCTCCCCCACCCCTGCCTTGAGGCGCTCTCCCCCGCCCCTCCCCCAAACCACAGCCCCAGCTCGCTCCTGCGCGCGCGCGCGCTTTCCCGGGCCCAAGTGAGTAGTCCTCGCGCGAGCGGGACACGGTGGTGGATGCAATTCCGCTCGCCTACAGCCGCCAGGAGCTCCCTGGCGCCGCAGGCAGCGTCCTCCTCCCAAGCAGCCGCGCCTGCACCTGGGCAGTCTGGACCTTCGTGCCCTGCCCTCGGGTCCTCGCGCGGGGGGCGCCCCGGGACACCCCCTGCGGGCCGGGTGGAGGAGGAAGAGGAGGAGGAAGAAGACGTGGACCGGGTACAGCTACCCTACACAGAACACCTGGCTGCGCTGTTGCCACTTCTCTTTAGGGAGTGGAGAACCAGGGAGAGCTATGGGGGGCTGCGAAGTCTGGGAATTTCTTTTGCAATTTGGTTTTTTCTTGCCTCTACTGACAGCTTGGCCGGGCTACTGCAGTCCCGTCTCCAACAACCAAGGTAAGGGACTGGGCGGAGAAGAGGGAGGAGGCGGGAGGAGGCGGGTGCTTTGAGGATCGGTTCTCTGAGGACCCGTGCATCGATCGCTTCCTGCAGGTAGGTAACTTGGTCCCGGGGTAGGATTCCCCAGGCTTCGCCCCACGAGGGGTCCAGGATGTTTCCTTACCAGAGCGCAATGCCCACATTGGTCACGACCTGCGGTCCCTATGTATTCCAGAGTGTCTTTAAGGGGATGCGTGAGCAGTTGGGTCCCACCACTGGTGGCCGCAGGACCGCTACCGGCCGTGCTGTCTCTACAGGAGACCAGTCCCCTGTCATAGGCTTAATGGAAACTTCTGGCTCTCAGCGGTCGCTCCTAGCTCGGTAACGGGTAGGGTCTCCCACACGCCTTCAGTAAAGCAGATCGTTTCCTCTCTACCCTGTGACCAACCTTTGCCTCCAGTAACTGCCGCTCTCGCCCAGCCGTAGCCCCCTTCCCCCATCGGGACCGAATGTAGCCCTGTTAGAAATTATTCCTAGACCAGATGCCCACAGATCTGTGTTTGTGGTTTCACTTCCTTGTGGGTTCAAAGGGACTGGAGGGAGATAAGCGTTAAGTGTGAATGTCCAAGTTGTGAATATCTTTTTCGTAAAGTCAAATCTCTCGCAGATTTTTTGTTTGAAGACTGTTTCGATAGGTAAAGTGGTAAAATGAAGGTAAATAGTGTGTGAAAAGTGAAAGGTTTACCGAATGGAAAGCCCTTAGAATTTTTTAAAAACATTTTCTTTCCTTCTTTTCAAGCAATCTTTATGAGACATATCTCAGTGGATTTCTGCTACGATTATTCAGAAATCTATTAAAAAATGTTACCTGCATCTTCTAAATACTCTTAGACTAGGCGTCGAACAACCGTAAAAGTTTTCCAGCATGTACCTGGCTGGATGCTTTCATTGGCAATGTGATGACCACGATATGTCACCTGTTATGTCACACTTTTCTAGACACTTCAAATGTAAAACTTCAGTTTTAGTTACTATTTAACATATAGAGCCTCGAAATAATTTGCAGATATAAAAATGGAGGTCAGATGATATTTTTGTGAGGGTGAGAAGGTTAAAGGATAAAGCAGGTAAAAACGCAGCCTTCCTTTTTTTCATAAACGTATATGACCATTTAATTTTATTTAGAAACATAATTATTCAGAACCAATATTTGTGTGCACATTTATATAGTTGGTATTTTTACCATGTCTTTCTAGTTATTTGTTTTTTTTTTACCTGCCAGATTGCAATAACAAATGCATATGTAAATTTTGAAATCATACATAACTGTCATGCCTTTGACAATTTATTAAAGAAGTGCCCCCTATAGTGCTATACTCTTCTATGGCCTATGGTGGTGTGTATGTTCACACACATCCCTCACTTGTTTTTAAGGACTATTGGCATTAAATATCTAAGGTGTAGTTTTCTTAATATACCCCTGTGAAAATAGAGGATTGTTAAAAGTAACATTATTTACTTGGTCTTTTTATATTGTAAGGAGGGAAAAATAAATTTTAACAATCAGAATGTCAGACATTTGTACTTTACGTTAGTATCTTGGGCTGCTAAAGAAATTTGTATTTTCAGAGTCAAGTTTACTAGAAGTATTTGTTATTTTCATCAATTAACATTTATTTAATCGTCAAGTTTCTATGAGACACTCAAAACCTTGAGGATACTAACAGAAATAAAACACATATTTGAATCTACAAATGACTAAAGTGCCATTCTACTAAAGTCTGTCAAGTGTTAAAGTATGAGCTTTCAGATATTCATATTAAATTTAAAGGCCTAGAAGAGTTAATTTTAACCTGTTGCATTAATTTTTATTTATTTTGATGACCTTCCCATACTTTTAAAAGGCATTTTACCCAAAATATTACATATAACATATATATAAAGTTTATGGTTGTTTTACCAATTAGCCTAACGTAATGTTAGTGAATAAGTATTACTCAGTTTATCCATCAGTTAAATAGGATCATTAAAAATAGTCTACTAAAATTCTGAATTTGAATTAATAAAGTAAAAACACTGGCTATGTATAAGATTGCACTTAGATAAAATAGTACCTGAAGGCTAAGTTGCATAAAATTTAGATGAGTTCTTTAAAAGAAAATTATAAATTGTGCTCAGATTTTTTCATCACACACAAGCGATTGCTTATAATATACTTTTTATAGCCTTAATCGTAGTGATTAGAAATTATGCCTTTTAATACTTGGGGATAACTTTTAAATACTGAAATTATACTAATGGTTAATAAAATCTCAAACTTCAAAATGTTATTTAATGAACATTTTGGAGATTCTTTTTAATTTGTAGTTTCGTAAATAGAAAACATATCTTACCAATTTTTAAACATTGAGAACATAGGGCAATATAGAATTATAGTATAGAATTATTAGTGTTCATTTTGCTAGTAACTTTTGTCTTAAAAGCTAATGGAATTCATGTTTTATTTTTAAAATTTATTATTTAATGGAAGGTTAAATTTTATTTTTATATTACTTGCCTTCTGATTGAGGATATTCACAAAGTAAGACATTTTAATGTTATGTATTTATTTTTACCAAATTATGTAAAATTCTTCAGAGTTGAAATGAAAGGCTTCACCTCCTTCCCCCTCCTAGTTTTTCATACTTAAGCTGGGTGAAATAATGATAACGACAAAAAAGGGAACTACCTCATTTTTAACATGGTGCTTAATGTGGTACTAAGAATAACTTAACTATAAGAAACAATCTTTTCTCTTGTCTTTTAACTGGCTGTGAAGCTGTGCCCTATAAAGATAAAATAAATCAATTTGACTCTTCCTATTACCCAACCGCCTTGACTTAACCAGAAATTAGAATTGCTTCCCAGATCATTTCATCTGTTTAATAAGTGAAAACATGATTTATGTTCATATTTCTCTTTATCCATTAATTTTTCCTCTATTTAAGAGCACAATGCTTATTAAGTGTTGGTACTTTTTATTTAAAAATAACAGATTTTGCCTTCTTAATATATATAGACTTTTATCTCTGTACTGACACAGGTGAATATAAAACAATATTGTTTCATATCTAAATAAGTATGTATATCAATTATAATGATTAGTAACCACCAGAGATTCACTTATTAGAAGATTACTCTGCTTTAGCATATAGAATTGTATAGCCTGAAAGAGTTGATGCATCTCTCAGGGTGTGGCTCATGTTTTCAAAAGTCATCAATGATATACTCAGATAACTCATTAAATCAAAATGTAGTTTGGATACAGGAATCTGGTGAGCTCATTTTACTGCTGAGATTGTATAAATTGATCTTTTTTTTTCTCAGGGGATTTAGTCACAAATGAAATAAATAAGCAAAACAGTAGTTTGACTTGTTAGTTACATTGAATTTATTAATTAGGATGAATTGAGTATAAAATTCACTGAGTTGTATGTAAATACAGGTAAATATATCAGAGCAGAAAAATATCTGCTTAATAAAATTCATAGTTTAAAATTAGTTGAACTGCCATAAGTATTGTTCATAAACTAAAATTGAATATTCTTACTTTTATAGAAAGGAAGGAATTGATTTTTTAAAGAAAGTTCAAGAGTTACCTTTACTGAAAATATTTTAAAAATTCATTAAATAAAGAAAATGGAATGATTTACAAAGATTATTTTTAAGATGCCTTTCACTTAGATAAAATTCATTTTCAGAGATAAGCTATTCATAGTTTTAAAGTTACAGGAGATTGTCATCATATACCTTCTAGTTAACGGTAAGTATAAAAACAACCTAGAATGTAATTTTATTATACATTTACAGATTGATATGTCATTGTGTAATTAGTTGTTATGGTTACTATTTGAAGTAGAAAGGTGAAATGTTTTTGATATACATTGATCATCTAAGTGTTTGCTCTTGATTTGGGATAAGACTACATCTAAAAACTTTTTATTACACAAAAATTATACAATGTTCTTTAAGGATCTCTTCTTCAAACTAGAAGTAACATGAATAAAGCATTTTTATTTGGATTTTCCTAAGAGGAAAAATATATACATAATGGCGTAAGACAAAATTAATGGTTAAAGTACATCTTTTTACTTTTTTATATTTTCAAACTTTTCTGTAAGAATTTGTGTTGCTCTTTGTTACAAAATTAGATATTAAGAAAAATATTAGGGTAGAAATCTTTTTTTTTTTTTTCTAATCATTGCTGATATAAATTACACAAGTACAAAAAGCATTATAGATTTCTTGTATTTCCTTCTACCAGTTCACTTTACCTATCACCATATATCAATCACACTCTTTTTCTCTTTATACACATGAGTACTTCTGACTTTATACTGTTTGTCCCAAATGGTGAAAGAATAGATCCTATTTTACAGCAATAGAAGTTTCTCCATTGTGTTCTTGACTCAGTATTTCTTGAGAATATAAATATGGTAGAGATTAATATATATAGTTAAGTAGTCAAAAAGTATTGACTGTCTAATGTACACTGTCAGTCATGTAATCAAACTAAATTTACACAAGATTAAACTTTATACAGCTACAGTATTTTTTTAAAATAAAAGTTATTTAAGGTGTGCAACATAGTTTGATATACTGCATCTACAGCATTCTGATAAACTTACAATTTCATTAGACTGACATTTCTTTAAAGAATGGAAATTATATTACTTCTGATTTGGCCTTATTAAATATTTATTTTTAGAATTAAATATTTAGATGATAGAGAAAAAAGATGTAAGGCAGACATCGTGTATGCTCTCATAAAATTTATTTCTAGTAGTACTTACAAAAAAAGGTAGATAAATAAAATGTTAAAAGTTTTTACAAATTTTATAGAGGAAACGATAAAGACTTCAAGATAGAGAGTATTAGGAGGGACCTACTATTTTAAATGAGATGATTAGAAAAGCCTATCTGGGGAAGTGACATTTAAGACATTCTCAGGGAAGAGAAAGAGTTAATTATACAGAGTAGGAAGAAGTGAATTCTTGGTAGGAAACTGCCTAGGCAGTGACTTTGAAGGGAAATGAACTTGACCCATTTGAAGAACTGAATCCAGTGTGATTGGAGCTTACTGAGCAAGGAAGAGAGTAGCATAGCTGCAACTGTGAGGTGTGAAAGATAGGAACCAGATCTCACAGAGAACAAAAGGAGCCATAGTAAAGAGTTGTGTTTTAGTATGATTGTAGGTAAAATAGGAAGCTATTGAGAAATTTTAACCAAGTTTCATTTTAAGAACATTAAAGCTAATGATTTAAGATATATTTTGGAGGTAGACTTTAGGGACCATCTTATTCTTACAGAGAAACAAATGTAGATATTCAACATTTAAGTAATTTTTTTCCAATGGTCCTCCCCAAATTTTCCATTATGCCCCATAACAATGACCTTGCTAAATAATTATTGGTAATAGGGGATGTAGGGTTGGAGTAAGTTGCCCATTTTGCACTTCAGTCAGCTCAAACTATGATTTAAAATGTTTTCATAGTACAGGTTTGCTATTTCAAACTTTTATACATAATGTACACATATTGGATCAACAAATGCAATTTATTTTTGCATTTTTGACATACTTTCCATTTCAGAGTGGATAATGGCATAGTGGATGAGGACATCTTCACATTGCAATGTAGTAAATCCAAAAGAGTCTAGTTTTTAGCTAATAAAGATCAGGAAGTTTGGCTTACATGCTAGTTCTATTCAGCCCTGTTATGGTCAGATTACTGTTATTGAAAATGAAAATTTGGGTGATACAAGATATAAAATAGGTGTATTTTCACATATTTTCTGTTAGTCTTTTCTCTCTGCATTCATTTAAATGAAAAGAAATGAAAGTTCAGAAAGCTCGTAAGCAATCTATAAAATTAGATCTTAGGATATATGATATTTTGGGTGGCTAGGGCAAAGGAAGAAATTGTTAGGTTTTCCACTAAACAACAATAAATTGCATATAATTAAAAATTTCCTGACCAGTTAATTATCCTTAACTTTGAGTTGCCTTTTAGTAATTTTATATGATTATAATTGTTAAATATGTAGAAACATAAAAGTCCTAATTTAAACAACATGCCTATATACTTAGTGTATATTTAGAAAATTAATTCTCTAGAGATGCTTCTTTTATACATTTTCAAATATTCTTAAATATATATTCAAACATACTAAATCTTATAGGATTTACTGGATTTACTTTTACTTAGAACGTTCTGGAAAATACTATTTTTATGGTTAGTCCCTTCAGTACACATTATGACTTCTTTTGGGATATACAATTTCAGTTTCCAATAATAAATCTTCTAAAACTGAATGAAATCATTCATTCTTTTGATGAATATTTATTGAAGGTCTACTCTTTGTATTTACCATATGTAAGGGTTCAAGGAGAACCTCTCCTCTCAGAATATATGATCTAGTGAAGAGATTCCAGTCTCCAGATCTGGCAAGAAAACTTTGCTTTCTTAAAATTAGATGCAAAATCAATGAGAAAAATTTTAAAAACATTTGTTAAATATGATAATATATAACAGTACTGTTAATCAACTTATAAAATATATATTCATTTATGTGGAAGTATCTATTATTTCATTATATTTTATCTCGAAGTTAAATTAAGTCTCTCAACAATTATATAATGAGCATCTTCCTGTGTCAGATATTTGCTTAGGATACAATGGTGATTATCATATAGTCTGTTATTTAGATGGTCAGTCTACTCTGTTGTTATTATATATCTGTGAGCGATTGGTATTTATTTTTTAATTACTTGCTTTTAGAAGATGAGGAATTTTATAGTAAATGAGAGTACGTGGCAGAGGAGTAAAGAAATACTACCAATATTTTACATGTTTTATTTGTAAAATTGAATTTCCTAATGTTAATTTTGTGAGTGGGTATATGCTCTAATTATATGAAACAGAAAACATGAATAAAAAATATTCATCAGTAAAAAATAAATATTTCACATATGTAATGGCATTCCGTGTACTAACATTTAGAGTAAGCGTAAAGCTCATTTGTTTATTAGACTGGCTTATTCTGGTTTGGTTGTTTAAGGTGGGTTACTTATTTAAAACAGTAATTCATGTTGAATGTGCAAGTTTTTAGTTTCAGATAACAGCAAGCATACCTTTTAGTTGAGCTTTGGAATGAAAGTGTGTTTTTTGTATATGTCCCAAAAAATAGAATCAGTTACTTTCCTAAGATACTGTTGAGTTTTCTGGCTATTGGCCTGTTTGATGATCTGTACTTGGTGGATGTAATTGAAAACTCATTGCTCTTCCTCCTATTTTATTTTATAACTTCAGGTGTAAAAGTCATATTTTTTGATAATGATAGATAACATCACCTTAGAAATGTGATATTCAGGAGGTAGAAATAATTATTTGCACTTTTAATGTTGGGTATCTTTATAGATATCTGGAACTGATAAAAAAAAAGCAAGCACTATATGTAGATATTTACATACATAATTTATTATGTTAATTCACTAATAATAGTAATTATTCATTAAGGCTGATTATACTGTATTATGATACTTTTTTTGTGGTACATGAGTATTGCAAAGAAAAACATGTTCTTAGCTAGTACATAGTGTAATATCTAGAATAAGGAAAGGCAATTACGATTTAAGAAAATCTATGTATGGAAATTTGCCTACCTTTGATGATTATAATAGATATCTTTGAAGACAGTTAATAAAGAGAAATATTTTGTATCCTAGGAAGTAAAAAGCCATTACATTAGTATGTATTCCAAGTAAGAATTATCTAAAATTATTTTAAATAATTGCCCTCAAATTTGAGTTGTTATATCTTAATATCACCTTAATTTTTACTTTAAATGGCAAAAATTTGTCCCTTATATTGCTATAAGATGACATATTAGTATTACTAAAGATAATAGAAATTAAGTGTATAATTGGTGAATTAAACTCTAGAGAGTCCAATAAATGTTATTTCAAAAATTATCTTAGACAACTGAAATTTATTTTTAAATATATTGCAGTAGCTAAGTAGATATAAACATACCAAAAAGAAAAGAAAAATAGGATAAGAAAAAAGCTGAATTATGGAACTATTTTAAAAAATAGTCTATTGGGTAAAGGAGTCTTTCTTGTTATATATATCTAATAGTACTCTTGGTTAGATCCCTTAATCTCTGCAGGTATAGAAGTATCTATTGATGACAAACAATCTTCACTAAAACTTTTTAAAAACAAAATACCAAAAATTTCCTTCCACTCTCCCCTTGAATTTAAAATATACTCAGATAATATTTATTTTGTGAATGTGAGTGAAAATAATTAGCAGTTGTCATTAATTGTGATAGGAACTAGCTGAAAAAACTAGTAGATAGTGTTGCACAAAATTATGAGTTATATCAGTTTCTAAAATTAAATAAATTTATATTGTTGTCCACTTGTTAACTATTAGTGTAATTTCTGAACAAATAAAAAAACCAAAATAACAAAGAGTATAATAGCCAGGAAAATTTTAGAATACGAGAACATTTAATGAGGAAAGTTCAGTGTTATCTTGGCCATTTTATATGCTCAATTTAATGAGAAAGCTGTCAGAAAAAAATCTTATTGTTTTTTGAAAAAGAAACACAAAATTTCAGAATTGTTGGTATAACATATTGCTTAGCATGGTTTAAAATAAGTAAACATTAACATGTTCCAATTGTATTATTTCCACGACTCCAAATGAGAGCAAAAGGATACCTATTGTACAATATCTTATTGTCTTACAGTTTTATAGTATAATATAGTATAGGTAAAGTTAATAACTTTATTATTATACTATAACTTTATTTTCTATAGATTAGAAAAGCTATAGTTCAGCCAAGTTATTAAAAAGAATAATTTGGTAATTTGTTAAATAAAAATTACATGTGTGAGAGCCTTTATAACATTCACTAGTTCATGACCAGAAATCTATATATGTATACATCATGTTTTAGATTGTTCAAGAGCCCTGTTATCCAGTAAAGCAGAATTAAAATTTAGGAATTTTTTAAAGGTTAGTATTCTAAAGGTTTAATATGCTTGTTAAAGATAAGTGACATTTCTTTTCTCCTAAAAATGTTACCCAAACTTTAAATTTAGATTAAATTGTTATCCTGTTTCTATTATAAAGTCCTCATACTTTCTTTTATTGTAGTGTAGCTACTTTTAAGCTTTTTGTTGATTCATTTTTATTAGATATAAACACTTCTAATATTAATTTATATGATTTATTCATATGTATATTTTTCTAGAATTCTCAAACTATTTCAACAATAAGTGAATATTCATCCAATTTTTAAATGAAATATATTAATATTTATTCTTTCCATTGTGCTGGGCACAGGAAATACAAAAACAAGCCATGGCCAGGAATTTCTGAGAGCTTAAGATTTAACATGAAACTATTTAATGAGACTATTTATATGTCAGTGAATAATTAAAACATTAATTTGTATATCAAAGTAATATGGATTTAGCTGTTCCATAGATATGTTTACATCTATGAACTATTGCTTACAAAGATGAAAAGATAAAAGTACTATTCTCAAGTATCTTGAAGCGATATATGGAGACACTGAGAATAAATATTAATTTAATATATCGTCCAAGACTTTATATTACTTCTAGAAATGAGGTAAGATTTGTTCATCTAGTCCAGCCTACCCTGACCTTAGGACAGTGATATGAAATAGAAGAGATATACCTAGTAGGTACTAGCAATGTAGCAAATATAAAAAGAAAGCAAATAATAGAAAATTTTGCAAACAAAAAGCTTGGTTACACTTGGTCAATGAAAATGAGTCTCACCTTTATGAGGATCCATCATTATAAATATATGAAAATAAATTAAAATGAATGACTCTTGCAGAAAATTCAATTTCTAAGTTACTTTTAATTAGTTATGGTGCACTTAAAGATTAAAACTTATTCTGCATATAAATAAATAACTATCCAAGTGAGTAATGTCTAGATTGGACATGCAACTTTTAAATAAATGGTATGACTTGGCTGTTTTATTAAAAGTTTTATCATATTCTTTAAGAAATAGCATTAATGTAATGGCTAGGTGGAGAACCAGAGGAGAGAAAGAGTGATTGGGGGATCATTTTATAACGATGTATATGTCTAAACAATGTATTGTATACTTGAAACTAATAATACAATTAAATTTAAAAAATATTATATTTAATGACAGTAGCTGCTTTTAAAAATATATCATGAGGGTAGCTTCATAGTGTAGTGGTTAGCACATGTGCTTTACACGCAGAAGGTCCTGGGTTCATACCCCAGATGGAGCCATGGACCATATCTCTGGTGTACGCCACAAGCATGTGAGAGGAGAAGCCCAGCCTTAAGAGACCTCATTCTTAAAGAGAAAACATCCATAGGTCAGGGGTGGAATGTTGATGGGGGGAGAATAACAGAGGGGGAAAAGTATAATAACACAAAATCTAAATTTTAATGAATTATATGTACTGATCATTTTATTTTTAGATCATGGTAAAATTGGCAATGCCTGTGTATTTGAAATTATGTGTAATTTAAAGATTACAAACGCTTTTATGGTTTTTTTGCCATCTTCTATCATGTTAATTTCTCATTTATTATTATTTTCTTTCCTAAGTCTATTAAATATTTGATTTTAGCAGTGTTTCATAACTTCCAGGTTACTGTTATTCTTTAATATTTATCTTGATAAATTAGGGAAATTACTGTTTGATAGATACTGTATTTTATATTTGATAAATGTACACGTAGAGATAGAAATTGCTGCCAGAACTTGGTATTTTTAAACAGAAAAATCAATAGCAGTTTATCCATGATTAGCTGTTGACATTTAAGTTTGTACAATTAGAATGCCAAAAAGCACTGAAAACTATCAATTTAGTTTCGGAATTACAACAATACTCTTATTTTCAAATCCATCACTTTATGGTCCTCATCCTTCCTCTAATTTGAAGATATATTTTTAAAAATTAATTTAAGTAACTACTGTTTTTTAATAAACTACACTTTAAATGATTGACTAATTGAAAAAATTATAGATGTGCCAGTAACCTTAATGGATTGCTCATCTCTTTCCTGCATCTAGGTTTGTTGTTGTTATTACCATCATTATGACAACACCCTAGTGCAGACATTATTTCTAATTTATGAAAGTAAGTCTCTATAAGATATATTATGAATGTATTAATATATTTCTTCTCCTTTAATCATTACACAATACCTAGAATATGATTGTTTATTGCCATGTCATAAACATTATTTTAATTCTGTGACAGACTGTATATCATAAATCTTTTAAGTATTTCTCCCACGGCGCATGATTTGCCTAGGCTTTCAGAATTTGACTTGTTGCCAGACCTTACTAGATTAGATATTTTCTGAGATTTGATATTATAATTGTAAAAGGTTATGAGTTTTTGTACATCCCTACCACACTCGTACATGGCACTTACTATGGATCCCATTATCCAAATGCACCAGTATGTTAATTGGAAGTTCTACTCCTGAAGTAGCACCAAATCTAGGAAGCTTATATGGTAGCTAAGGCAAAAAACACAAATTGCCTCTCTAATATATTTGTCACTGATACATACATACATACATACATACACATATATGTATGTATGTATGTATGTATGTACGTATGTATAGTCCAGGTCCAAGATTCTCTTGTTCAGTGCAGTTGCTTTCAGCATCTGATTAAAAAGTTTGTACTTAATTCTATTCCAGTGCAAAAGTAGGGACTATTTCATATGAATTGGCTATTTTAAATTTATATCCTTTAGCTGTTCTTACATTGGAATGATTATGATTTTTGTTTTTTTATACCTAAGTTCTTTGAACACTGCTTTCATATGTCATGTTAATCGCAGCTTATTTTCTCCAAGTTGTCTTTATATGTATTTATTACTGTTTGGATATCAAGATTAGCTTCAGCCTCCAAATTTTTCCACTCATTATTTTTCACCTCTTAAGGTTTGTTTCTGAAGACTCATACACACATTGACCAATAGGCAGTTGTGAAATAAAATGCCCCCAATCAATCCAATATTACTTTATATACCTATGATAAAGTCCCTGGTAGAAGGTAGGTTGTGGAATTAAAGTAAATGGAACTTATTCTGAAGTCAGGTTTTACCTTTCAACTTAAATTATATCATCCCAATCACTTACCTGAATATCCATATGAATAAGATATGTTATGGAAAGGGGCCACCACAAAAGCAGGTATTTGTGGCTTTACTGTAGATGTGACTTTATCTTGAACCCTCATACATACAATGTTTTAATATTGTCTAGTTCTGAAAAATTCTCCTTGGGTGGAAAAAACTAGAAAACAGTTGGAAGGGATTTAAGAATTTGAGTAAGAACTCAAGCTAGACTATCTGAGAGCAAGGAAGATTTCTTTTCCTGATCTCATTTCTCAACATTTAATATTTTAGGAGGATTTACAGTTTTATAGAATGATGTCTATTGATTTTTTTCAGTGTTTTTTCTCAGTTTTTTTTTTTATGTGTAGAGACTCTTTGCACATTCTATTTAACTGTATTTTCTAGATATGTTATGGCTTCAGATTAATATATCATGCCTCAGAGGATGCTATGACAACAAACATTTCTTTTGAAGATGTAAACTATTCCAGAAAGCAATTAAGCAGAGTGTTGAAAAATATGCATGCACTTGAATCCATTAATTCTATTTTCACTAATTAAATTCTAGGGAAATGGATAAAGACAGGCCAAGATTTATATACAAGGATTTTCATGAAACTTTTTTTTTAAGTGAAGAACTGAAATCAAAGTAAATGCCCCCAAATAGAAAATCATCTTAGAGAGATAATGTTTTTTTTTATTTGGAAAATTTTCTTGAATGGGCATGTGGCATCAACAGGAGTCTCAATTCCTCTCTTAGACAGTGGAAAAACTTGTTTTGCTACTAAAAGAGAACATAAGAAAGATGGTAGGAGAACAAAAATAGAAGACTTAGCTTGCAAGAGGAGCAGCCTGATGGAAATTCTGCAATTATTTTAGAGTAGCCAAGAGGACACTTTAGAAATGACGATGACTATTCTGTTTTGAATTGTTTGTGTGACTGAAATGTTACCTCCACCCCTTTCCCAATTAACACCTTCAAACTATACTCCAGAAGAATAAGAACATAAAAAAAAGAAGTAAAAATTCTCTGAAGAAAACCAATTAGACCACACCCTCCCCCACAAAACATTCCTAAAGATACCAAGTTAGCTATTAAGTGGGTTCTTCAGAGACTTTGCCCTATTGTCATAGGCTGTTAAGAACAGCAACTGGGTTAGGAATTCTGTTGTCATCTGGTCCTAAAATGAATTCCTAATTTTTTCAGAGGAGGCAACATGGATCTAACCTACATAAATATTCCCATACAAAATTTCCAGAGGACAAAGAATTAAAAGAAAAATAAAGAAAACTAAGAAAAAGAAACAGTCACCTATGTGTTCTTTCTCTTATCAGGAAATCCAGGTCAAATATATAAATGGACTTTAGAGATGCAAAAGGGAAAGTGTAACTTTAACAGTCTGGCATCTGGTACACATGCTTTAACACAGTAGCTTCACTTTCATTTATAGTAATACATGGAATGGTTTGGCCGGTTGTACTCCTGAAAATGAGCCCTGAAACCAGGGGTTTCCATCAAAGTTTCCAGCAAAAATGAAAATGGGGGAATATCTTAACAAAAGTGAAAGAGTAGGGCTCTGTCTACTTCCATCTCCTTTTTCATAGATGGTAAACACACTCTCATTTCCCAAAGTCTCAATAGCTCTGTCATACTGAGCTTTCCAAGACATTTTGCGGAGACAGCCTTAGTCCTTAATTTTCTTTGCTGCCTGTTATCCAGCCAAGAGCTACCTTTATATCCTCCTCGATTTTTTATCAACCAGAGGATTAATTTTGATCATGTGATATTGTTGGCAGTTGAATCTCTAGCAAGCGTATATTTTAAATGACAAAATTTTCAGATACGGAAACATTTTTTAAAATATTGACTCATTTTTAAATTTTTTTTGAGGAATCTCCATATTGTTTTTTATAGTGGCTGTACCAATTTACGGTCACACCAGCAGTGGCTGAGGGTTCTTTTTTCTCCACATCCTCTCCAACATTTGTTATTACTTGTCCTGTTGATTATAGCTATTCTAACAGGTGTGAGATGATATCTCATTGTGGTTTTGATTTGCATTTTCCTAATAGCTAGTGATGTTGAGCATTTTTTCAAATATTTGTTGGCCATTTATATGTCCTTTAGGGAGAAGTGTCTCTTCAGATCCATTTTTTTATTGGATCATTTGTTTTTTGTTGTTATTGAGTTGTACCTCTACTGTGTATTTACCCCAAAGACGTGAAAACCCATATCTGAAAAAGATATTTTCACACCAATGTTCATAGCACCATCATTATTCACAGTGGCCAGGAAATGGAAGCTGTGGTGTGTGTGTGTGTGTGTGTGTGTGTGTGTGTGTGTGTGTGTGTGTATATATATATATATATACTCAGTCATAAGAAGAAATGAAGTCCTGCCATTTTCGACAACATGGATGAACCTTGAGATAATCATGCTAAGTGAAATAAGAAATAAGCCAGGCAGAAAAAGTTGATAATCATATGATATCACTTATATGTAGGCTATAAACCTAAAAGCAACAAATGAAAAGGACAAACAGAGACTCATGGACATGGACTATAGACTAGTGGTTACCAGAGGTAGGAGGCAGGGGGAGGAGGGTGGTAGCTGGGGTAAAGGGGGTCAAATATGTGGTGACAGAAAGAAATCTAACTATTGGAGATGAACACTCAGTGTTTATATATATGTATATGTGTGTGTGTGTGTGTGTGTGTGTGTGTGTGTGTGTGTGTGTATGTGTGTGTGTATATATATATATGCCTTACTGTTAAAGTGTATAGATGAAACTTATTTGATTTTATTAACCAGTGTCACCATAAAAAATAAATAAATGAATTAAAAAATATATATAGTGACTTATATAGTCTATTTGGGGTAAACAGGGTCAGAAAAGAGATCTCTATGTTATTTCATAAACAAAACTTCAGATTCCTTTTATTTATTGGCAGTATTTTAGAGTTTGGAAGCTATCCTAGCTCAATTCTGTAATGGTTGTAAAAGGAAGCACAGTATGGAATACAGACCATTTTATATTAGGTGAATACATGTAACCTATTTATTAAAAATACTTGGTTAAAAGTTTTAAAAGCTCCTTTTTTACAAATTTGATTGAAGCAGGGAATGGGATCATTGCTTTCACTTTTGGCAAACTTATAAATGGGAAAAATCACCCCCTTTATCAGAGAGGAAGGAATACAATTAAATA
This sequence comes from Macroglossus sobrinus, assembly GCA_004027375.1. Classification (NCBI taxonomy): domain Eukaryota; kingdom Metazoa; phylum Chordata; class Mammalia; order Chiroptera; family Pteropodidae; genus Macroglossus; species Macroglossus sobrinus. The sequence goes on along the minus strand of PVKZ01000227.1, from coordinate 119,455 downwards.
CAATAATCTCCTTTTAGTCCAGGCAGTTTATTTTCTGTCAGTAATCTGTGTTCTCAACCACTGTATGACGTTCCCTTTCTGATAAAATTGTAGTAGAAATAGCTGAACTGGGAGTCTGTGCTCTTCAGAAGTACTTGTAGGAAAAGAGATGTGATCATTTGGTTGCTCTCCTGTTCTTGGAAATTACTGATAATTTTAAAACATTTTGATGTTCAACGATGTGTATTTCTTCTTAAAACTAAGTATATGACAATCCATGGAAGTATGAGAGCTATCATCCCATCTCATGGGGAAATAGTAGTAACATCTACTTCCTGTTCCCTTTTTCTTTTTAACATTATGATTTGATGATTAAATTTCTGTTTTAAATACTTACGACTGTAATACATAGGAAATGGAATATATTTGAAATAAATTTTGTATATTGTGTTCATTATCGAATTTTGTGCCAAATTAAAAAGTAGCTTATGTAGCTATTATTATAGCTCTCATTACTTTTTAGCAATTAGTTTCCCTCTGACTTAATACTTACTGTGTACACACACACACACACACACACACACACACACACACACACACAGAATCTGAAATACTATGCTATTTGCTCTAGAAACTCAAGAGTTTTTTTCACAAATGTGCAGTGGTTCACATAATTCCAAGTATCTCATCTCAGTGCCATAATTAAAATAACTAAAAAAATAAAGCATGTAAATGCTTTTTTTCCTACTATATTTCAGGCTATATTGCATTAAATATTCCAAATATAATTTGTTTGAGTAGTTTTAGGAAAACCAGTTCTAATTTAAGTTCAAGATAAATGGATAGCATCTTTGTGCTTAAAGAGAAAAAACTTCAAGATGTTTTACACTCAGCATTCTCTCCCATTAATGCACCTATAGAAATGCATTGTATCTCCAGTTGATTGAGAATTTAACATACTAGGAAAAAATAAAGAAAAAAATAGATACTTTTCAACTGTGTATATTAATCCTATCAGTTTATCTTTGTTATGCCACTTCTGTAAGGTAAATAAGCAGCATACATTTCTCCACTTATTTTACTATTAGAATTTATATGGACATCAGGTTACTTGGCAAGTTTATAGGACAAATTAGTAACCACAAAAGAAAAAGAAAGCAGGTCTTAGGCCTGTTAGATCTGTGTATTTTCTTAAAAGGGGAAAGAGAATTCAAGCAACGCAAAGATTATTGAAGATGCAAAGATATTAAATTTAAATATTTTCCTCTATATTAATGTCTTAAAACTTTTAAAAAACAATGAATCTATATCCCTTATAAATAATGATAATCTATTTTAAAAGAATAGAATAATTCTTTGGAAAGAAATCTTTATAGAGAATTTCTTTCCTGGACTATACAACTTTGTTTTATTAGAAATTAATACTTATGACTTTAATATTGTCATTTTTACTCTCACATTCTTTATATGTATTTTTTTTGAGGCTTTTACTTCTTTTTTTTTTTATCATTTGTTGACTGATTTATCCTGACACATTTAAACTTCCAGTAATTGTATTACTCAGCAAAAAAATCTCAGTCTTGTAAGAGTGTGTAGGATTGGCTAGGATTAGGTCATGAGCCCTTGCATCATAGAAAGAGTAGGACACTTAGAATGGTAACCTTATCATATCTGCATGTTTGGTCACTATTGGGACAAGTAATTCTTTAAAAATGCTGTTACTGAAAAAGTGGAATGGGTAATGGATGGCCAAAATCCAGCATATATATTTACTTATCATATAATCATCTAAATAACCTATTTTAGATTTTTGCCCTTACTCTAAAAACTCAATTACTGACTATAATTTTGTCTAATTAGTGTCTGTATAGTTTCCTGGTTCATCTCATGAGATTAAGGCATCATTTTGCTATTACCCTCAATAAAGTATTAGCAATTTAGGAGATATGTCATAAAAGAATCTTGAAGCCATTCTCCCAAAAGGATAGTAGATATTTGCTTTTACCCAACTATAGATGGAAACATCCCTTGTTATGATAAAACTCTTATCTTGCAGTTACTTAAGACAAGGAAACATAGTTGGCTAGAACTTCTAACTTTTTCTTTATAAGAAGTTTGACTTTTAGCAAATGGCTTATTCTATGTCCAAAACTTCAATACATTCAAAACATTGTACATTTTTCTGGTCACTACCATTTGGTTAGTTAACGTGAGAAAATTTATAACACAAAATTTTGTGCCCAATATTGATCTAACTTGCCCAATATTGACCTTATATATTATTGTGCTTTTAAAAATAAAATGATTATAAGGTATAGAACAAAATTGATCCTAAACTTTAAATTTTTAAAATATCCAGTAACTGACATTTTAAGGGCTTGGATTTTAAGATTGCCAGTGTTTCATCTTTTTAAAAAATTTCTATGTTCCATTTCCCAGAAATATTTGCCCAAAATGCAGTGGCATGAACTCTTAATTTTTGATTACTTACTTATATACTGGACACTGTCCTAAATATTTCAGTGTATTCAATTATGTAATCCTCACAATAACTTGTAAATATTACCATTATGACCTTCATATTTTATAGGTAAGGAAATCAGGACACAAAATAGATTAAGTAACTTAACTACACTAATACCCTAGCACAGTGTTAAAGGGTATTAGTTACAGAGTGTTATGGATTCATTTGTGTCCCCTCAAAATTTATATGTATAAGTTCTAATGCCCAGTACCTCAGAATGTAACCTTTTATGGCAAGAGAGTCATTTCAGTTGTAATTAATTAAGATGAGGTAATACTTGAGTAGGCTGGGCTTCTAATCTAATATGACTGGTATCCTGATAAAAAAGGGGAAATTTGGACATAGACATGCACTCAGGGAGAATGTTATGTAAAGACAAAGGTAGATATTAGAGTCATCTGTCTACAAGCCAAGGATAACCATAAATTTTCAGGAAACCACCAGAAGCTAGGGAAGAGGCACGAAAGAGATTCTTCTTTATAGCTCTCAGAAGGAGACAACTCTGCTGACATCTAGATCTTAGACTTCCAGTCCCTAGAACTCTAGGACAAATATCTGTTGTTCTAAGCCACCTAGTTTGGGATACCTTGTTATCGCAGCCCTAGAAAACACATAGAATTAGAATTTGGATATAGACATTATGGCTCCAAAGCTTGTATTCTTAACACACTATATTGTCTTCCTAAAGGTTGGAGAATTGAATAAATAAATGCACCATCTCAAGATGAAAGAAACCTAGACTAAAAAAGCTAATCCAAATTAAGAGAGCTAATAATATTTTTCTAAAGCTTGAAGTGCCTCCTTGCAAGGATGTTGTATAAGAAAGGAGCCTAAAGTACTACTTTCCTTCAAAACTGGTAAAAACAACAACAACAAAAACAATTACTGTCTCTAAATATGATTAGATAAAAACATGATCTGAGAATTTATAAGTTATAAATTTGTAGAAATTAAGTATATTTAAATATTTTTAAAAATGCCTCCTTTAGTACATTTCTAGAGAAAGAAAATCTTATGGAAGATCTCCACTTCTCCTGTTTAATAACTGTTTAAAGTTATCTCAGTTTGCATAGAACATAACTTTTGCATAAACTCAGGTTTTGAATACTAGTGAATTAAAAATGTAGAAAAAATGTAGAAGAAAATAGGGTTCTTATTACATAAAGATTATAGTGAAGATATTCTGCATGGCCTCTGCCCATGCCTTTTCCTAATTGAAACAGACAGTGTGGAATAAAGGAAAACTCATACATAGCTTAGGATTCTTCTGTTTACAAATAAATGCAAAGAAAGGCAAAATGAGAGAGTTAGGTAGGACATACTCAGAAGGTATATTGATATTTCAACTCATTTATTAGAAGCAGTAATTAAAGTCATGATGTCAGAGTTGCTCTGAATTGCCAAGAATAGAGAGGTAAAAGCCTAGACACCCTGATTTTTTTCCCCTTAAAACTCGTACAAATGATTAAAGATGAATTAAAGAAAGCTATTTGCTTGGATTCAGAAGAAATGGTAATTTTTAAAGCAGAGATAGGTTACTATTAAAGTTTGGTCAGTAAGGTGCTTGATTTGTATATTCTTATATTTCTATAATTTTTACTGTTCAGAGCTGCATAAGCAAATAGATCTGGGGCTGAATCTCAGTCCTATGCCTTATAAAGGATGAGTTTTGGGGAAAATAGCTTAACATCTTAGTTTTGCTTTAATCACCTACAAAATAACAAAAATAACACCTACTCAGTTTTGAGAATTTAGAGATGGAATATATGTAGAGATTCCTGACCATATAACAACAACAATACTATAGGTAACATTGAGTTGTTACTGTGTTTAAGAACTTTAGTGAATTATTTCATTCAGTACTCACATCTGAACTAGGAAGTAGGTCACATGTTTATTCCAATTCAACAGGTGAAGAAACTAAGTTATGATTTGAGGAGTTTGTTCAAGATCACAAACTATTAGGTTATCTATAGAATTTGGAATTAAACATAGATTCCTACATTTGAAATGGCATAGTTATTAAATATATGACTAGTGGTCCTACATTAAGGATAAAAACATGAATAAACTTAATTATGAATTTACTGTCTAATATGATTCATTCTTACATTAAAAATATGAACCATCTTTCCTCCCTCAAATCAAAGAGAAAAACAATAGAAGAGAGAAGAGTAGATGATCCTGTTGTTTTTATGGATCACTGTGATTGTACTTGTGCACACTTCAACCCAGCAGCAGCATATAACAGTGTGTCTTGGTCTGTGTGCCAAGATAAGTATCTGGTTCTGAGTTATCAATTGAAGTAGGGAAAAAGGGGAAAGGAACTGTACTGTTCTGCATGGATTATACACACTTATTTTTTATCAACCCTGAGAGGTAAGTACCATTATTGTGCCTTTTTTTACAAATGAGGAAAATCAGATACATAGAGGTTAAGTAATTTACCAAGACCACTCAGATAGGACAAGAACATAAAAAGAAAACAGCAATGTGTGAAGGCATCTTGAATGGGCAATATAAGGCAGGGGGTTGGGGCAAGAGGATACAAAGATCAGGAGACAGCAGTGACTTTTCATAATGGCTATTATACATCAAATAGAAGTGTGTCGTGCATTCACACGTTGTAATCCAGAGACAAAAATAGCTTCTCCAATTAAAGCTCAGATTTCTTGAGCACAAAATTGAGAATTATTAAACTAGTGATTTTTATTCAATGCAGTAAATATTCTCTAGTAGGAATATGCACAAGATTTTCTGGGGGATGAGGAAGGGTACTGTGACTTACTGTGCATGGAGTAATCAATAAAGGTTTTTAACAGGAGATAATGCTTGTGTAGTTTTTGTGTGTGTGTGCGTGGCAAAATATATATCACATAAAACTGTATTAACCATTTATAAGTACATTTAGTTCAGTGGTATTAAATACATTCATGTTATATAACTATTACCACCATCTATATTAGACTTAATCTTGTGAAACTGAAATTCTTTACCTATCAAACAATAACTCCCCATAATCACTCCCACCAAACCGTGAAAACCCCTTCCTTCCTCGCTTCCTCCCTCCCTCCCTTCCTCTCTTCCCCTTCTTTCCCCTCCCCTCCCCTTCCCTTCTTTTTTCTTCCCTTCTTTTTTTAAGTTCCCCTCTCCCCCATGCCACACCTTTTGGTAATCACAATTATATTCTCTTCTTAAAGTTCAAGTTTCCCTCTACACACACATATAAGTGAGATCATACAATATTTGCCTTTGTCTGGTTTATTTCACTTAGCATAATGTCCTCTAGGTTCATTCATGTTGTTGCAAACAAAGGATTTCTTTCTTTTTTTAAGGCTGAATATTATCCCATTGTGCATATATAGATAAATATATACAGTATCTTTTTTACCATTTAACTATCGATGGCATTTAAGTTGTTTTCATATCTTGGCTATAGTGAATAATGCTGCAATGAACAAGTGGGTGCTGATATCTCTTTGAGATAGTGATTTTCTTTATATATATATATGTTATATGTATATATATATGTTATATGTACATGTATATATATATATGTTATATGTACATATATATATATGTCTATGTGTGTGTGTGTGTGTGTGTGTGTGTGTGTGTGTGTGTGTATAATCTCCAGATTGTTATTGCTGGATCATATGGTAGTTCTGTTTTTAATTTTTTTAGGAGCTTCCATACTGTTTTCCATAATGGTTGTTTCAGTTTACTTTCCCACTCAAAACTGTAAAAAAGTTACCTTTCCTTAGTATCTTTGCCAAAATTTATTACCCTTTAATAACAGCTATTCTAAGGGATCTGAGGTAATATCTCATTGTGGTTTTGATTTGCATTTTCTGATGATAGTAATGATGAGCATCTTTTGTCATGCCTGCTGGCCATTTGCATGTCTTTGGAAAATTGTCTATTCAAATCCTTTGCTTATTTTTAATAGGATTATTTGATTATTTTGCTATTTATTTGTAAAGGTTCCTTATATATTTTGGATGTTAACCCCTTATTAGATATGTAGTTTGTAAATAATTTCTTTCATTCTGTAGGTTGCCTTTCACTATATTGATGGTGTCCTTTGCTGTGCCAAAGTTTTTTAGATTGATATAGTTCTACTTGTTTATCTTTGTTTTTGTTGTCTGTGATAAGTGTCATATCTAAAAAATTATTTCCAAGACATATATCAAGAAGCACTTCCCCTTTGATATCTTCTAGAAGTTTTATGGTTTCAAGTCTTACGTTTAAGTGTTTAATCTTTGAGGTTTTTTTTTGTATAGTATAAGATTAGGGTCCAATTTTATTGTTTTGCATGTGGACATCCAGGTTTTCCAGTGCCATTTACTGAAGAGCCTGTCCTTTCCTCATTGTTTTTTTGGCACCTTTGTCAAAAAACAGGTTACCATGTATGCATGGGTTTATTTGCAAATTTTCTATTCTGTTCCATTGATTTATGTGTGTCTATGCACAGGATCTTGATTGACATTATTTATGATGATGGAGAGTCAGCAGCAAATAACTTTTCCAAAGGATTGAATAGGCCATCCTAAGACACAGAGAAAGTGAAAGAGCTTGGCATTTCTGTGAAAGAGCAACTACTTTAGCACAGTTGTCTCTGAGGGGTGGGGATGATGGGCAAAAGTGATTGGAGACAGAAGAGAAATTGAAAAATGAGGTGATCCTGAACTGATTTTTTTCAGGTCAGGATGTTTTGATAATATTTTAGTTCTGTACCCTTTTTACTATCATATAATGTCTTTAATACCTTTAAATAATAGTTCATTTATTTTTGGTGCAATATGAAAACTTTGGATAAGCCATTTCATTTTGTTATACTATTAAAAGTATAATAAAATTAACTTAACTAAAAATATAAGGCAGAAGTTCACTTTTTTATGTGATAATTAATATATACTTTTAATGAAGAAATAATTTAGATTATTCAACAATTCGGAAGTATATTTTAATGTAACAACTAATACACATTAATATGGCATAAAAACTTCGTAATATTTTGAAATTTGAAATTTATGAAATTTGCACTAAAATTCTCAGTGGTTCAGTTTACTTTTATAATCCTATTTTAGTTCTAAGTGACAAAATAAGAGGTCAAATTGAATTTTCAGTATTTATCTACAAATAACACATTTTTTTGTGTTAAAAGATTCCCCCAAGTTAATAAATAATTACTTACAATCTTACTATATTTTATCTTTTTAATGTAACTCTACATCATTATTTTTTATCATTTCTATTTTAACTGGTGGTCATTTATGGGTAGATATTTAATACTGTGAGAATGAGCAAGTTCATGTAGCTGGTGGAGCCTGACTAAGAAAGGCTGATTGTGTGTTTGCTTTGTCTCCATAAAGTGCAATTTTTTTTTTGCATCCCTTTGACTTCCATTTTAAAGGGAAACATTTGAATAATTTTATCTATTGATTTAAAATATATATACTTGAAAGTCATTATTAAAAGTGTTCCCTTATACAGTTAATACTGTATCAGAGATGCAATTGTTTTACAGGACACTACTTAGAAAATGTAATTGACTAGAAACCATTAATATATTTCAAGAAATAAGTATATAACATAATTAATATTTTATAATACTCTCTCTGGAAATGAGCAGAGCATTCCTCCAAGGCAACAGTGCAGCCCATTGAACTTTTGGAGTTTACTTTTTTTATAAAATACCCAGCCTATTTTGAGATACCTAAGCACAGTGTATATTGGCAAACCTTTTTATCTCCCTAATGCATGAGGTAAAAGTTAGTACCATAATGTATTAATTTGCATTTTTTATGAGAAAAAATAGTTTCAGATGCTGACCTTGAGAACACAGAAGCTGCTACCTTTGCCACCACCAACACTACCAACGTTAATTCTATCTATGCTTCTTCACTCTCTATCATCATCACTCACTCAAAATAAGTACTGGCCTGAAATATCCCATTGAGTATTTTTTGTATATAGATGCTTTTTAAGTGTTTTAGTGGCCTTTTCTCCTAGCTACAGTAGTTTTTAATTCAATGTCTTTAAAATTTGATGCAATCAGAAAATTTAAGATGATCATATGTATTAGAATCCCAGTTATAAAATAGATAAAAGAGCTTCCATCATAGAATTCATACTCTGCTTCCACTAAGCATCTCTTCTATGTATGATTTCCTTTGTGCAAGTTGATACATGTCCTCTTATTTTCAACTTTTTGTCAAGAGTAGAGCTGTCAGCACCCAGGATCATTACTGCTCTCATATTTTTTTAATATAAAATTTTATTACATATAAATATAGTGTGGAGAGATTGAATTGGAAAAATATTCTTGATCATGCTATTGCCATTATTTCACTTACTAACCTGAGGTTTGTTTGTGTGTTTTAAATCTTGCAAGAATAAGGATTCAGAGCTTATTTTTCAGCTAAAAGTGAACATTAATGAAAATATTTTGAGATTTGATAGCTTAGAGTGTTTGTGAAAACAGAATATCTGTATAATCTATGTTGTTTGAAACACATGTGCATGTAAATTATAATCTTTAACTATAGATTGGAAATATTCATAGAATTTTTTTTGAAGACTTTCTCTTTTTGTAAATCAATCATTTGAAATCTTCATTTACTACGGGGTGTCTCCATGGAGTGCTAGAGCCTTCAGGGGAGAGTGAGAATTGGTACTGAAGACATCAATGAAATATTTTTAGGGCAAGAATGGTTTCTTTATGGGTACAGAAGGAGCTTGGAGGAAGATTCTTCTTGAGCTGGATAGTCTTTTGTTAGGGGGACTGTTCTTTGCATTATAGGATGTTTAGCAGTATCCCTGTGCATTCTTCCCAGTTGTGACAACCAAAATGTCTTCATATATTGCTAAATGTATAGAACTCTTTAATTAAATCAGATGTAGGTTAAGTAGGAAGAGAAGGATGTTTGGTCAATTTTTGAGGCAATTCTATGAGTGATGTGGCAGTGAATAGGTAGAAAGAGTAGTAGTCAAGTTAGATTTTAGCCTATAGAAATCATGAACTCCTTTTTCTAACAAGATAAATTGGGATGTTATGTTAAAAATAAAGGGATTGCTTGAAAACTATATACTTCTATTAACCAATGTTACCCCAATAAACTTAAGTTTTTAAAAGTTAAAAAAAAAGGGATTGTTGGAATGATTAACAAGGTTGCTTATGAGTATAATTATCACTTGGATTGACAGCCAGCCCAAAATGGCCTATCTTGAGATCATATGAATTATTACTTTGAATAGACCCTGGAATAGCCTTTTTTTATATGACATTCTGATGTAAAATGTTTATTTTAACAGTAGCAATACTTAAAAATAATCAGAAATTTTTTCTTTCTTTTATTGCTCACTTCTGTAAGTTTATACTTTTCATTATTTTTACAGAAACCAGTTTTGCTCTGTAGATATGCTGTGTTTGAGTATATTTATATTTATATAAAATGCACAAAGTACATTGGAGCCGTATAATTCCTTCCCACTAAGTCTTTCTTTGCTTAACTTGGACTCATTTGAGGCACATTTCACTTCCAGGCTAGAGGATTAGAAGTAGACTTGACCTAATAGAAAAGTTTCAGTAATCTTTAACACAGCAGCAAAGATTCTGGTCTCTGCATATATGCTGTTCTCTTTAATCATGCTATGACATTCACTGTTTTTGTCTCCCAAAGATAAAGGTCTTGTTGTATCTACTTTATCTTTGAGACTTCAAATAAATGAAGCATTTATGAGATAACACAAATGAATTTACATAGATATAAGAAAAATGTGTCTAGAAGATCAGAATATTTGGAAAAATATTTTTACTTAAAGGGTTAATTTTTTTTTAAATGTAGTGATTCTAAGTGATCTTAAGTATCTTTATATGAAGATTGAATTCTTGCTGTACTAAAAGCTAATTTGCTATTATTGGTTTGTTCACTTTTTTAAGATTAAATTTTTAGAATATCTGAGTCGAGTGTAGTCAGTTTAGAGTTATGGCACAATTTTTATCAAAACAATAAAATTGTTGTAAAATATAACAGTATGATATCATCCCATTAAAAATAAATAATAATGAGTAATTTCTGTAAGCAATTGCAGGATATGGAATATTACCCTTTATACCAAAAAATAATTATTATAAAACTTGACCTATGAAATAGTGAGAGACAAATGTAATATTGTACTTGGAGAAAAGGGATAGAGAACATGAGAGAGATCAAGAAAGTAGTAACAAAGGGGGAATACCAACTGAAATAAGTAGTCAGCGTGATTCTAGCATGCATGATTATATTCTAAGGGATGCTGATCCCTAATTTGTCCAGTATATGTGAGATCAAATAATTTAAAGATATATAAATCATAGACTAATTAAGGCCATCTTTGAATACATATTGATAAAATAAATTATACTGTACATTTCATGAAGATATATGTTTGTCGTGTTTACTATCTCTCCAGCACTTACGATAGAAACTAGTATGAAGACAAGACAAATATTTTTTAATTACTGAGTGAAATTTTTTAAATAATGAAAGAATGATTTTAACGAAATAGATTTTATGATCAAAGAATAAAATTAATTTCCAGATTTTAATGGATTTCTCTTTTTTAGATGGTATAAAATGGCAGAATGTAAAAAAATGTAAGTTTTATTTTTTAAATATAATTAATCTGTAAGAATTCAAGGTGGGGGCTTTAAGGAAATATTAATTTGGTGAGCAATTGTGTTAGGCTTAGTCTCACGCTGTGCCCAATTAACTTTCTTTCAGTAGTACAACTCATGTGGTATAATGCATAAACTTGCTATTTGGCTGGATATGAAAATAAACCCCTCACATCTGTAACTTTGATGATGCTTCTCTACCAATGTTGGTCCCAACATCTTAGCAATTGCTCTCTATCCTTACCAAGGATAGTTTTGTCTTACTTCCCTGTTTGTTTTGCCTGCCTTAATGAATTCCAATGAATGAAGTCCAATAATGAATTTCTAATCTTTACCCACAACTAATTTATTATTACTTTATCAGGTTTTACTTGATTTGAATTACTAGGAATAGGGAACCTAGCACATATCTGTATATCCTTAATAGGTTATAGATTAAGGAATATATTAGTATAATTGATAATATATCTATAGGACACACTGATTTTTACAGTATCTTAGCTGTTCTCCTGATTCTGAACTGACTCTATTTTGCATTTTCAATTCTGGGATATATTGGGAATTACAAGCATGTTTACCTAAACTTGTCATAGGCAGTGATGATATATTTGAATGTCTACTTGAAATGTGAGTGATTTCCTAAAATTTCCTAATATTTGAGAGTAAAATTAGAGGTAGAACATTATAGCTCAATGGATACTTGAAGAAGACAAAATCATAGAGCTTACATTTGTTAAACAGTGTTTTTGACTGTGTATTGTGACCCAATTGATGAATTACAAAATTAAAAATAAAACAAAAGGGAATAAAAATATAAAATTATATCAGAAGCAAGTATTATTTTTAGGAATTGTTTCATTTCTATATTTACTGGTATCTGATATAAACTGTATTTTGATGGTGAGTAGACAAAAAGTTGAAAGCAGTGATTCTCAAAATGTAGTGCACAGAGAATTTTGTGAGAATTTTGTTTAAAAATAATTGAGATGTATATATAGAGAAGGAAGGATGCTAATTGTCTTTTTATACCATGGGAGACTCTGAACCAGTAAGCTGAGGTGAGGCCCAAGTATATACTTTATTAACACACATCCCAAATGATTCTAATGCAGATGCTCCTTGTCACATTTTGAAAATCAGTGCTCTTGTGAAAATAGAGGAAAGAGACTATGAGCCTAGAGCTTTCTTCTACAAAAATAAAGGAAAATATTCTTTATTCGTATTGTTATACTAAAGCAAACATATTTACGAAAAAATAGAATTAAATCACTGGATAATTCTGTACATTCGATATGTGGAAGTGATATACAATAACTCCTTTAGTAGCTTGAGAAATTAAATTTAACTAATTCAACTAGATTTCTCAGTTCAACCAAAAAAATGAAGTCAGAATAAACTGAGAGAGGACTCTCTTAGTTTACTGGATATGGTATATCAAGCCAGAAACTAAATTTCTTTCTAAGTTTATTTGTCAACCATTACCACAACCCATATCTCTATTACAAAACAGTTATTGAATTTTACCATAGCTATAGTTGGAAAAGGACACAATCTTAATGACTGCTCTTAGACCATGTCCAGACTGTTCCTGGGGACTCATGTTTATTATTTGGCTTATAGTTAGGGGAGTGTCCATGGAAGTTTGTTGAGTTTTATGTCTCACCTATAAGGTAGCAATCTTTTTTCCTTGATTCTGGACTTTACTCCTTGGCTTCTGTCCATCAGAGCATGCTAACTTGTACCTGTCAGAAGCCATGATGTTTATCTCTTATTTTTCTGGAAATCTCAACCAGTAAAGTGAAAGTCTCTTTAATTTTGCCTTAACACCTTTATCTTGTATAAGAAATAGTGTTTGATATTGCATATAAGTGAAAAACTATAATTTTATCAATATCCTGTTATAAAAATTATATCTGATTCTTGATAATTTATTAACCAAAAATATTCTCAGTAACTAATGCTAATTAGTAATTTTTTATATTTACCTACCCTCTCACACTTGCTTCTGAGGAGAGATAATTATAAAATAATTTGGACATTTATCAAAATATAGTTTGACACTTTAGTTTTTTTCTCTTCCAAGATGGTAAGTTGACACAGAAAGAATTCTAAGGTATCCCCTACAATTAAAGTGTATTTTAATATTTGTATTACTATTGTGCAAAATAGAGTAATACTTCTCTTAAAAAGAAAAAATATACTCTTTTAGAACTGATTGAATGTGTAATGAGTAAATAAGTAGATATGTGAATATCAACTAATCCATGAGATGATGAAACATTTAAGCAAAGGACCCATGAGATTCTAAGGTTATAATCTTTAAGAATATAAAAAATTGTTTTCACTAAATAGATTAAGGGTAAATTATATGAAAAAAATGAAATATTAATGTATTTTAGGATACCTAGAAACTCAGTAATCTCGTAAAAAGCCAAAATACATTTTTCCCCAAAAGATAAAAATAAAGTTATTACAAATTATTTGCAGTGGGATTTGGTCACATAATATAGGGGTAAGTACTGTAAAAAGACTTGTTTATTCATTCGATACACTTCATGATTACTTATCAAATGTCAGTGTTAGGAATATAGAAAATTTTGTTGCAATATGCTTTATAATGAATGCTCACAGTTTTTTTGGACATAGCAAAAATTAGTTGGAATACTTTTAACTGTTGGAAATGTATTTATTTCACATGGGCTTGCAGTTTAAGAAATTACTTTCAAAATGATTTTGTTTGCGGGTGTATGGATAAACATTTTTATGTATACATATATTTCATTAAATTCCTGTTGCAAGTTAAATTTTACTGTTAGCTTTTATCGTGCTTTTTATTCTTAATGAAATATTACTAATGTATGTTGAAATTCTAAACAGGTGATAATGACTTAAGTTGAGTTTTAAATTGTTTTTAATATTTCTACTTCAATAAAATTTTGGTCCCATCCAATTTTTCTTCTAAGAATGTCCCCAAAATATGTTAAAAGAAAGATTTATGAAAACTATTAACGAGCACATTAATTGTTATAAAAATATTTAAACTTTCATATTGAAAAGTTTCATTTGAAAATTAGATTGACACACTTTACCATGCTATATAATACTAAATTTTTTCAGTGTTGAAAAATTACTTGAGGTGGGGTAAATGGTTATGTTTATATCTTTAAGAAGTAAAATATATTTTATGCCAGACTAGATTGCATTTGTTTTTCTTATTTCTTATCTGAATAGCTTTATCCTTTTATTTCTTATTAAAAACTTCCAAAATTAGTAATCCAGTTTAGACACATATGAAAATATTGAGGTCCAGACATTTATGAGTGACATAACTGTAATTCTGCTTTCCGGTCTACACAACACATAGTAATAGCTTTTCCCAGGAGAATTGAAAGAAATAGAAATTTTCTAGGAGAAAATATATGCTATCAAAAGTTAGAGCTGTCTTCTTGATCAGGCTTCAAAGCTGAAGTAAATAAGACATGAAGTTTAGCTTCCCTGCAGGCTTAATTCAGAAATTGCAGACCAAATACAAATGTCAATAGACTTCTGTCATAAGATTTGTTCATTATCTTGATCCAGTTGCTCAGATTAGGTGAGAAGTATTATAAAATTAAAAGGTAAATGCTTAAAAAATACTGGCTTAAAGTTTTTTTGATCAATAGAAATATGGATGACTCTGGGTATTTATCCATTTCACACTGTAGGAAATTAGGAAGTTAAATGGGATTCCTTATAAAATCAATTAAATTTAAAATCAAGTTTTAAGATTTTTTATTTCTACCTAAATAAATATTTAGATAATAATTATATTTTTATGTTAGGAAAAGATCTATAAAATCCTGTAAACTTTTATGATTTGCTGTGCTAATTTTTTATAGGTGCTTATTAGAATCTTTTAAATGAAAACCAAGAGAATGTAAATCTCACATCTTAGAAATCACTTTCTTCCTTTCACTCCTCTTTGCACTGCAGGCTGCTTTATTTCCCTCTCCCTTAAACTTTCCTGTTCTCTTGTCCTTTGCACAAGTACAAACCTTGCACAATGGTTAGGTACTTGGGCTGTAAAGCAAAACCAGCTAGTATTAGATTCAAATGATTGTGCCTCTTATGATAAACTTTGGTTCCTGGAGTATGTGTTTTTTTTCCTCTTCAGGACTTTGTTTTTTTTTTTACTGGTAAAGTGGAGGTGGCACTCAGAACTGAAAAAAAAAAAGTTGAAATAAATAATGAATAGGGTAATGCATGTAGAACATGCTTAGCTTAGTATTTGACACAGGAATCATTCAGCAAATGTTAGCTAAAATTATTATATGATAATACAGTATTTTAAAATGAGACTTGTAAATTCAACTGAAATCTCAAAGCCATGAATAATATATAGATCCCAATACTTACATAACCTAAAGTGAAATACTAGACCATTTCCTATGCAGCTCATAGTTAAAAATTTTTTTAAAACCTGTCTTTCCATCATTGGAGATGACATTTCAACAATTAAAAGTGATTATTTTTGGGGAGATTGGAAGGAACTACACTTAGTACACTTAGGGGTGGAGAAAGGATGTTTTAGGAGACATTAAAGAGAGTTAATATACTATTTTGTTAGGGTAAGGATGGTAGGAAAGTCTGCTGCTGGATGGCCCAATAGCAGAGCAGAGGCTGAGATGGAGCTGCACCAGGAAACTCCATAAACTAGTGCCTACGAGTCAGTCAATATGCATATTTCCATATCCTAAATATGAGACATTAAGAAAGGAACTGTCCTGGAACCCTTTAGAAGGTGTAAAGCCTTAAATGCTCAAATAGTTTCTTGATAGGATGATATAATCTAAGAGCTGAGGAGGAAGTTGAAATTCACTGGAAGATACACTGTTTTATTCAGAATTGAAGTTTTCCAGCAGGAAAATTTCCTTAAAGTGGTCACATAAAGTCAATTCAGCTTTGACCATTTTCTTATCCTAGAGGTCATCAAAACCATACCAAGACTCAATTAATCATGAAAAACTGTACTCTTCTTTGCTTAATCACTGTGCTTAATGCTGGTGAGTTAGAATAGAAATAGTAGTCAGCAAATGGAAGATTATGAGGAGAATCTAAACATGTACCCTTTCCATACTGCAAGCTTCCAGGCTTTAAGCAAAATCAAATTGATAGACAAGTATAAAGTTGTGTGAATTTTGAATTTGGTTATTTTCTTGAACTAAATATTAACACTTTTTGAAACACGTGTTTTGAATGAAATGGCATGGCAAAGTAATGTTACCTGCCTGAAATTTCATTGGAGTATGATAAAACTGTCTCACAGAGATTTTTTTGAAATGAGGGTGGCAGAAAGTTAAAATGAAAAAAATATATACATAAAACAAATAAAATGAATAAATAAACTTAAAGGTATGTAAAATTAAAGTTCAATTATTTCAATGAAGTCACTTAATATAATCAAATGTGCCCTTAACAACTATGTGACCTAGTTACAGGAGATACACATCATGATGCCCTCTGGAAGCATGTATGCTAGTAATGAAAGTGAAATTTTATGGTGTAATAGGAAAAGCAATATATCTCATGACAGATATGGATTTTAATGTGGTGGTAACAGTAACTACCTGAGTGATCTGTAGTAAGTCTTCTAATCTTTCTGGATTCCATATTCCTCATTTGTAATAAGAAGTTATCTATAAATAATATAAACTGATGTATGGTAAGTTTCCAATAAGAAGCAAAAATTGGCAGGATATATTAAGTATATTTAGAAGAGAGAGAGTTCACTGTGGCCTTGATCAGTTGGGAGAATTTCTTATGCCAAGGCTATCATCATTTCTCATCTGCACTCTTACAATAGCCTTCTGATAAGTCATTTTGCTCTGTACTAGAAAAAAAAATTAGTAAACAAGCTGACTAAGGTCCTTA
Organism: Macroglossus sobrinus; assembly: GCA_004027375.1. NCBI lineage: Eukaryota > Metazoa > Chordata > Mammalia > Chiroptera > Pteropodidae > Macroglossus > Macroglossus sobrinus. The sequence continues at coordinate 102,380 of PVKZ01000227.1, read as the reverse complement.
AACTTATGAAACTTAGTCTCTTATGGGTGATACATGATTGGATAGTTATAGTAAAGTCATGCTTTTTGGCTGTGGAATATGCATTAGTCTATTATGAAGACTCATTATACATGACACTTCCTACTGTTATGTAAAAGATATCGGAAGAGACTTAGAGTAAGAACTGTCATGGAAATTGAGACCAAGGGAAAGTCAGTAATCACCAAGAAGAGAGAATATTTATGAGAAGGCCCACAGAGTTTAATGTTTTTAAGATTTTGAAATAAATTCAGTTTGGTCTAGAGGTCTGGGTTAGAGTGCTGAGATAAATATCTTAAGAGATAAATATCAAGATCCTATTGGGACATGGAAACATAATGTTCACTTGAGAATTGCTAAGAATTTTTGTTGAATTTAGGTAATACCGGAGTAAATACCAGCTTCAAAAGGGATATACATAAAGAAAGGCTCGGTAAATGAATACATACTTGCAAGTTGTGTTTAGCCTTTTAAATTGACCAAATATTTTAGTTTAGTTTCACCATTGTTTATGGTGCTATAGTAGGAATATTTCATTATAATGTGTGACAGTTGGGAATTGGCCTGGAGCAACTAGAGTATTAATCTTACAGAAAAAAAATTACAGTTCTTATCACCATGAGTCCAATACTATATCAAGAGGGTGTTTATTGAAGTTTAATCTTCTGGACAAGATGAATTCAAAAGTGTTTCCTTAAGTCACTCAGTTTCACAGATTTGCATCAGTGTCCTAAATTTTCTCTGCCACCCTATTTTAAAGATTTTATGTCGTATAGTATATCACTTAGTTTTTGAAGTATCTTGTTAATCTCCAAAAGCACTTCCTAATGCAAAATGGTTTGATCTCCATCAACTTTCCCCCACTTTGTTTGATATTTTCTGGTGTGCCTTGCACAGTTCTTGAGTTTACTAAAAAATTACTTAGTGGATCGTTGACAAAGGTGATGGTGAAGAGGCAAATGACTGTTGTTTCTCATATCAGTAACTTACCTGGGATTGGGGCCTTTGAAAGAATTATTCATTTAATTTTTTCTCTTAAAGTTGCTTTATGGATTTCCTTTGAGTTAAAACTATTTTAATATAACATCATTTCTCTGTAAACAAAATGACTAGGGAGGGTATCATTGTCTTTATAATAGAGGGCATATGAGATAATTGCCATTGACTCCAGAGTTAGAATAACCTACATCTTGCTGATTATTATCAATTTGGCTCCCTTGCTTAGAAAAGAGAGAACCCTTTCCTCTGTAATAGTGTGGTATCTTTACTTCATAGGGGCTCCATACTTCCCTGTATTCACAATTTGCTCCTTTAAGGCACAAAGGCATGTCATCAAAATTTATAACTATGTCCCAGAGCAATACTAGGATACCATCTTAATTTTGAGGTTTTAATATATCTAGTCTCTAATAAAAATAACTTTACTGAAAGTTTGAAATCCCAACCAAATAGGGACTCTAAGAAAAGATATTCTGAGCACTTCAAGATGAAAGTATTAGACCAGTAGGACCCCTATATTTAACTTCAAAGATGTTGTAGCCTTCTATAGCTCTTTTAAGTGCTTTTTAATACCTTCTGATGTTCCTTTCCTTAGCCATTCTCCAACATCAGTGGCCAAAATACATTATTTTCTTTGTCAAGAGCCCTAAATTACTTTATTCTGGATAGATGGTTCTTCTTGTTCATGGGAAATTTTCTCCCTACATTAGAGTATATACTTTTGGGTTTTATATATATTTATATACATAGTTACATATTTATGTGTGTGTATATATATGTACATATATATATAAAACTTTGTATATAATTATATAGTTACATAGATCATTATATATGTCTGTATGTAAAACTAATCTGAGAGAATGTCCAAGACTACTTTAGTACTTTATATATATAAAATTTCCCTTTCTAGTTTCCTAATTGAAATTTACTTCCCTATATGATCAGGATTTTAGGATGACTATTATGGCTTTGCCAGTCCTTTAACTCTGCTCCAGTAATTTCTTTTGACACAATCTAATAGAAAGGCACAAAGTTCTTTTATTATTTATTTCTTTTGGAATATTGGATTTGTAATCATAGGACCCTAACTCCTCTCTCTCCAATGTCCTCTTCTCAATATTTTACTGCTATTGAAAGTACTATATTTTTTGTTTGTGTGCTGAGTTATCTGTTTTGATCGACATTTTGTGAGCCATTTGCTAACTGTAGAGTTATATGCATCTAGTTACTCTAAATTCTTCACCTGTTGATTTTCATTTTGTTATGCCATTCAATTATTGATTATTTAAATATTTAACCTTCAGGGAGATTGTGGAGATTAAAATATACAGTTCTGGCCTTCAAAGAACTTAGAGTCTGTGAAAGAATAGTCACACAAAGAAATACATACATTGTGGTAAAATAAAGTAAGATAATTACTGTTAAGGAAGTCTGTATTACTGTTAGTGAAGTATGTATGGGCATAAGAGTAAGAGCATTTGCATCTTTCTGGGGTAAATTAAGGAAGATTCTATAAGATATATTTAGGCTGAATCGTAAGTGATGATCAGGAGTCTTCTTATGGGTCTAACAGAGAGAGTATGTCAAGCAACAATGAATAACTTGAAATGTAGAGTGTTAGGGGAATGATGTGAATTTGAAGGTTACTAGTATATCATAGTTAATGTAGGGTAAGGATAAGGGTGGGGTACTGTAGGTGAAGAGTAAAAATAGGACAGGTAGATGCGACCAAGCCCAGAAATGTCTCGAATGCAATGGAAATATATTCAGAATATACCTTATAAAGCAACAATTGTCACATTGTGTTTTTTGAAGATGTTGCCATGGAATGTTAGTGCATATTTGATGGGAAAGAGGTTTTAGTGCCAAAGAAGTGAGAGGAATATTGGATTAAAAATATTAAGCAATGTCTTATATCATATCTTTTCTAATTCATTATTGTGTAAGTCACATGAATCTAAAAGGGTTTTAAAGAATATTTCAACTGTATCTAATAACTTCCTTTTTAGAAGCTTTCTATGATCCTGAAATCTAAATTATAGTCTTAGCAATTCTCATAATATATATTCATATATTTATTTTATAATTTTTATTTTTGTAATTTTTCACCTTAAATTATAATCACCCTAAAGGTTGGTACTATGTTTATTTTGATTCACTTTGATACTCATAACCTGCTCAGTAATGCTCAGTATATACTTTATGAAGAAATAAGTGCATAATTATAGCAAATATTTTAGAAGAATTTTATAAGTGATAAGAGGAACCCCTGAGGAATTCTGAGCAGAAAATGGAAAAATCAGATTTGTATTTTAGGCATATCACTCAGGCCGCATTGCAAAAGTTAAATGAGAGGAACAAGATCAAGAGACCCTAGTTCAGTTGAGAAATGGAATAAGTAGAGAACAGAAAAAAATGAGAGATTTGAAAATGATTCAGAAAGTTCAGTGGATTAGGTGTATATTTCAATTGTAATAAATAACCACAAATTTAACAGCTTAAGCGATACAAATTTATTCTTACAGTTTTATGGGTTAGAAATCCGACATGAGTCTCCTTAGGCTAAAATCAAGGTGTCAGTGAGGCTGTATTCCTTCCTGAAGGCTGCCCCAGAAGGGGGAAAATTCATTTTTTGTCCTTTCCATCTCTGGAGGCTGCTCACATTTTTTGGCTATAGCTTCCATCATCCATCTTCAAGCTAGCAATGTTGTATCTCTCTGTGCCTGTCTTCTGTAGTCACATCTTCCTCTGACTCTCTTTTCCACTTTTAAGGACATTTGTTTTTACTTTGGACCGAGAGCAGATAATCTAAGATAGTCTTCCTGTTTTGAGGTAAAATGATTAGTAACTTTAATTCTAATTTCCCTTTGCTCTGTAACATAGCATATTCACAGGGCTTGGAATTAGGGCATGAACAACTTTGGGAATCCATTAATCTGCCTACAACATCCCGTTTGCAAACTGATAGATGAGGAGTAAGGGATGAGTTGAGGATCTGGTATAGTTCCTAATTTGTGCACCTGAGCAAGTGCTGGGTGGCAGTAACTGAAATAGGGAAATCAGGGGATGGTACGTGTTCATGGGAAAGGAATGAGCTCAGATGCAGACATGTTAAGTTTGAGAAATAATGAAGAGGAGAGACTGCTGGTTGACCCATGATCTGGATACAGGCAATAGGAGGCTCCTTACCCCTACCTACGTCTTTAGAATGTACAATTCTCTCACCATTCTCACAGTGAGAGTTGTTTCAAGAACTCAGCCTTGATAAAATAAGGTATTGTTGAGACCATCTGGATAGTATATGTGACTGAACCTAGTTGCGGCCTCTGTATAAGCTTTTAAGATTCTGGTGGACGGCTGTGAAGACCTCATCTTGAGGTAGCCCATGACAAGCTTTATATGTAAATTCATTTACCTATTAAACCTACCACCTATTAATCTGAATAGTCTTCCTTTTTCTTCAATCTCTCTTTGCCTTTCCTGCACATAGGACAGTTTGCAAATCAGCAAGGGGCTTGCGAATTATGTCTGAAGCATGAGGGAGAAATTTATGCTGAAGATACTGTTTTGGAGATGGACAGCATGGAAATAATAGTTGAAACCTCCACAATGATAAATTTTTACTGAAAAGTATGAAGGCAGATAAAACAAGAAAGATTTCTAAAGAATGTACTAATATTTATTCAAAATATGTCAGTTTTAGATTATATGATGAAATAAAGTCATTGAGGCAGGAGAAAACTATTAATATTAAGATAAGTTATTCCAGTAATTTAGTACTTTTGAAGAAATCTTTAATCTTTAATTTGGTATCTTGAAAGTGTTTACCTGCAAGGATTCCCTGGAGACAAATCATCAGTGAATACATCATCATTTTCATTTATTAATTAGTCTCTTGTATGCCTGATTAGCAAGAATGAGTCTTTTGAAATATGATTATTCCTTCTTGGAATGATAAAAATTGAACTTCTTAGCCATGAATGCCGAAGATGGAATTTGGATCCTGATGACATCACCAAGAGTTTCTTAACATTTTACTTTTCTTACCATAATCCATGTCTTGGGTAATCAATAAATTAAAATTGTTCAGTGTCTTATGAATTGCCTGCATCTGCTTTCTTATAATTAATTATACTTGGGAAGCTTGTGTTGGATAAAATATTCTTCACTTACCTGAATGATAAAATATCATTATTATTTCTGTTGCATTTACTTTATTGCACAGGATCCTGGTGATAAACACTTTGACAACAGCACTTAATGACTTATCTTCCCTGCAGAGTAATGATGATAATGCCTGTTTTTTGTTTTGTTTTGTTTTCTTCTTTTATTTTTTTTTTCCTGCCGACAATAAAGCTTCCATCTGTCATTCTTTTCTATGTACTGAAGCCATGCTGCTCTTGTCATGGCTTACATTTGTAAATGTTTCATTTATGAACCATTCCTCCCCCTGACTCCTCTGCAGAACAGAAATATTCCACAAAAGATCAGCTGTCTTGCAGTTCATGTGCCTCTAAATCTGGCATCATATTCACTCTGTCATTTTCTCAGTAGTTTCCAGTCGGAAGTTGTCCTACATAATTCTCATGACTTCATTTATTAAATAATTATGCTTAAAGCTGTTTAATGTGTAAATGACACAGCTGGTTGTCTTAATATTTTGTGTTCATAATTTTTCTGCCCATTTTTTTCATTGTAGACAATACTGTTCTACAGGCAAGATTACTTACCAAAATCCTCAGTACAATTCAGGTTAGCAATTCAGAAAACCACATACATTCTTTAGGCAGTCAAGGATGTTGGAATTATGATAAAAAGGTTGGAAAATTACATTTTTATTTAAAATATTCTTTTGAAGCATCTCCTCAGAATGTTTATTATTATATGAACAAATTATCAAGTTTTATGACCTGACAACCAAGTTTTATAGGCAACTGCCTATGAAACCTGTGTTCATGAACAGTTTAATTAGCTGCTTTATAAAAGAGTTTTAAATTTTGGCAATTCGAATTCACTTTTTTATGGACTTAAAGGAGTTAGAGTATGGTCAATATTTCTGGAATAAGCTGGAGAGAGGTACTGGTGGGAACCTAAGAAAAATACAGTATTGTTCTTAAATCTCTCTTGAAGACTTTTTAGGGGATCAGTTAACAAGAGAAACTCAAGGGTCAAAGAAGAGACAATCATGACCCATCATACAATGAGCAAACTTTTGTCTGTTACAATTTTTACCTACTAAGGCGTACTACCCTAGAAGAATGGGTAACAGGATCAGCGGCTTTTGAGAACCGGTTGGGGTAATTACTAAAGCTGAAAGAATTATCTGGTTTAGGGCAGAGCAGCTCCAAACAATTGGTAGAATAAGAATTATGACTTGGCCAAGTTTATACAAACACACAATACTAGAGCCACATATAAAGCCAGGAATTAAATAGAAGAAGGTATAATCTAAAATGGGATAATTTCTTTGGATATGATAAAAGTTTCAGTTTTACCAATTCTCTCTTAATATATTTATTTGAGGAACTGCTCATGTGGTGTGATTTTAGATATGCTAGTAAAGAGTCACAAGTTACTATCACCTGAAAGGTGCTGTAATTCAAATTTAACTTCAATAAATAAATTAATATTACAGGAAGGAATAAGGAGAAATGAGTATTCATAACCATATTTGTGTGCTATTTTGGTTAAGATGTTTTCTGAATATGATGGATACATTCAGTGGGGCAGCAGATAAGACAAGATAACTTGAACACTGCTGTCAGAGATGGGAATAGATGCACAGGGTTTTGGCTGAGAGCAGGTAGTCTGAAGGCATTTCTTGATGAAAGCCTGAGCAGAGAAGAGGACTCCAAAAAGTACATACCATGTTTGTTTTTCACAATCCATTCTGTGTTCGAAACAAATGTCTACTTTGATTTTTTTTCCTGAAAACCACTTTGTCCCTTAACCACATTTCAGAAAGATCATATATGCATAGCCTTTGATTTTTCAATATAAAATAAGCACAATGATCATTTAAATTTCATACAGTGCCCTTTTTCTCGCTAAGTCTGCACCGCTTTATTAATAGTTGAATAGTTTTTTTTCCAAGACATTCGTTTCTTGCCCATACTTCTTTCCATTACCTACATTCAGTCATTTTATTCAACACACACACACACACACACACACACACACACACACACACACACACACTTCTTGGCCTTGAGGAGCTCATACTATGTTGGCAAAATGATTTTTAAATTAAATTAACATTGATAATTATATCTTGATTTGGCCATAGTTTCTGTGGACTACAGGAGAATATTGTCCTTTCAAAGTTAATATGACAATGCAATTAAGATATTTTACTTGATATGTATATGTATATCTATACATACCTATCTATCTATCTCTCTCTATATACACACACATACATATATTTATTTATTTATTTCTGATAACTAAAATTTGGATTAGAAAAATGCTTGCTTCTGGTAATATTTACCTCAATTTTTTAAATCTCCCACTCAGTAAAATACTGTCTCTCCAGACTAATTTAGCAGAAATTTCTTGAATTCAGGATTATTTTGGAGAGTATCATTTAGCTAGAAAATCATTGTTTCTCTTCTGTTGACTACTGGCACTTGTTAGTACTTCTGTAGAAACTGAGATAAGTGGTCCAATTACTGACAGTTTTGATGATGATGATGATGATGATGATTATTATTATTATATTGGAATAGCAATTTAATTCTACTAGTCAGCAGTGGAGGGGAGGTTCAGTGGTTTTGAACAAATGGGTATATGTAATAAATGTGAGTTTCTGTGAGAGATAAAAACACAACATTTATTAAGTACAATAAATCTAGACTAAAGCCAAATAGTCTTTTCTAGCTTTTTAAACTCTGTGTAATTGAGGCAAATGGAAATAATACAGTTCCTAAATGAACTACTTACTTTATTTATAGATCAAGGTGCTGAATATGTCAAATGTAAAAATTAGGTATTGCTGTTTATTAGGAACATTTTGTATTACCTTTCTTTCAAACCATAGAGATAGCAGAACAATTTGATGGGGAAAGCACAATTTTTGAGGTGACTCATGGTTAAGTCTTAATAACCTTGCTCACATCACTATAATTTAGTGACCTTATTATGGATCGAATCCACACCTAGGTTCTCCTTGAATCTCTTTAGTAAGCCCGCCTGTTTAAGGGCAGGCATTAGAAACAATTTTGTTGCTGAAATGAATAAAGTTGTGTCAAGCAGTAAAACAATATAGAGGTTCTTTGAGCAAAATAGAAAGGTGTGGAAGTGAGGATGAACACTATTAGTTTTATTTTTAATGACCTATTAACTTCAGTATTTGGATGAGGTTTTCAGTAGTAGTACTTACTTTATGGTATACCTTACCTTTTAAATAATAAACTAGCTTGAATTTTTTCTCTTTTTCTCAATTTAAGGTGATAGTGAAGGAAAATAATTTCTGGTTAGTAAAGCTTATTTTTCTATCAGAACTAAAAATAAAGTGATGTATCTCAGAAGTGAGATGGAGATTTGAACATACTTTCTGAAAAAGATACAATATTCTAGTAGAGTAGAAAGGTGAAGGATATGAGTTCAAGTGTTCTAGATGTGATTCAATTTTTTAAGCTATATAACATCACTATGTTCATATTTACCTTATCTTTCAAATAGGATTTCTAGACTATCATGGGGTAGAAATATTAATCATGAATAATACCTATATTAAAAACAGGCAATGACAGAAATAAGAAACAAAACAAAATCTGTAAGTATTCCTAATAATAGATGTTGATCTCAGTTTTTAGAGAAAAGTTTTATTATTTTTAAGTAGTGATCTTCTCTGGAAAATGTTGGCTTTAAAATAATACTAATACATAGACATACCACAGAAAAACATAATAATCCTACATTTATTTAAAGCAATATATGTTTGATTTTGTAAGAATTAAATATTAATTCTAACTCTATGTGAGGATAGATACCCATAGTATAAAGATCAGGAAATTAAAGTTTTGATTTTTGTCATTCGAAAATAAGCAATTATGACAAAACTAGATTAGTTAATGTGGTCAGTTTAAATCAGGTCTAAATAGGATGACATTCGAGCAGACTACGGCTAAAATTAATACACACATTCGAGCAGACTACGGCTAAAATTAATACACACACACATGTTTGTTTACATATCTATAATTTTAAGTATTCTCTGATTGTATCTGGTAGTCACAGTGTCTGAAGTCCTCCCATTGCTTATGTACTGGTTTGTTTAGATCTATGGGAGGTGGTAGGGTATGTAATAGTAGAACATGGAAATAACTATCAAAAACCTCTACTTAGTATGTTTTTGTTAAGTAACTTAGTAACTTACTTTACCTTTCAGGGCCTTATTTGTAAAATAAAGACTCTAAATTGAATGATTTTAAGGAGAAATGCCATGTTTTTTTTTTTTTTTTTTTTTGCATGAAGTCTTTGGGAGAAAGTTCCCAAACCTGTATTTGCTGTTATCTGAACTTTTAAAAAGATTGATAAATCTTTAGACTTGATTCACATTCCATTGATTTGAATTTTTAAAGCAAAAGTATTGTAAAAGGAAAAATTACCTTCTTAGTAGGTTGGTTGATCTTCTTTGTCTAATTTTTCAAAATGATACCTAAATAAAATCTCATCTTTTTTAAATAGTATGATTGGAATAAAGATGATCTTCCATTATATACTATAAATCTTTATGCTGTTTTAAAACTAACATTCCTTAAATTCACTAAAAGGGATGTAGATAAAGACTTGATAAATTATACAAGGGCAAGAAATTAACATTGAGCTTTTTAATTTTAGGTACTCATTACCCTCATATTTAATCCAGTACTATCAACTATGTCTTTATCATTTGATATCTTCTTTTAGAACACAATGAAATTTTCTTATAATTCCCAAAAGAATGAGTAAAGGGAGCACTAATAAATAAGATATATTTTCAAAGAGAGATATATTATGTTAGAAATTTATTACTAAAAGTTAATAGGAAAATTATATACAGTTATTTATAAACATATTTATGCCTTATTAAACATTTTATGTTGCTTATTAAAATAAACATTTTCAAAATTTGATTTAGATACCACCAGCCTACTACTACTTATATTTGTTTTTTTTATTTTATTCAATTTCTTGTTTATTGTATGAATAAATTATATTTTGTGTGGGCTCTTTAAGTAAATAATAGGTGTTACTCTTGCTATATTTAAAGTCAGACATTAAATTAAAAATTAAAAAAGATTGACTTTTTACTCAAGTTAATGTCATTGTGTTATAATTGTTTTTCCTCATTCTGTTTATAGTATTTTTTCACTCCAGTAGAGACAAGATAACGTGTGCCTAAAGCCAGCAGGAGGAGCTCTCACCTTACTGGGTTCAGTGCAATTAGTGTGCCTGAAAAAATGAGTTTGTGGGGGTTTTATATATGAATCAAATGATAACATTTAAACATTTATTACATGTAATGGCATTAAAAAGTCTCAAAAACTCTGTTTCATTTTAATATCAATGTATCATTCACTTGTCTGAAGTGTAAATTTTAAATTGTAGTGTTACGAATTTTTAAAAGGGATGATTGCAGTTTAATGAGGAAAATAAAGCAATTATGTAAATATGGTTTCTTAAAGCCACTAAGAAACAAAAAAAAATTCTTCCTAAGGATCTACAGTATTGTAGATATTTGCATATTTTCCTTTTTTTGTTTTGAAATGAATATACTTTATAGCTTACAAATTATAAATATTGAGAACCAAGCAGCCTAAATGTTTTAGAAAAAATAATTACATCATCTAATCAATTAATTTATTATAATTTCTACATACAATTTATGAAAAAGAAATCTCTGTTAGTAAACTTTAATTCAAATTGGGAATTTTTAAACACTTTACTCCATTAAATCCCTTGATCTAAGTTGCATGATTTGTAGGTAGTAACAATAAATTTTCTGTAGAAACCGTTGATGTGAAACCTAGAATAAAAACTTATGAAGATTTGGAATCAGCAAAAGAAATAGTGATGTTTCTCTGCATCTACAAAAATAAAAAGAGAAAACAAATAACAATGTTTTTTGTTAGTTCGTTTGTTTTTATGGTGTCTTGGTTAATGAAATCCAGTAAATTTCAGGTGTGCAGTTCCACAGTAAGGCATATATATACATTGCATTGTGTAACAATGTTTTATATTCAAACTTTAAAAGGTAGAAAGGAAACAGCACTTTTTTAAAAAAGGTGTATGTTTAACTGTTTTTTGAAGGACATTCAAGCACATCACTTTCCTTGGTTGGAATGTAAATGTTACTTTATGATTTTGAAAAAAATTACTTAAATGCTGAGACTCAGTTCTCTCATCTGTAAATTGGGTCTTTAAAAAAAACTTATAGGATATTGTGGAAATTACTTGAAGAAAATATGTAGAAAGTCATTCCTACATTATGAGTTAGTATAATTATTTTACCAGCCTCCTAGGGAAATAATTTTGTATTTCAAAAATACAAATGTGCTAGATGGATAAGTAACATTAAGCTTTTGAGTCCCCAAAAGTAGATACTGGTATTACATACTTCTGAATTATTTTCAATAGTATATACCAAAAATAAAATTTACTTTTATTTTATAATAAGTTTATAGTTTTGAATACTTATTATAATGATATCTTTAGCTTTTTTATAATATGTAGATTATTTTTATTATGCTGAATGAACTCAGATGCCATCAGATATTTTCTGTATTTGTATTTGTGTGTGTGTGTGTGTGTGTGTGTGTGTGTGTGTGTATGTGTGTTATATGTATATACATATCATCCTTACTGTACTTTCTGTCTGTTGCTTCCAGGGTTAATGTTAGAATTGTGTATTGATATGAAGTATATGAAACTATAAAGAATGCTTTTCAAAAAAGTCTAGCCCTGTATGCCTCCTATTATCTTTTTGTGATGGATGTTGGCAGCCATTGGAAACCTTTATCTAAATATGTTAATTCATTAGGAGTAGAAGATATTCTAGCCTAATTTCTTTATTTATTAAATGAAATATTTCAAAGAGAGAAATGGTCCTTCATTAACTATTTCTTTATTCAGAAGTAGTTCATGTAGAAAGAACAAAATAAATGTTTTATTCTTCCCAGGTTTACCAGTATTTTAAAGAATGGTTTTCTAGTATGCTTCAAAAGTTATCAGCAGGTTTATCATTATGAATGAGTGGGTTTAAGCATATTTGATGTATTTCAATTCTTTATAGTCATTAACAGTGTGTACGATCAAATTGTATAGGGCCAGTTGAAGCCTATGCACTTTGGTTTCCGAATCCTTTTGACATCGCCTTAGTGGATATTTTCTAGTATAAGGCTATAAAGTACCACAAGGAGATTCTATTGCACACTTGTTAGAATGCCTTAAAAAAAAAAATAGAACAATACCTGCTCCTGGTGAGGATGTGGAGCAATTGGAAAATCATACATTCTGTTAATGGGAATGTAAAATTTCATAGTCATTATGGAATATAGTTTGACAGTTTTTTTTTAAAAAAAATTAAGCTTTCTTTGTATAATGTAGTAATTCCTATTTGTCGTAGAGAAATGAGAAAATAGCTTCTTATAAAAATCTTTAAATGAAAGTTTGTAGTAGCTTTATGTATAATGCTCCAATTGAAAATAGCTGTGTCCATCAACTATGGAATTCTATACAGTAGAATACTTTTCAGCAATAAAAAGGAACTTACTATTGATACATACAACAACACAGATGAATCTCAAATGTATTATGCTGCTGTAAAAGAAACCAGGCTACATGCTGTTGGGGCAGAAATCAAGATTAGTAATTTCCAGAGGATGAGTGAGGAAGGGATTCACTGAAAGTATATCATACCTCAATAAATCTAACTAAAAAAAGATAAGAGGGGGGCTCTATAGATTAAAAAACACTTAGAAGAATGTCAACTCACCGTAATGTATAGCATTTTAGATACTGACTTTCTCTTAAAGTAGGTTGAGGGAATAGGAATATTCAACATTACCTATATATTTGATGACATTAAGGGAATATTATTATTTATAGTAATGTAATAAGATGTAGTTATGTTAATATGGAGTAAATGAAACTATAGGAATTTTTATCTTAGAAATACATACTTAAATTTTACAGATGAAACGATATGATTATTGGAATTTTCTTCAAAGAAATCATGCAGTAGGAGAGTAGGTAAATGTGTAGTTGAAATAAGATTGGCCGTAAGTTGGTAATTACTAAAGCCGAATGATGAGTACATGAGCATCCATTGTTTTCTCTATGTGTTAAAATATATTTGAGAATTTTTCACAATAAAAATTTATTAAGGAATTATAGCTCAGTTTTACAAATGTGTGTTTAGTAAATAGATTTTAACAGTAATTCACTGAATAGAGTTTATCCCAGAAATGTAAGCATAGTTTCATATTTTCAAATCCATTAACTGCATCACAGTGATTCAAATAAGAAAAATCACAGAAGGCTTACAATAGACTCTAAGAAACAGATGAGAAATAACATACTCCCAATGGCATTTTTTTAAACTACAAATAAAAAACCCTACTTTCCTAACTAGATGAAGACTAAAATTCATGATAGAGATACAAGGCATTGTTTTACAGAGTGTGGTTCATGGTTTCTTGGTATCTGGGGGACTCAGAGATAGTATTTAAACATAAAGATCTTCTGAATCATGGGTCCTATGAATTTACCTGCTGGAAACAATAAAATATTTCCTCCAGTTAATATCACTTGTTTTCTAGCCTCATTTCTATCCTTCTATTTTTCCCCAATTAATTCCTACTTCTAGTTCCCACTCTAGTGACAGAATGGATCTAGTCTTAGCTCAATTACCTTTCAGAAGGTATTCTAAAAGAAAAAAATTGTTTCTTGTCATATCTGATTGAAGACCCCATTCATCCTAGCTCAGCTCAAATTGGATCTTTTTCTGTGAAATCTTCCCAGACCTTCTACCAGCCTTATAACTTAATTGCTATTATATAGTCTTCTATTTTAGAATTTAAGAGAATATGTTCTGATTATTTGTTTACATGTCTGCCTTTCCCACCAGTTTATGAGTTGCTTTTGGTCAGGAAAAAAGATGCATGGTTTTTATTTTTGTTTTTGCCTCCCTTAGTAAAAAGTTTACTACCAAGCACATATAGTAACAATGTAATCTATGCTTTAAAGATACTACATTTATTCAAAATTAGTTGTTTTCATATTTTGCCAATCATATGTAAGATCATTTAATAACAGAAAGAAAATAGAGAGGCCTGCTTTAACGCAGTTTTTTTCTTTAATGTGGTATAAAAAGACCATGTATGAAAGGGGAGTGGGGAAACAAAGGTGGTTATTTCATCAGTTTTTGAAGACAGCTATTAAAAATAACTATGTTAATTCTGTTATTCAGTTATCTACTTCATTTAGCACTGTTAAACACAAATTACGTAATTTCTAATTAACTTACAACCACCTTATGTATTTTATCATTACTTGTATTATATATAAATACTTAGCACATAGAAATAATTTAAAGTAAATAATGCAACTTATTAAAGTAAAGCAATGAATAATAGTAAGGATAGTTGATATTAATGATTAAGTAACTGATATATTTTTGCATCAATTGAGCTTTTTATGCAACTTTTTAATTTTTTTTAATTCCAGTTGTGTTGCTTGATACAACAACTGTGTTGGGAGAGCTGGGATGGAAAACATATCCATTAAATGGGGTAAGTTTGAATATCTTTTTGAAATTGTCATCCTTGTGAGGTGTTTAGGGTCTGTTATAATAGTTGAAAGAATGGTAGATTTTTGACATTATGTAGTATGCATTTTAGTATATAACTTAAAATTTCATAGAAAAGATTAAATACAATTAGAACTGGCAATAAATGAGAATAATATGAACTGGCAATAAATGAGAATATATGTAAAACATCTTTACTTTCTTCTAAATTAGTAATTGTTCTTTAATATAGTGTGAATAGTAATATTAGAATATTTCTCATATAAATATTTTTTTAGAAATAAATTTCCATGTATATATTCAAAACACTTTTCTGTATATATCATTAAGTTTGGTAACCAGTGAATATTTGTGCATAAACAAATTTTAGGTTATCATAAATAGATTTTACAGATATTAATGTTGGATTTTTTATTATACAATATGAGTCTACTATAGCCATATGTGTTTTTTGAAGTTGGCCAAAAGATACCTTATGATTAGGTTTTACTTTTAGCTGGAAGTAGTTGCTTTTGAAAGGCTTATAAGGATGTATAATTTACAAAGTATGGTTTTTCAGGAAACTGTGATTATACTTTACTTTTTATGTGTTTTAATATATTTCTCATAATTTTCACATTATAATGTGTTGCTGTTTTTTTTTAAGTTAAAATAAAAGGGTGATTTGTGACGCTTTTTACTTTGTTTTTTGGTCTATTTGAACAAAATCTTCAGTAATGGAGGTAGTCAATTGTTTTCAGATACAGCTGGGTTAGCTTTTCTTTATTTTCTTGGAAAATATATTTTTTCCTATTTTTCACATTCTTAACTGATATTTTTACATACCTCTTTCATTATATTTGCAAATTTAAATCTGAAAGAAGTTGACCTGGATTTTATTTTTTAAAAATTAGTCAAATATTGCTGTTCGAATTTAACCTTTTATATAAACAGTTATTTATTAAATGTGTATTTTCATCTAAAAATTCCTATGAGAAGTTAAATCTTCCTGTCTTTGTTTATCAGGCTTTTTTTTTAAGCTTTGTTTGTTTTATAGACTGATTTTATTTTTTCAATAATTTTCATTGTATTCTCATAGAGCTCTTATCAAACCATTGTTGAGAAATACATGTCTTAAACTAAGATTGTGCTTTAAGTTTTACTATTTTATTTTTATTAAAATGAATAAATACCCATATTTGTTAGAGTATTAAGCATGTCATGTTAATCAGTAACTTTCAAGAAGTGAATGAAACTTTTTTCTTAGACATCTATATAATACATCTCTTTTTCTTAGTATACAGAGTAACTTAAAAGAACTTACAAATAATTTACAAGCCCTAGTTTTCCCTTTTCTGAAAAACAGACAAAAACATTAGAGATATTATCATTGTCTTTGGATAGTTATAGCCAAAGAATCATGTAAGAGTCAAGAGTTATATCCCTGTTCTAGAGATTGTATTTGACCTGATCAGACAGCATTTCAGAGGAAACTGGTAATCAAGACACACCAGGATTTACAGAGTTACAGATAAACTTACTGCTATCATTCTTGTGATGATTTTATTGTAGATGTTAGGAAATAGGGAATTTTTTTACTATCTCTGGAATTTTACTACTTCTGGTTTAGGTAGAATTGTCTAAAAATTGATTCTTATGTCATAGTATTCTATTTGACAGACACTACACTAATAATTTTACATTTTATTTTCACAATGGTCCTATAGTAAGTGATGGTCTTTAATTCAAAATAAGCTATTTCTGACTTTAAGGCCTGTATCTTTATTGTGGCACTGCTGAAAGGAATATTGGAAACTTCATCAAAGGTCAATTACTTAATGTGTGATATTTATGTAATTGATTTAGATTTCTTTTCTCTCCTTGATAAATAAATTGCTAGACAGAGATGTACATTTTGGATACCAGCCAAGGATTAGCAAGAAGAAAGAGAGAAAGAAAAGGGGGAGAATATAATAGAAAAGAAATAGAGTAGAATTGCCGGAGCCCACGGGTTAAGATCGAACAGTTCCCGAGAGGGGGAGTGAGGATTGAGAGAGAGAGAGAGAGAGACAGAGACAGAGACAGAGACAGAAGATAGAGTGGGGAGGGCTAACAGTGAATACTGCGCCCGGAGTTTATTTAGCACAGCATATATATATACCCTTGGAGAAGCAACACCCACACATAGGTAAATGATTGCTGACCTTTAGGTAAGTTCTCACAAAACATCCTTGTTCCTGTTTTTGTCTCTTATTCCCTGGGGCAAGAAACATTCAACATTAAGCCACACTTCCTCCTCCATTATCAAGCTATCCATTAAGCCAAATTTCCTCCTTCACTAATGAGCTATCCATTAAGCCAAACTTCCTCTTTCAGTAAATAAGCCCACCTGCTCTGCAAACTTCTAGCTTGCAGGCAACTCCAACCCTGTCTGCAGGGCATTCATCAAGAATGGCTCCCAACATAGAATAAGGTGGAAAAGAAAAAGATGGTTAAAATTTATTGAGCATTTACCACATGTTAGGTTTTATTCAAAGCACATTATGTAGTCCTATAATCAAGTATAATTTTAGCCCTATTAAAAGATGTGAAAATTGAGACTCAGGTACATTAAATAAATTTTATAAGTTCATAGTGCTAGGTGCTTTTCGTTCTTTCAGATACTACCATATAAAAATGAAGGCCATTGACCACTATGTAACTACTGAGGGGAAAATTAACACATAGATTTAGACTTTAAAAAGTAAATTGAATACTCATACCTTGGAATATCATTTTTTGAATAGGCTATATTAGTTTTAGACTATCCCCCAAATAACATTGCATAAATGGCAAGGATCAGCAGGAATACTTGAAAATGGGAGCACATGAACATATTTTATGACAGATA
Organism: Macroglossus sobrinus; assembly: GCA_004027375.1. NCBI lineage: Eukaryota > Metazoa > Chordata > Mammalia > Chiroptera > Pteropodidae > Macroglossus > Macroglossus sobrinus. Next base: position 84,696 of record PVKZ01000227.1, on the reverse strand, counting down.
TATCCTATAAGTAAGTTTTAAAGAAAATATACAACTTAAATTTCTCTTTCAATGAAGAGAATGGATTACTGACAAAAACTGAAGTTTTAATGCTTATAGGTTAAAACAAGGGAGGAAATAGTAAGAATGAAGAACTTTGAAAAAATGCTGCTAAATTTTTCAAGAATAAAATTTATTTGGATGTCAATACCAGTTAAATTATTTAATATCTGTGGAAGCTGTTAATCATTTTATAACATTTAAACCAGCATTTATTTCTGTACATTAAATTTTTAATTATATCTATTTGAAATTGTATATATTTTTTAAATTCTTAGGTTTATTGAGCCATGCCAATTTGAATGGCCATTTTAACTAAAGTTGCTTTTTTTTCAGACACTAATTCAGTTGGTTTTACAAATATGTCATGGGTAAAAAAGACAACTAGATGACGTATTTGTCAGTTTTATGACATAAAGTATATTTAACATTTCTCTGAATAAAGCATTTTCTAGGATGTTTAAAACCAATAAAATTTTATTTTTATAAAGAATTGAACAAAGTTGTTTTTAAAATTATATAATATACTGTATAAAATATAAGTGATTTAATAAATGATTTCATAGATTTTTAAATTTTACTTAAAATAGCCATTCCACCTATAGTGCCATGCTGATATAGTTACAAGAGTAGGCATTTATGATGCACCTATGAACAAATCCATTACTTGTTATTTGAGTAGGAGGTAAGCACCTCTGGTTAGCAAATACGGAAAGTAGATGAGTAGTTTTGAACAAATGTCTGAAATACTTATTTGTCAGCTTATTTGCACCAACATTAAAAATACTTTCTTTTAAGCGATATCCAGAATTCAATTTAATGAACTACTTTATGCACTTTGTGCCAAACACTCTTTTAGAGTACTTAAAACTCTTTTCTTCTACCCTAAATCTAGCAGTATAAAGATAATTCTAAATAATTATAAGTCCAAAGAAAGTATCTTCAGGTCATTTTAAATAATGTTTTATGAAAGAATAATAAAGGGAGGGCTTAATTCTAATCAGGGAAAATTGGTAGTAGGATGTAACATATCACTTCTTTCTTATAAACTGTGAAGGAATTGTATATGGGCTGGAAGACAGGATAGAAATCACCTTTATGGCAAAAGGGATAGTTTGAGAGAAAGCACAGAATTCTTAAATAAGTACACTGTTTTGGAATGTTGAGACTCATTTGTGTGGCTAGAGTGGAGGAATATGGTGGGGAATAAGACTAAGGCTAAGGCTAATAGGCTAAGCTGTATTATGGAAGACTTGTCATTTAAATGTCTTAATTGATCTAGATAGTATATATTTCAGCCCTAGTAAGTAAAAGGAAAAGCCTCCTGGGTTCACTTAAACAAACAAACAAACAGACAGACAAAGAAACAAAAATTACTGAAGCTTTCTTTTGATTAAGGCAATGATAATAGACCCTTGGAAATAAAAGATGCCATGAACAATTATAAGGAAAGGATGTTCAAAATATAGGTGATATGACATTACAGTCATGCATCATTAAACAGCAGGGATATGTTTTGAGAAATGTGTAGTTAGACAATTTTGTCATTGTTTGAACATCATAGAATATTCTTACACAAACCTAGATGGAATAGCCTACTTCAGACCTAGGTTATGGTATAAGCTATTGCTTCTGGGCTACAATATTCTATGGCATCTTACTGTACTGGATATTGTAGGTAGTTTCAACACAATGGTATTTGTATATCTAAACATATCTAAACATAGAAAATATACAGTAACATATGGTATAAAAGATAAAAAATAGGGTACACCTGTATAGTGCACTTAGCAAGAATGGAGCTTCTAGGACTGAAAGTTGTTCTCAGTGATGAGAGATGAGTGATTATGAAGGACTAGAACATTACTGTCATCTACTGTAGACTTTATAAACACAGTTCCACAAGCCCTCCCCCTGTTTTCTTACTACAGGGTCAGAAATAAGACATCATAACTACCAATGCTGCTCCATGAACAGGGATGTGGGCTAGCTCAACTAGAAATATCCAGGAGATACTGGATGTGTAAGGTGTAGAAAGAAAGGGCCTGAGGATCAGAAGGAATAAGAAATCAAGATGGAGGGATAAAAGAACGTAGGGGTTGTTTTGGCAATGTGGTTTTGGCTATTGCATGTTGGAGCATTGATCAAATTAGAAGCTTTGTGGTATTTATAAAAAAAAAGTTTACATAAAAACAAAACAAAAATTCATGTAGAGAGGGTATAGAAATGACTCAATATTTTGACTTTGGAAATTTATTTTTTGTTCCATTGATCCAATCTGGCAAAAAGAGCTCTCTCTGGCATTGATGTAATACAAGAAATAAAAATTGTCTGTGCTTTACATTATTACAATCCTCAAATCTTGTCAAGTACAAGGATACTCTGACTCCACACTATTACAGAAAGCCCTTATTAAAATGGCAGTGGCACTTAATACTTGTTAAGGTAGCTCTTGTGGACCTGTGCCTTATACAGAATTTTAGATTCTCAACAAAGAGATTACAACAATATACTCTGAAGACCATTAAGCTACATCTGGGAAGGTTGTAGAGTCCTTTGAATATTTAGCACTGGGAAGACAAGCTCCTCTGTGCTGAAACATGTCAGTGTTTGCCTAATTAGAATATAATCTGTGCACTCAAAATTGAGGTGCTTGAATGAGAAGAAATCTATTGCCAAGCCCCAAAGATACTGATCCCAAAAGAGAGGAAAACATTCCTCCTGAACCACATATCCTTCCATTTCATACAGAAAATTCAGCTCCATTATAATATTATTGGATTATTGTTGTATATAGTCCATTGTTGACCAAAATGATGTTATGTGGCTTATGACTGTATTGATATATTGAGAACTGAGTGAAATTAATTATATTTGTATAGAGGTCGAAGCTTGGTTTTAGAAAAGAATACATCAGAGAATTGGGTCATAATTCTTAACACTATGCTCTTATTCTCTAATGTCAAGAATCATATGTCTACATAATTCAAAACTATTAAGAACTTTATCCCATAAGTGTCCCTTCCACCCTTTATCTGTCAACATACTACATTAAGATAATGAAATTATGATGATATAGCAGAGTAGTTGAAAGAGATTCTTGATAATCAATGAAAAAATTCTGCATGAACAAAAATTTTTGCATAGCACTGTGGAAGTGCTATGCAAATACTTCTTCACTATTCTCACAAATATTAAATATAGTGTTCTCATAAACATTAAGTATAGGCATATGTCCTGGGCTTTTATTTGCTTTGAATAGCTAATAACTGAATAATTCTAAATTTCACTCTGAAAAACTGAAGGACATTTTAATTTTGGAAATTTCCTGGGAAGGAAACAGCTAGTTTTTAAGAAATAATGCCATTTTAATGCCAAGCAGATAAAAGAAATACAAATGAAACTACTCATTCAGTAACTTTTTATAAAAGAAGAAATTTAAAAATATGTATCTCCTGAGTTTATTCTTATAATCTAAAAATGTATGGAAAAAATTTATATATATTTCTTGAAACATTAACTTTCATGTTTACTACTTTCTTATTGATATTGTTATTTATTCTATTTATTTTTAGCCAATATATAACATTATAGATGAAAGAGAAAACACAGTTACAATAAGAAGGCCTATAGCTGTATGTGATCATCAAAATCCTTAATACCTGTTACAGATTGGGCTCCATTCATTGACACATAGCAGAGGGTATGTCATTTTGGGGCGTATGGACTCAATATTGACTCTGAGTAATAAAATATAACTGCTAATAACCAGAAAAATAAAACTTTTCATAATATAAAAATAGATTTCATGATTAAAAACTTTTATTGTTTTCTTTGAGCTTTAGTGATTATATTTGATACTTCCAAAAAATGTAATAGCTATGTGGCTTTATTATTTTGATACTGTAACTAAAAAAGATAAATGACTTGCTTGGGTAGCCACATACTGGTTATTAAAGGTCCTTTATTAATACCTAAATAAAACCTGACAGTTAAAACATAGCACTTCATCATCATCATCATCATCATCATCATCATCATCATCATCATCATAATTCTGTAAGAGATGTTTGATTTACGACCTAAAATTACATATGATTAATGTTGATGGAAATAACTTGATTTTTAAGCACTCTATTAACTCACCTGAAAGATTTTCACCATTTATTTTTATTTACAGAAATATTTTGAGCAAGAAAATGAAAGATTTGCTTTTCTCAAATATTTTTTCTCACTTTCTTCTTTTGATAACTAAAAGGTAGTCAAGTTTTAAAAGCTCTTTTTTAATGTATGCATGGTAGATCATATCTTGTTGCCAAGTCATAGTGGACATAGATATAAGCACCAATATTCAAAATCAAACTTGCTTTTCAGCAGTGAAGTTCAGTTTAATAAAAAAAAAGAAAAAGAGAAAACTGGTTGTTAATAGGAAAAAGAAGTGCTATTTGATATTAGGTTGCATTTTATATTAATCATGACAACTAGAGTTTGGAAAACTGTGTTTCTCAGATGCCAAGTATTGGTTTTAAATAGCGTATTATATATATTTTTTGCATGCTGTGACTTCAATGATAATTAGGGTTTGAATACTGTAAGATTATACAAGATATATGATTTTACCACTTAAACATAGTGATTAGATATTAGGAAATTTATCCTGAAATATTTAGGAAAATAAGGATACAAGTCATTCATATCTAAATAAAAACTGTAAGTGTATTTTGTGTACATAATTACTAATGGTTTAAATAAATACTAAAATTTAATCAAAATATACTAATTACTAATTTATGATGGTTTTCAAAACAAAAATTAATGATTTTTATAATAAAAAGCCCTATATTATAAGTAAACTGAGTAGAAAGCTACTTTATTTCATAAATCAGAGACCATCATTTTCTAATATCATTGATCCAGAGTTGAAAAATCAAAGTAGGATATATTTATGATAGCAAATAGAATAATTACTAATAATTAATTTTGATTATTTTATTATAAGTTATATATTTTATATAGTAAGACATTTATCCTAGTACAAACTTCAGTATTGCATTTTGATTCATTTTATAATACATTGAAATTATTCAAAACTGCAGATATATGTTTGATTTCTGAAATTACAGACTTTAATGACAATTTCTGTTAACAATAAATTTAGTTATTTTCAAAACTTATATTTAAATAATTTCTATTGTCATATTTTGGAGCCCAGACATTCTTTCCATAGTCATGCCCAGTCTCCTAATGAGTCCATCACAGGCATTCTTCATTTGTATTAAATTGTTCTTAATCTCTACCATTTCTTTTATGATTCTTTTTTAGGATTTTCATCCCTCTGCTTGCATTATCCATTTCTTCTTACATGTTGTCCACTTTATCCGTGAAAGCCCTTAGCATATTAATCATAGTTTTTAAAATTTCTGTTATGATAACTCTCACATCTCTGCCATATCTGACTCTGGTCCATGATGCTTCTTCAAGCCTCTTTAAAACTGATTTTGCCTTTTAGTACACATGGTAATTTTTTATTGAAACGTAGATAAACATAAAATGAACTGTGGTAAATAGGTCTTTAGTAATGTAGTTGTAACATATTGAGGGAAGGAAAGTGTTCTGTAATCTTATGGTTAAGTCTTAGTCTTTTGGTGAGCCTGTGCTGCCCCTCCCCTTCTTGTGAATTTCACTAGTACTTCTCAGTTTTTTCTTCTCCTGTTAGGTGGGATAGGATAGCTAAAGGGAGCTGGAGCTGGATATTTTCTGCCCTCTACCTGGAGGCAAGAGCAAGCTGGAACTGGGTATTTTCCTTCCCTCAAGCAGGTTAGGCTCTGATAAAACCTCAGCAAGGTTAGGCTCTGATAAGAGTTTCTCCTGGGACAGCCTTATTAATAACAAAGTGGTCTGGCATATTTCAAAGTGTTTCCTTTAAATTTTCACCTGTCATAGAAATATAATTGGCTGAAACTTTTGCTTACAGTTTCACAAATTACTATTTTACTTAATTTTCTTTAATCTTCTGTTTTTATGCAATTAACTTTCTGAAACTTTTACTTTCTCTTCAATCACTATCAGTAGAAGTTGACTTTATTTTCAAGTCTATTTAATCTAAAACATTAATCAAGCTTTTATGCTTTGGTTTACATGACATTATTGCTATTATTCTTTATGAATCAATAAAGAAAGACTTCAGAGCTTTCCTGTGATGTGCAGATTGAGTAGGAGACCATGACACTCCCAGGAAGTCTTGGAAATTTAGTTTCAAATATCTCAGCTTCCCAGAAGACCTAATATAATATAATACAATTTATTTTTCCAGCATCTCTGCTGTTCTTTAATGTATAGTCTTGATGGTGTATTCCCAGAAGCATGTATTTTTTAAAGGTATAGGTTTATATGTTTCCTTAAGTTAGTTATTCTTGATTTACATAATGTAGTTTTTATTTATTCTCTTTATTTTTTACATTATGACAAAGGCTTAAGTTCTGGTTTCCTACTTTCAAGAGAAGATTCCAGTTGTTCTTTTGAAATGAACTCCCATATTATATAATCTAAGATAAGATTTTTGGTTTTATCCGAGAGTTATTGTTTTAATTAGAGTCATTCAAAATATTTATAAACCATTTTATAAATAAATGATTTAACACTGCAAACACATACAAATACTAAATTATTTTATGAAACTTTTAAGAGATTATTAGTCAAGTATGTAACTAGATTAAATGTAATAGACTAGATATTTTTATAAATTTAATTGTTTGTATTTTAAATGATTGATTCACTCTTATGCTATACAACCAGTCACCAATTACTATTAATTCTACTTTCTAACGCTTTTTCATGTGAGTCTCTATCATCACTGTATTAGTTTGATTCCTCATCATTTTTTCTCCAAATTACCAAGATTGTATTTTAAGTTACCCACAAATATTTAATAAAAGTTGGTTGAATAGCTAAATAAATGTACAGGAAACATTATTTTAGGTAAGGTATTGGGTTGGAGGCTGTATTTTATAGTTCATTGGAGCTGGAATGATAGTGTGATATTAACTTCGGTCAGAGTCAGCTGTAAGAGAAAGACTATAAGGTTCTGAAAATTAAGCTGTATTCTTATTTAGCACTGGTTTTGAGTACAAGTAGAAAAGTTTATAAATTTACTTTCATTTTTGTATTTTAGACAATCCAGTTCATTTCCTCATTAACAATTGTCTCACCAAAATTAAAGATGAAAGGTGGATAGGAAAGATATTTACCTATGAAATAAAAGGACTATAAAAGAGGTTATAAACTATTTAAGCAACCCCAATCAAGATATAACACACTTTCAAAGAATTAACAGTTGGGAACAATTGATGATCTGAATTACATCTGGGAAATAACCCCAGATGGTTATTAATCATGCACCTTGTTATTAATATGAGAATAAAAATAGAACATATGGGTTTTTAATGGTTGATAGATGGACTGCAAATTTTAAAGAAATTTTACTAACCAGTCAAGCTTTCAAAAAGCATATATCAGCATTAAATGTTTAATAGGTTTATGTAATCTGAATTCCATAAAAATTAGTATTTTGAGCCAATGTAACATAGTAAGCAAAATAGGTTTTAAAATAGTTTGACTTTGTTTTATTTTAGTAAAGAAAACCTGTTGTGCTAATAAATGGAATACTTAACTTAGTCATCTTCCCTGTAATTAAGTAGCAATGTATATGAAAATATTTCAATGAAAATAGTCTTTTAAATTAAAAAAATATGAAACTGGTATTTTAAAATACACACAGAAACACACAGTCACATGCAATCCTTTGAATGTTCATGCATTCTATAGACCACATTTGGAGAAGTAAAATTAAATCTGTATTGTTGATTTAGATAACTCAATTTAATAATGTTATTTATTTAATCAGATTGTATGCTTACCTTAAATGCAATGCTTTCTGATGCACGTTATAAGGGATTTCTTCTGAGAATTGCTCTAATACCCACATTATAAATATTGCAATAAAGAAATACGTACGACAGACATCTTATAGTTATTTTTTGATTCTATTTATAAACACTGTATTTATTATTTGGACAATCATAAGCCTAGTTTGCCTATAACAGTCCTGTTTTATTTCTGTCATTCTACTAGAATAATTAATTGTGCCCCTTTTATTTTTAAAAGTATCCTTATTTGTATGATAAATTGTATGGTCACTCTGATGTTAGTTCAAGTAATAATACAAACTGCATTACAAATAAACCTCAAGTATAATTCTATTAAAGAAGACTATTCTTCTCACTCTTGTAGTAGTCTAAAGTGAGTATTCCCAGTATTTAGGAGTTCTCTCTCTTCCTCTCAATGGAAAGGATAGTCCTCCTTTTTAAAAGTTCAGAAGTTGCACACAGCATTTCTCCACATTGTTTACAACCCCATCATATTACTACACTTACCCAAAAAAGATGGTGGAAAATATAAGCCATCCTGGGAAGAAGTGGGTTTTAGCTGGATGGAATAAACTACTAGTTGCCACATGATAACCATTTTTCATTTTCTTTCTCGTTAACAGAACCTTGATTTTGAGGCAGCAGTGTGTCCACCTAAAAAACCTTACAGTTTTTAGTTTATTTTGGCAGGTAGTTGTGACCAAAACAGTGTTGTTCTAGCCAATTAAATATAAATGGAGGTATTTTGTGGAATTTCCAGAAAGGCTGTTTAAAATAACCTCTTTAACTAGAGGTCAAACCTTTTTGACTGATACATTACTCTTTCGCTATCTGGAATGCAGCTATGTTGTCTAGAGCTTCAATAGACACCTTGAACCCTAAGGTGAATTTGATGATGAGATCATATATTAGGATGATAGAGTCTATAACCATTAAAATTACATTTATGCTATAGACTTCAATAACATTGGAATATTGCCCTATATAATATTAAGTGAAATAAAGAGTAAAAGATTTTTGATATTTATTTTTTAAAAGTTTATGCTAGAACAAACAAACATGATAATAAATAAAACTACATATTATTATGAATGTTTTTCTCTAGGTCATGAAAATAGGGGTGTTTTCATTTTCTGTTCATATTTCTATTTTTTCAAAATTCTCTGCAATAAATATATATACATATATTTGTTATATCATTCCAATAATGATTTTTCTTTTAGAAAATATTGTGTGATGGTTTTCAATAGCTTTTTAATATTTGATATTTCTAAGCACCCAAGTATAATCACTTACCAGAGAGTAGGAATAAAATTTCAATCATGAAAAACATGAAAATAAACATTCACAGATATTTTCTATGTCGTCACTAGCTTATGCTCAGTATCTAACATTAATTTCTACCTCAGAGTAGATAGCCAGTAAATATTGATTAAATGAAGAATTGAATAACTGATTAAATTGATTATTTTTGAATAAGTATTAGTATTATAGAGAAATCCACTTCATAACTTTTCCCTTATAGAGCACTTAATATGTTTTTATCATTGTGCTAAATTTAATTATGACATACTATTTATTGTTGGGTCTACGATTAAGTTTTTAGTATTTCACTGATTTTACTTTTAGTATTTCACTGAAAATCTAAAAAGTAGAGAAAACTTTCCTCATATGAAAACTGAATTTTGCACTTAAAATATTCTATTTATATTTATTTATTTCATTAAAGGTCTATTTCCAGCATTTGCCTATTTGTAAAAGAAATAGGGATAAAAATCAATTATTATAATCCCAGATTGCAAGGTCAATATACAAAAATCAATTTTATTTCTGTGTACTATCAACAAAGAAAAAATAAAAAATTTTAAGTATTTTAATAACATCAAAAAACCCCAAATATTTAGAAGTAAAATCAAGAAAAGATATACAGGAACTCCTTGTATTGGAAACTACAAATAGTCTTTAGAAAAAATTAAGACTTACAGAAATAAAAAGTATAAATGTTCATGGATTGAGTTAATCACTGTTGTATTTTGAGAACAATGAATTCTCTCATACCATATTTCAAGATTCAGTGAATTCAATACAAATAAGTACCTTATTTAGAGTTTCTTTGTTTCTTCTCCTATTAAATAAAAAGTGTGGTAACATTAACATAACATAAAAATAGCTATTTTAAAGTAAACTCTGTGACATTTAGTATATTCACACTATTGTGCAACCACCACTTTCTATCTAGTTCCTAAAACATGTCCATCACTCCAAAAGGAAACCCATCCCCATTAAGCAGCTCCTCCTCGCTCTCCTTCCCCCTCAACCGCTGGCAGTGAGCAATCTGCTTTCTGTCTCTATGGATTTATCTATTCTGGATATTTCAAGTAAATGAAATCATACAATATGTGGTCTTTTGTGTCTGGCTTCTTTTATTTAGCATAACGTTTCTGAATTTTACCCATATTGTAACATTTACCAGTACTTTATTCCTTTTTATTTTTGAATAATATTCCATTGTTTATATATACCATTCATCCATGGATGGACATTTAGGCGATTTTCACCTTTTAATTATGGTTAATAGTGCTACTGTGCATATTTATGTATTTTTTGAGTACCTGTTTTCAGTTCACTTAGTAGTGGCTTTGCTAGGTCATATTGTTAGGTAGTTAGGTAGTCATGAGTGACAGGAGCAACCACAGAAACCTCCATTAAGGGCCTCTCAGAAATACCCATTTTATGATTATAAATTACCCCTACAACCTAAGGCACAACGGCTGTAAAAGCTGCTGACTTAAACCAGCCACAAACGTGTGCACAGAAAGTACTACCCTAAATTGCCCATAACCTCAGCCTCATTATAACATCATTATAATATCATACACATGCTGGAAGTTCATGAATCAAATTATAACAGACTAACTTCTGGGTAAACACTTGTATATTAGGCAGAGAGTTATGTAACAGCCAAATGTCAGTCAAAATGACCTCATGTGCCAATCATCTAGGAACACCCTTGTAACTTCTCATGCAGACCTCCCACTTCCAGGCTATTAACAGCTTTCTTTGCTAGTAACTCAAAGAGTATATTTGGACTATACTTTTTTTTCATCTTCCGAATTCCATGGGGCTGCAACCTTCTTTGGTATGGCCTCTCTCCTCCTTTGGTATGGCCTCTCTCTTTCAATAAGTCTTACTTTTTCTAAATCTTGCTGGCTTGCAATTCTTTACTGAGTTGGCAGGGAAGAACTGAGGACCCCATCTATGCCACTAGAGGGATACTGGATTTCATATCACCCCATGTGTAACAATATGGTAATTTTACATTTAATTTTTTGGGGCACTGCCAAACTGTTTTCCATAGTGGCTTAAGCATTTTACATTCTCACCAACAATATATGAAGGTTCTTATTCTTTCACATCCTCACCAATACTTATTCTCTATTTAGTTTTTCTATTGCGTGTGTATGTGGAAATTGATAAGCCAATACTAAAATTTTGTGCAAATTCAAAGAATAATCAAGGCAATCTAAAAGAACAACAATATTGAGGCAGTCATAGTAAAAAATGTTACAAATGTTATAATAGTAACAGTAATTAACTCAATATATTAGTGTAAGTTTAGGCAAAGTGACTAAAAGGACAGATTAGAGAATTTAAAGATAGGTCCACCATGTATTACACATCCAATTTATAACAAGGTGACATTGTAGTAATGTGAGAAAAATATTCTTTTCAATAAATGGTTCTAGGATCAATTGGGTATGGAAAAAAATACCTTACATTCTTTGCACCAAACAACAACAAAAAAGTTTAGTGTTCTAGATCTGAAAGATAAAATTATAAAACTTTTAAAAGAAATTTTTATGAGCTTTGGGTAGGCAAATATTTATTAACAGGACCCCAAAAAACAATGAACAAACATAAAAATGAAAATTGAACTATATTAATATTAAGCACTTTTGTTTATTGAAAAAACCATTAAGAATGAGAAAAGGCTACTCACAAGTTGGAAGAAGATATTTGCAATACAGTCACCAGAAAAAGTCTTCATCTCAAGAATATATATTTTATAAAACTTCTACATACAAGAATAAGACAGATGACACAATAGAAAAGTGGGCAAAAGACTTGAATTGGGTATTAGAGAAAGAAGATAGTCAGATTGTCAATAGACATTTGAAAGGGAGCTCAATTTCTTTGAAGTGTATGAAGAATAAAATTTAGGTTGGATAGAGGGATTGATAGAGGGATTGTGATTTTAAGAAAGTATAGTGGGATATTAATTACAGTATCTAAGTGGTAGATATATGGATGTTCATTGTAAAATTCTTTGACTTTTTATGTTAACTGTTGTAATAGAAATGTTAATAATAATATAATAATAGAATGAGATTTTAATATATATGTAACAGAATGATTAAAGTAAAGAAAAAGTCAAGTTTGGAAGAGATTTGGAGGAAGTAGAGCTTTCATACACTACTAGTGAGTGTGCAAATTGGTTTAACTACTTCAAAGAGCTGTTGTTATGTACCAAATCTTAACAAAAGCATTTCTTGCAGCTAACAATTCTACCTCTAGATATATGCCAAGTAGAATTGTGTAACATGTTCACCAAGACATGTGGATGAGCACCAATGTCAATCATCAGTAGAATGGATAAATAAATAGTGGTCTAGGCACAAGAGTAAATACTGCAAAGCAATGAAAATAAGCAAACTGTGTCTTCATGCAACAGTATGAATGAATTTCACAAATACAATGTTAAAGAAACTTGAATCCAAGGAATAAGTACTGTGATTCCATGCATATAAAATTCAGAACAGGCAAAGTTAATCCATAATATTAGAAGTCAGCATAGTACTGACTGGAAGAAGGCAGAGGTAGAGCTTCTAAGATGTTGGTTATGTTGTGCTTTCGATTTGGATAATGACCACATAAATCTATTCACTTTGTGCACAATATATTGATCTGTTCTCTTAGCCATACATTCAGTTCTTTTCTCTGGAAGAAATTCTCTTATTTGCTTTGTACTGTGACCTCTAGTTCTGTCCTTGAGAAAGCTTTTTCTCACCCATAATCACAATTCTGGTGAATCTTAGAGGGAGAGTTATTCTTGTGAGATACATAGGTTTTGTAGTCTATTGATGCAGTTTTGGAGGCCCACAGATTGCTTTGAAGCTGAGAAGACTTGTTCATTGCAGGTATATAATTTATTTGGAAATATGTTTTCTTAAAAACACACAGTAGTTTCTTAATTGAGAACCTTAGCCAGTGATCTCATATAGAGAGCACATCATAGAAGGGAGAGAATTCACACACACACACACACGCGCGCGCGCACACTATATGCTTTGGTCCAAATGTGACACAGACTTTTTTTATAGTACATTCACCAGAACTATACACATGTCCTTAACATATCAACAGGAATCAAATACGTAGAGAAGTTCATGTATTAATTGGTGAGCACTGTTGCTTCTGTAATATTGGCTCAGTTCTCAGAATTCACTTGATTTGAGGACTCATGTTGCTCTTTCCTCCTAAAGTAAAATTCACAGCTGTTTTCTCATGCATTGTTTCTTCTACCATAAAACAAATATCGGAACCTTTGAATCTATGTATTTATGTGTACATATGTAAAATATTTCTGATTGTTTTTATAATGGAAGTTATTTCATCATTTATATCATTGACATCTTATAAATCTTTTCAGACTACATTGTGAAATTAATTTTATCTATGTTTACTTTGATTTTGTTGGCTCACTTCACTAGCATTAGATTTCTTCAGCTTGGTTCTATTTTTGTTGCTAAACTAGTACTGTGGATTGCTTTGCAGCCATGTCTGTTGGATTTTAGCTTCCTTGTGTGTTGAAGTGGTAGGGTGTGAAAAGTCAGCCTTTGAGCAGTAAACATGGCTCTCATTTTCAGTCTCATGTGAATGATTTTAGCTCATAATACTGCCTGAAGAATTAAAACTACTAGCCACCAGTACTTGTTTTCAGACCAAGGTCTCAGCAGTCCTGTGGCTTCAGCTCCTCTCATTACTTTGCATTTGTGTTCAGTTTTTCTTCCAAAGAGTTCTTATCTTGTTTTTATCCTAGCTGCATAATTTTGATTTTCTTTTAAATTTTACATTTCATGTATCATTTCTTTTTATTGAATAGAGGACTATCAAAACAAGGGATTATATCATCACCTTGATCAGAAATTCAACACTACAGAAATGAAGATTGTTTACTTGCTTATTGGGCTTTTCATATACCTGTTAGTTTTAAATTTTTTTTTATTTATCTATAAAGGTTGTATAGTTTTTAAGTGAAAGCTACCTATTTAAAATTTTAGAACCACCTTTTTTTAAAAAAAACATTCAAGATTATATATATTTTTTAAAGTGTGAACAATATTTGTGCCCATTGTACTATTAGTCAATAAAAACTACCACAAAATTAAAATAGCTATTTTCCCCTCAATATTATTCATAACATATCAAGTAAAAAATAATATACAAATAGTTGTTACAGTTTTATTGTAATAGAAAAGTATAACTTTAAAAAATATGTTTTATTACCATTCATTACTAACATCTCTACATATACCATTACACTGGTAACAAAGTTTTATAGAAAAACCAATTGACATTCTATGTCAATTATCTATTGTATTTCATGAATTTTATCCTAAGCTTCAAGTAAACATACACACACATACACACACACTCCCTCTCACACATACACACTCTCTCTCCATGTTTATCAAAGCTTTGAATGCCAAGTAGTGATCTTGCTATTTGTGTATTAGCAGAACAAATATCTTCTTACAGCAATTATTTACTCATTTAATTTGCTTTCAAGTAGATCTTGATAGGTGCTAGCACTAGAATACACTACATAAAGGCAGAAGGCAAGCTACCCTTTGCTTCTGATTCTTCAGGTTTACACCTAGAAAGTAGAGAGAATGTTACTCAATTATAAATGCATCTTTATGTATTCTCAACCCTGGGCTGACTCTGCTGTTCAGAGATTCACTCTTTAGAAATGCAGTCTGCATTCAGTGTTTTCAAAATATGCTCCTCTGCAGGCTATTTCTTCTATGTAGAACTAAATGTGCATTTTGTTCCTGAGCTGATGTTATCACATAGATTCAGAAATTCTAAAGTAGCCACATACATAGAGAGAACAGCAAAATAAAGAAGGAAGGAGTACTAAAATTAGTGTCCTTTATAGAAGACTTTTTCCAAATGGGTTTCAGAATTCATAAATATTTTGTGTGTGCTGATTGACAGTGTGAATGATGTTACAGAAATCTTCACAGCAAGTTTTGGCATCTCATATATGATTTGATAATTTCTCTCTTGGCTAATGGGAGGTATGGTATAGGAGAATGAACTAGTATTCGATGGTGAACTAGCCAGTGCTGCCACTTAGTGCTAAATGGTTCTCAAGGCAAAACAGTTCATCTCTTAATACATTTTTTTTTAATCCTAAAACCTATAAATGAATACAAAATATTGATTTTATAATGTTTTACATTATTGGGGTTTTAAGAAATCAGTATTGTTGCAGTACCTGTTTTAAAGTAAGTATTGCTGAAAAAGGAAAATATCTATTGGAACTAATGATATACAATTGAAATTTAACCCTTAACTAAGACAGTACCTAGAAACAAATTGTGGTCTTTACATGTTACCATTTTATATTTATTATACAAACTATTTTTAATATTAAAGCAATAATCTCACCTACATATTTTTTAATATTTGTAATGTGACTTAAATATTGTTTTTAGGAGTTATGCTAAGTATTAGACATAGATTTATATTGAAATGGGAAAAACATAGCTTGTAGAAGAAATCTATCATAGCATGAAAAATAGAGGACAGTTTTATAACCTCAGCAATACCTTCCTGGCTTCATTTTCTCACTCTCACTACCACTTATCTAATTGGGGGAGTCAAGAGTAATCACTCAAAATTTCAAAGAATTCTTATAACCCCAGTATTTTCCTATTCATAAATTACTTAAATAATATGTACAACTAGTGAATCCTCAGGTGTACATGTAATAAATGTAATTTGTGTATAATTTCAGTAACCAATTATGACTAGTTAAATTAAACCTAATCAGGAATTATTATGTTTAATATTATATATTATATATTAATTTTTCAAGGCTGCCATGACAAATTTCCAATAACTGGTTTGCTTAAAACAATAGGAATTTATTCTCTCACAGTTTTGGAGGCCAGATATTTGAAATTAAGGTATTGGCAATGCCAAGCTCCTTTTAAAGACTCTGAAAGAGAATAATTTCTCTCCCCATCCAAGTTTTGGTGTTTGCCAGGAATCCTTGGCTCATAGCTTCATCACTCCACTTTCTGCCTCTGTCTTCATCTAGCTGTCTTTCCTCTATGTGTGTTTGTCTCTTCACATGGTTTTCTTACAGGGATACCAGTCATTGCATTTAGTGTTTACCCTAATTGATTATGACTTCATCTTAACTTGATTACTTCAGCAAAGACCTTATATCAAAATGAGGTCACATATGCAGGTTCTAGATGAACATGAAGTTTGGGGGGACACTATTTAACCCACCAATGTGGCATATTAATTTTATAGCGATATAAAAGGCATACTCATGATTTAAAGCAGAGCAAGGCAACAGTTAAATATGTAGGCTGATTCAATATGAAACTATTGCTGTTGTTCAGTCTGTCTTTCTTCAGGGTTACATCTGACATTCTGAGTGAACTCATTCTCATCAAGGAGTTTTTGGAAAGCCAAGGAGAGTTAAACACGAAAGTGTTAGTAAAAATTACTTGATAGTTATGTGCTGGTAAAATAATTGCTCTATGTCTTCTGTCTTTGTAGTATTATAAACAGTTTGTTATCATGAAGGGTGCTGTCTTTAGTGAAATTTAAAAAAAAGTTAAATACAACATAGAATAGAAACAAAGGCATTTGAAAATTTTGCATTCATTTTTTTTTCTAATTTGAGGAAATAATCTTAATTCACAATTTAGATATGGCCTCTCACAGCCTTTATCTACTAAATCCTGAAACATTTCTGAAATGATAGAAACATGTAATCATTTCTATAAATTCTTAGCGGTCTTATGAGTGCTTCACACTGTCAGGCTTTGGTCTGTTTTATACTATGAATCAATGGTAATTACAATAAATTATTATCCAAACTGGTTTCTTTTGAAAATGAAAAGAATACTTTTAATAATTACTTTGGAACATTAGGTATAAACCAGGCATTCAATCTCACTAGCTATTATCAATCTACTGATCTTTTTATTGGTAATTAGAATAATTGTGCCTCTCACTTAAAAACCATAATTATACTTGTAAACTCAACATAGGAAAAAATAACAATTAAACATAGATTTTCTCAGTCATGGTTAATGCTTCATGGTTATTGTACTTAGAAGAAGAAAGGTACTAATACAGTTAGATGACTGTGAAAATTTGTGTTATCTGTTCTGCATAATCTCATGGGGGGAGAAACTATATATTTAATTATAAGAAAATATAAAAGCTACTGTTTAAAGTTTTACATATGACAAAATAAATGTTATTCTTGTGCACATGTCTTTTTTTTTAATTTCAGGAGCTTGATTTACTACAAATGAAAGAAAATGGTATTGAAATGTCATCATACTATGATTGAAAATATTCTGAAAGAAGCCTTTATTTTTTTTAAAAGAAAATAGCTCCATTAATCTTGATGATATTTTTTTTTTTTTGCAAAAGGATCAGAATTTTCTTTTTAGGATCCCCAGTTTTAAATAACTGCAAATTCAGTTATGTAAGTTCATCTGTTAGACTCATTTATAATAGAGAATATGTGGAAAGATATGTTTCAGAGATATATCTTTTGGTGTTCATAAGAAAAAGCAAAAAAATTTATAAGAAAAGGCAAATATTCAAAATAGAGGAAAAAGGAAGAGGTTAGGGAATTCAGGAACATGAGAATACAGGAAATGAGGAAGTGGCGTTTTGGGAACAGGGAATATGGCTCTTATAGCAAGTATGGAAAAAACATGTTTTGTTTTGTAAATTCTTTGTTATCTACAGAATGTTACCGAATAAGAAGCCTTACATGAAGTATTTTTGTCACAGGAATAGACTCTAGCATGTTGCTAGTGTGGTTAAACATTATATTCACCTCTGTCAGTCATGCCCCTTCAAAGACTGATTTCAAAGAATTGCTCATTCTGAGAAGGAGGACATGAGGATACATATGAAATAACAAGTGATTAATAGCATCATTACTGAGTGCTATAGCTGTTATGCAAAACCTATGGTATTTGTGTAAACAAAAAATTTTAAAAACAAGAATTTCCATGAATTTTCACATTCTGAATCTTTTACTCAAAATACGTTAATATAACAGGTCACAGGTTGAAGATAAACTTCACTGCCTGGCCAAATAAGATGGTGAATAATATTTATTTTAACTCCACATTTGGCTGATAATAGAAAAAAAACTAATATCAGTTCTGTTGCATCAATTGTGACATTTGATGTCTAGAGACAGCATGTTAGGAGAAGCTAAAGCTCATGGAGAATGGGCTCTTAAGTAAAACAAGACACATTTTGCTACTTTATGAGTCTCCCATCAGCCAGGAGATTCTGAAGCTCTCTGCCATGGGCATCTTAGATTAACCCTAGTATATTCATGGGAGTTACAGCAGGCCTAAATATTTGAGTATGCTAATGAGGAAACAGCACATATACTGTCTGTCAAAGAAGAAAAAAAATAGGAATGTATATATATATACCAAGATATATGACCATAGCCAAGATATATACATATACATATATATATGTATATGTATATATATACAAAAAACTATTTCAGGACACTGTACAACACAACCTTATTTTCAAACTTAAAAACAATACATACAAAAATTATTGGCAATACATAGATATTCACAATATACATAACAATCAGAAAAATATTTAGTGAGTGACTTTCAATTAGTTATACTGTGTTATACTGTGGTAATCCAATTACCTCTTGGTATCAAGGCTGGGTTGAGAGAACTCTGAGAAAGGATGACTTTTATTTTTTTACCTTGTATCCTTTTATAAAAATAGAATTATAAATGATATTTATATTAATTTTTACATTTTTATAATAAAGAAAATACTTGGAATACTAAAATGGGACAGAATTTTTAAAATTTTGGTTTTCATAACAGAATAAAAATGAAACTACATGATTTATTACTTAAATTCACATTGAAGGGAGAACAATCTTCTTTTCTTACCAAATGGATGAGAATGGTGTCTTGATCATTTTGTAGCAGTCTACAAGTATAATTATGATTTTTAAGAGTTTTCAAGTGATCACGCCCAAGAAGGCTTAGAAATATTTGTATTGTAAACTATTTGGATATGTAATCATACATACTAATTGTGCATTAATATATCAATTTTTCAAAAGATCTATTAAATGTACAGTTTACATCATACCAAAAGAAAAGTTGGACATTATACTAGAAAGCATTTTTTGTATCTATTTTATTTGTAAGAACAAGGACTCAAAGACATCACTATGGATACTGCAGAGAATGGGATGATTATGCCACAGTTAACAAAACTTATTGCTAACTGAATGTCTCAGAATATTATAATGCCAACAAGAAAGACTGAAAAGATGGGCAAAGACCATGGAAAGGGCTAGGGCAGTGGAGACCCACTGGTATTCTTTATCTTTTTGTGGGATTGCTGCATAAGGAAAGATGGCACACTTGCTTTCTAATTGAGCAGATATTTGACAGAAATTTACTTTTAAAGCGATAGTCTAGTCTTGTCTAGTAGGTAAACAGAAACCTCCCTAGATAATCCAAACAGAGGAATTGAAACAGGAAATTCTTTACAAGGTATTAGAAGGACTGGAGGAATAAAAGGGAAGTAAATATACGCAAAGGTCAGTAACTATAGGAAACCACTGCTGCCTGGTACTGGGGAGACAAAAGGAAAGTGATTATCCACAGTCCCATGATGGAGTGCTGCTGTAGCCGCTTCTGCTATTGCAACTGCTAACTCTCCATTCTTCAATAAGCCAGAAGTCACACACCTCCTGATGCTACAGGAATCTTGGAGCCTACAATCTGGCTGAAGCTCTTGGACTAATAAAGTGATATTGGTGGAATCCACATCTCATTTGCATTATCTGGAGCCAGAAAGCCAGTGAGGCCGTTATACTGAGACTGCTGTCTTACCCCTGCCACTGCTGCTAGAGTCAAACAAAACAGGGGAACAAAAATGCCTTTTCTCTTTTTTCTTTTAATCTCCTACCACTGTCTCTCATTGACAGGACCTACCTAGAACTCAGGCAACAGTGGTTTCTGGGAAATTGCTGCTCCATGTGCAAATTGTATTCTTTAAATCAGCAAGTGTATATCAAGCATCTGCTATGTTCTAGATATATTTTAAGCACTGGGGACTCAAAAGTGAACAAAACAGACAAAACTTTTGCCTTTATGGTACTTCTATTTTAGTAGAGATAGGGAAAAAATAATTACATATGTAAATTACTATAATGTAAAATAGTGATAAGCACTAAGAAGAAATAAATAAAATAATGAGAGAAGAGTGACAGACTAATGGTGAAATAGCACTGGAATAGGGAGGACATCTTGCTGATAAAATCATATTTGAACAAAAATCTAAAATAATAAAATAGATGGTGAATCATGTGGGTATCATAAGGAAGAGTGTTCTTGGAAGAGGTATCACCAGGTGCAAAACTTTTCAAGCTTGAATGATTGACAAGTATGAGGAAAATGTGGGAGCCACCATGGCTAAACACAAAAGAAACAAGGGCAAGAACAGTAGCAGTTAAGGAAAATGTGACATTCCCTCTTCCTCTCATATTAAATAGTTGACTAATTCCATAGACAGATATTCTGTGGAACCTTCTTTGAGATACTATGTTCAGAAAATACAGCAGAAATTTGTAGACATCTTTCAGTATTACAGCAGTGGCAATACTTCTAAATTTGACATACAGGATGATGATAATGTGTGAAGCTCCTGCCAAATAAAATTAGCTCTCATATGAAAACTATAATATTTTACTTGTCAAATTAAAATTTAAAACAGACAATAATACTGACAAAAGAGCCTCAAAACTAGTGTTCTTATTCATACTGATAGCACTGTATATATTGAAAAGCACATACATACCACAAACTATAAAACCAATGCCATTTTTTCCTATTATTACCATTTATAAGAATCTCGTCTAGGGAATGCAAAAGGTCATATGACATGTACTTGATGATGTCAATCGCCTGGTTATTTAATATATCAAAGAAAACAAAGGAAAATGGCTTTAGAATTCAAAGTATATTAATTGAACATATTTATGATACTACAAGTAGAGTTTCACTAAATCATAGATGTTTTATGGTAACTTGGGACTATTAAGAACTCCAATGTTTTAAGATCTTTGCTGTTTTATAAATAATTTGTAGGAATATATATTTTTAATTCTTTGTAAATTATTTTAAACAGGATAAGAAATTTCCTTCTTGTGTTTGACCTTTTATTTTGGTTGAAATTTCAAAGTTTATGATTGTTAGTCTGAGCATGCCATTACTCAATTCATGACACTTGGCTTAATTGTCCAGCATCCTGAATTATCTAATAAAGTATGAAAACATAGGTTAAAACAAAATCATATAGAATTTTATATCTTTATACAAAGAAAATAAATATAGAATTCAATTAATGTTATTAATGTTATTTAAACCAAACTGAGTATTTCACAATTTTATTGCATGAGATTCTAGAATGGTAAATGTACCTAAAATACCTCATGTATTTTGCTTATAGAAAAAACTTGTAGCTTGGAGAAAAAAACTTATAGCATGTAGGAAAGATTATTAAATAGATCTCATCAAGTTTTTCTGACTATTATAGGAATTGCCAAGAGTGACAATCTTTACAGGTGATAGAGAAGACAAATTAGTTTTAATTTACCATATATAGATCTTTTAAATATAGTAAAATTTTAGGCTATAAGAGTAATGAATTTTATCATTATTACCTATGCATTGCAGAATCTCCTATTTTAAGGTTTAGTACATACCTAACCTATCTAGGAATATGTTATGAGCATGCATACATGTGCGTGTGTGTGTGTGTGTGTGTGTGTGTGTGTGTATGGATTAATATAATAGTTCAAAAATCAAAATTACATCTTATAAAATCTGAATATGATAGGTCTACTGAGTACAGATTGTATTGAAAAAATCATTAAGAAACCCAGTGAATTACCAAGAATATTATTTTTCTTTCTCCATCTTTAATAACACCAAATTATTCATATTTTCTTTACCAAGAAATTGCTAAGCATAGCTGTGAGAGAGAGAGAGCAGGCAGATAACTTCTATTCCCCCTACTTTCTCTCTCTCTCTCTTTTTTTTGTTTTTACTTTTATTTCTGCAGATCCTGCAGTCTCAGATTCCACTGTGTTCTGAGACCAACACTGTCTGTGAAGTGGGTCAAGTGTCAGCCATCTTTGGTAAGTTTCATTTAAGCCCAGGATTTTGTCTTCATTGGTTCGCAGTTCCTTTATTCTTGGAACCTTATTCCTCATGCTCTAACATTTGCGTCACAATGCAATAGGACCTTCTTATCTAACATATTTACCACTGAGCATCTTGAACACTCTGCCAATGACGGAACTTGTATCCCAGCTATTCTAGTCGTTGCAGGTGCCTTTGCACCCTGTCATATCTTTTTTTAAAATACCTTTGTGTGTTTATATCTTTGTCTACAGTTTCTAGTTACATCATTCGATATTTGTCTCAATTTTGTCTATGTTGCTTCTTGTGGTCTGTAGACTACACAGTGGTAGCAAAGTCCTATAGTAGTTGGCTTAAGACAACTATCGAGTTAGGAGGTAAAGCGTTTTCAAGATACCTTTTTTTCCTAGAAGGTTTATAGTATGGAAATGTTGTCCAAAGTTTGGGTTACTGGAAGTAAGCAGGAAAGACCAGGACATGGGGAAGAATGGAGATATGAGATAGGACACAGGTTCTGCAAGGATAAGATTGTTAGGTATAGGTTTGCAAAATACTGAATTCCAGATGAATGATGTCAGGAATCCTGGTGGTAGTGGTAGGTAGTGAAGGGTGAGGGAATTGGATATTAATGAAATGGAAATATTAATGGACAGAGTAGACCCTTATGTTGTATTTATAAAAGATAACTTTCTGCCTTCTGTCCTATTCTTGATGAACTTCCATGGAAGGTGATAAAGGATCTGTCAAAATTTAAAAAAACATAAAAATGTGCTTGCTTTTGATTCTTACTGTATGTCATTTATTGAAATGTGTCTAATACTTTCTTGAAAATTTTGCAGTAGATACCTTGAATGCAAATATTTCAAGATTGACCACTGAAATGGTTTATCTTATTTCCTTATTGATATTTATTGTGCACCTGTTTGTTCAAGGAACTATTACAGGTGCTATTCATTATATACCCTATGGAAAAAAATGTTTATTTTATTTCTTTTGTTTTTTTCAATTATCTGTTTATTATGATCATGTAAAATTATAAATAAAATTTATTAGCTTCTAGTGTCTTACAGCTATTTCTAGGTATTTACATATTGTTTATTAAAAGGAGAAAACTACTTTAATGTTTCTTTTCTGTTATTATTTTATAATTGCCTTTTTTTATCTGCTATTTGCATTGACATTGCATCTTTTTGCACCTTTTGTTTGTATTGATACTCTTAATTTTAGTATGTTTAATATTCAGTAAGATGTCAGGTTCTAGAGAAGATACAGGGATATTTCATGTCTTTGACTTTTTGAAATTAATGATTTTTTTTATTGATTTTAAGATATCTAGTAGTCTTGGATATTCCATTAAATAATATATTTAATGTAATTTATCAAAGTAATTTATAATACGTCGAGATTTGCAGCCTTGGGAAAATGTCAGAGTTTAGTACATTAAAAAATATAGGTCAAGATATATTAGTCTAGGTAATCTAAGCTTCCACCTTTCCATCTGGTGTTTGTAAATAGCCTATTTATACTTGTACACTCCCATAAATATTTTTTCAATTTCTGAGGATGACCAGTCCATCTCTGGATAGTTCTAAATGCCAGTAAAGTCCTTATACTGAGATAAAACCTGCCTTCTTAAGTTTTGCATTTTTCATAAGTGTGTTAATTGTTCCTTTAATATATTCATAGAAATTATTGATGAAAGTGGTATATAGGACTGGACAAGATATTCTATTATACTTACATTTTTTGACAACAACAACAAAAAATTTTAAACTTTTTTTAAATCAGCACCATTTGGCCATGACCATTCAATTAGTAGTAATCAATTAATTGTCCTTGTGGTTCAGCCAACATTTCTAAATTGTGCACAGAAGGACATCACAGGAAATTGACAGATGCCTGGAAAAGTCCTCATCCATTTTGATGGCTGCATTTTCTAGGTTGATAGGTAGGTAGGTAGGTAGAAAGGAAGGAAGTTGGAAGGAAGGAAGGAAGGAAGGAAGGAAGGAAGGAAGGAAGAAAAAGAAGGAAAGAAGGAAGGAAGGAAGAAAGGAAAAAGGAAAGGAGTACAGGCAGGAGAGAGAGAAAGAAAGGCAGAAGGAAAGGAGGGAAGAAAGGAAGGAAGAAGAGCAGAGGAAGGCATTAACTTACATAAATGGGAATTTCTCCAAATGCTTAAACATTTTTACCAAATGTGCTATATCTCTCACATTTAAAACAATCCTTCTTTGAAAGTTGGCCATATTTCATTCCTTCACCTTCTCTATGGGATTTAACCAGGGTTCTTTTTTTTTTTTTTTTTTTTTTGGTCTCATGTACTTATAGTCTCTCACCATTGAAACTGCTATTATTCACTCTTAAAATAATTAACTTCATGTTGCCAAGTATTTTGGCTGATTTGCATTTAATTTACTCTCTCAGGAAGATTTGACAACGTTGATTGCTGCCTCTCTAGATTGTAAGTACTACATACACTTGACTTCCAAGTTTGGTTTTTATACTCTGCCTATATTTTCTTCTACTTTATTGGCCTTTGCTCTATCAAGAAAAATGGGTGATCCATCTAGTTGATGACTTAAGCATCATTAATTTAGCAGTTTTTATTTTATTTTATTTTTCTCTAATGTTCTCTCTGAATGCCAGGCATCTGTATCTAACTACCTGGCATCACCTCTTAGATTCCTAATGGTAACTTCTAAGTTCTGTCCAATAAAAAATTGCTGATTCTTCTTACCCATCAGAAACAAAACAAAACAAACCCTATTCCTCCATTTCCTAGTCTCAGTAAATTAGAGCCATAATCTGCCTAATTTTTCAGGCAACAACTTCAGGAGTCAGCCATGTTTCCCCTCTACCATCAAAATATAGCTTCAATTTTAACACTTCCTTACATCTTTACTACTACCATCTTAGTCCTGGCCTAGCAATAGCTTGATAATTGGTCTTCTTTGTACTTTCTACCTTGTTCTTCCCACAGTCACAACAGTGATCCTTTAAAATTACAAAGTTTAAAGAGTTTAATATATCCTTCAAGGTTCCACATGACCAGGCTAATCCTACTTCTCCAGTCATCATCTACCATCCCCTTTGTTGTTAATTTTGCTCCAGCCATACTTGTTTTCTTGCTATTTTTGAATTTCCTTTAAATTTGCTCTTTTCTGTCTTGTTCCTTGCTAAAGTTTTCACCTGGCTCCTTCCTACATCATTTATCCCTTGCTCAAATGTTACCTAATGTGTCTAAAATTACCTTCTGAATTTATCATTCTTTATTCTTTTAACCACCATTCTTTCTCTCTGACATTTGTTTATTGTTTCTCCAAAACAATATAAGCATTTTGAAGTCTATCTTGTTTACCACTTTATGCACAATTCCTGGCTCATAGCAAAAGCACAATTATTATTATTTATTGAATGACCATTGTTTTTCTCTTAAGTGATATCTCATTTTCATTGCATTTATAATATTTTGTGCTTCTGAATACCTTTTGAATTGTTTTTATTATATTTGCTTAAAATATACTGATGACATTTCAACCTTTTTTTTTCTGAAAATCAAACTGTATATAGGGGGGAATGCTGATGGCTATTATATTAAAATACTAGCTTTATATACATTCAACACATATAGTTAGAAATACTATTTATTTAACTACAATTTTAGAAATTTTTTATTAAATCTAAAGAGTGTATAATGAATATATGAGGAATGATTTAAATGTTTTATTTAAAACTCATATGTTGTGATTATAGATCAGAAAGTGAATGCTATATGTATCCATTCAAATTAAAGTTTTTAATTCAAAGACACTAAAATCACCTTATTTTTTTCAAGTTAATCCTATTTTAATGAAAAAATATAGTCATTTTTAAAATGCTGATGGCTTTAACTTCTTAAGAACATTAATTTCAATAGAAAAATATTAATATATATAGTAAAATATGAAAATACAGACCAACTTTAAGATAGTAGTTATCTTTGAGCATACCCATGGAATAAAGTAGAGGATGTGACCTTTAGTGATATTTGTAAAATATTACTTTTTTGAAGCAAAAGATATGGAATTAATAAAATCAAAGTTTAACATTTGTTCAGATATGGTTTTGGGCAAATTCTTGTCTGTTTTATATTATTATAAGTTTTTATATGTTTCAAATATTTTTTAATAAAAGACTAAACAATTGCAAATAAGAAAATTGATCATATTGTGTTATTTAAATGAATCTATAACCTAGTAATGGTTGACTCTGTATAACTTGAGTAAGTTTTGCTGTTAAAGCTAGTATAGTTTTTTTAACTTTTTAAAGGATTTTATTTAAGTATTTCATGTTATAGATTTAAATGTTTTTTCACATTTTTTACATTATTTCTTCTAAAGTCATTGGTTTTTATATCTTCTATTATCTTTCCTTTACTGAATATAGGATATCTCAGTTTAGATGCCTAAAAACTGGAACACAAGAAATCTAAAGCAAAAAGAAGTCATCTTAAATAAGTTTAAATAATTTTGAATAGAAATGGAGCATATTAAATTAAATACTGGAAAACTTAAAAAGAAAAAAAAATGATTTACCTTCCAAAACTTTTTTTTCTTTTAACTTTATCATTTTTGTCAGTGGTATCAATCTTCTCTCTCTTTTTAAGGTTTTCATTTTTTATCCCTTTCAGTCAGTCCTTAAATATATATGATACAATCTTTTCATTATGCTGTTAGTATAATATAAATTTTTTTGCCCTAATAGATGGTCCCATCACATTGAAGTGCATAAAATTACTGGTGAGCGAGCCTTCTAAGTCAAGAATTAATTGCCAATCAATAGTGGAAACAACAGATTTGCCCTCATAAAATGTATAGCTTAGGAAGAGATAGAGAACAGTAAATTCCATATTGTGAGATAGTGTATTGATGCAAAAAATGCTGAGTACTATGTATTATTAATAGAGGAAATACATTCCCCAATTATGGAAGTTAAGAAAAACTTCTTAGAGTAATTAGCATCTGATTGGAGACATGAAGGTTGGGTAGGATTATCCAGACAAAAAGTGGAAAGGCAAAGGTTTTTTGGACATAATCACAAATCCTTAAGCAAGACATGAAAGAAAATGTGATTGAATATGCTAGCAGCATGGTTTTCGAGAGAGGGGAAAGCAATGTAAGATGGAATTGGAGAAGTGTCTAAGCAGTTTTGAAAGGCTTTGTGTATTCTCTACCCTACTATGTATTGTTCACATTAACATTTTTATTAGGGGAGAAATCCCTGACTTTCCTTGCATATGCTCTTTTATCACTTATACTTTACCTTCAGAGTATATGTTATAATAAAATAATAAATTGTAAGATTAGATGTTCCATGTGTGATCCTCTTCCTGAGTCATAATCTCTGAGATGGAAGAGACCAAACTGAGGTTTCTTGCTGTATCTCCAGCATCTGTCTCAGTCAGTGTCTTTTATATAGTAGTATATATTTTAGTAATAGGTGCTCCAAAAAGATGTATTGAATAAATAATCTGTAAGGATAAAAGTACTATGCATGTTAGTTTTCAAGATTAATGATTTAGCTAAAAATAACAAAATCAGTATGATTTTAACCTCTTTTTCTCATTCTTACCTCACTGAATGCATTTAGCAAACTATTATTGAGATCCTTCCTGTGCCAAGTATTGTGAGAGAAACTGAGGAAGATAAATGGTATGCTGTGTGAACAATAAATATTTAAAAAACTAATGACTAGAGTTCAAGCAAGTTATATGGTAAAGGTACAATCAGTGATATTAAATATGCAGCTAAAAATATAGATGTCTTCCTCTTATTATGACTTTAAAAACAAACTTTTATCTCTTAATGATCTCTTGTATTCCTGAAGGTGCATGCCAACTTTCAAATGACTTTTTATTCCAGTTCACAAAGAATAGCCTGAATAAATCTTCTTTAAAGTATAACTACAGATTTGCTGTTGGTAATTTGTTAATGAACATAAAAACACTTTTCTAAAATATTAGGGAATACTGATAGCTGTTTTTATGCTATTCTTAAAAATTTACATAATTTTCTTGATCAATGATGAATGAGTGGTTCTCTGTTTAGGAAAGTGTTAAATTATATAAAAATACCATGCTTTTCGCTGGAAAATCATTCTAGTTATAAACAGCAGCCTCAAATGTACTGATAAAAGTATCTGAATTCAAATGAATCTGTTTAGAATTTTGGCTTCTGAAGCAAATATTACACTAAAAAATTTCTGACAAAATTAATTTCAGCTCTTAGAGTCATTTGTGGTTTAAAAAGAACAGAAGTTACAGAGAACCGAACTTGGTTAAATTTATGAAGAAATTACTTTGGCAGAGTTAAATGGCAAGAGTTTAGTCCAGACATTTCTATCAAAGGATACAAGATATCATTCACGAAGAAAGGAGAGTTAAGAGAATCTTCCTGTTTGACAGGAAAACTATGAAGATTTATGCATATCATAGAGTAAAGTGACCTAGTTTAATTTTTTCCACATTTTCTGTTATAGAAATAGAAATTAAAAGTACACTAAAGGTCATCTAAATTCTTTTGTCAGATTTTGAGAAAATTGTGAGGCCAAAGAATCGGATTTCAAATTCAGCAAAATTATATATGGCAGTCATATATAATTGTGAAAGACATTAATTTTAATAAGAAACAAAGCATTTAGACAGATAATTCAATTAAATATTTTTTGTCAGCAATATTTTCATGTTTAGACTAGAATCTAAAAATTTATATGGATACATCAAGGCATAGACTTTTTAAAACTAAAAATACTGTAAAGGAATAAGATACATCTTACTTAAAGGAAAAAAGGGGAAAAGAAGTTAAAGTAAATAATGGCAGCTAACAGTTAAAATTTAATGTAAGGAAAATGTTGCATATATTTAAATAATTGTTTATCTTGTTTCCTTTATTCATATATGTTAATTATATTTTAATGATAATAAGAGGCTTCTTTTCTATAAGTGATGCATATTAGTAAATTTAGGCTAATCCAATTCATGTTTACTGAAGGAAACCATTGTTTCTTAGAGGACGATATGGAATTACTGGCTTAATGCGTAGGAATGGTAAAATTGTTATTATTTGGCTAGAATGGGTCATGACAAGCAGAATTATTCCAGGAACACCTACTGGTTGCCTACTACTTTATATATATTTTGAAATTTAATTCTCACAAAAATTCTGTCATTTATTGTTATTCTCATTTTATAGATAAGGAAACTAAAACATCTAAAGTATAAGAAAATATGTTAATACCAGCATTTCTCTCTCAGGGAGTCAATATTTAAATAAAGATGGGTCTCATGCCAATAGATGTTCGTTCTTTTATACTGCCATATCCCTATCACATGATGTTGATAATGCTAGTAATTGTAGCAACAGTAGTATTAATGATAATGATAGCATACACTTATTGTGCTTACCAGCATTTATATACATTAATTCCATTTAATTGAAAAAGAACCCTATGAAATACATACTGTTTTGTCCTGGTTTTACAGGTGAGAAAAAGAATTTTGGAAATAAGAGAAACCACCAATTTTACAAATATGTATAGTCTTGAGTGATTCTAGAGATGCATATAGTGAAATACAGGTCTTTAATAAATTAAAATTTTATAGATACTTTATATTTCAGTGTGGTTTTAAATATATGTCATCTTTTAAAAAATAATTTATTATTTAAATGCAATTAATTGAGTCCTGGAAAGATTTGAAGTATTTAAGCCCTAATGAAAGAGAAGACGGAGAATAGATCTATCCATATTTGTGGATAGGTAAAGAATGTTTGTGGACATATTTGAACTCCTTGGTTCCAGGGTTACCTAAAAGGCATTTTAAATGTACTTTTTAATTTAGAAGCTTGAGAACCAATCCACACTGGTTGTCTGTAAACAGGTATCTGACTAGAGACAGAAATTGTGATTTTGATCACTGTAAAGGAGAAAGGAATATAAGCATAATTGATAATTGTCATAATTGTAAATTCAGAGAGTAATTCGTACTCTCTTTTAGGCTTTTCTTTTTTTATGTCATCTTTACTAAATTTGGTAATATTAACATAGTAGCATTGTTGCCACTAGTTGATAGGTTATTAAAGATTATTATTGAAGGTCTATAGGACTTTTGAAGTGACCATAGAGAAAACAGTGAACCACAGGGAAGACAGAAGAGATATGGACCAGTATAGAGTAAGTAATAAGTAAGAGATTCAAAGAGCTGTCCTTATAAGATAATAGCTAATTTGGGTTTAATATGGCAGGAAGCATAAAAGACTATCCTTTTGATTAAAAGACATATGACTACCTGAGAAAAAACTCTATTATTATTATATGTTCCCAGAACCAGGGGGCCAATAAGTTAAAAATTCTGGGCAATCAAGAAATACAAGAAGACTCCAAATTACAAAGATCCAGTTAAAAAGATTTGCAAAATGAGAAATCAGTATGTTTTATTAATTGACTTGTGCATTCTTATGTTTAGTAACCTCCAAAAGTGTGGAAGTTTAATATTTGTGAATCACTGAAATAATTTTTACTTAACAACCCAATACACATACAAACCTATTTTTAGAAAATTATCAAAATAATACTTAATCTATTTTCTATTTTACTGTTCTCCCTTCTCCCTTTACTGTTCTCCTCTAGTCTCCCTTCACCCTCCCTATTCCATCTTTCCCTACTTCTCACCCTCTCCTCTGCTTCACTCTTTTTCCCATTTCCACAGTCATGACCCACTAAATTATTTTTATGACTCAATCAAGCCTGAGATTTACAGTGAATAGAGAATGACATACAACAGACTATGATTTATACATACTTATTTCTAAATTTACACATATGCTAGAGGTTGAAATAGGTTCTGGAG
The DNA here is from genome assembly GCA_004027375.1 of Macroglossus sobrinus. Lineage (NCBI taxonomy): Eukaryota > Metazoa > Chordata > Mammalia > Chiroptera > Pteropodidae > Macroglossus > Macroglossus sobrinus. Next base: position 53,302 of record PVKZ01000227.1, on the reverse strand, counting down.
GGAAAAAGCAACTAACATACTTTTCCAACTGGATGAAATTATATTTTAAATTCACATATTAAACTTTAATAGTTAATGTTATTAAAACATGAAGAAATATACTTTTAAATTCTTAATATTAAGATTTCAAAAGTTATACTATAATAAATTATGAGAAGTATTAGTATCAATGATAATTAATATATACAGAGGCATTGCCTGATGGTAAAAATTTCTTCATATTTTAGAGTTCTTTCAGTGATGGAGGACAGTGAGCAAGTCAGGAAAGAGATGAGTAAAACTACATTAAAAATACTGTAGTGTACAATTTATATACATTGGGACCTGATGCTTTTGAAATAGAGTTTTAATAATATTTTAAGTAACTTATAGTTGGATTTAATTTTCTGTTAGGAAAAGTAAATACACATTTCACATTTCAAACATGGGTTTGAAAGTGTGTATAAAACATGGGGAAGATTTTATTCCAGTTTTCTAAAAAAATCAAGTGATTGAGATATATTTATGGAATCTAGAAATAACTTAGTCAAAAATATGTGTCAGCAACTCTTTTTCAAAGAGGTTCTGAAACAGAGCATTTTGTACAGGCTCGCATCAAGAAGGTTAATGTTTGAGCTTATAGAGCAAATGACTGGAGAATCCTACCCTGAGATTTCGGGTTGTACACTACTAGGGAAAAAAAAATATGGCTGTAAAACTTTCATTGCTTATTATTACTATCACTGAGATATTGTGCAGTCTGTACCAAGGAAAGCAGAAAATTAGTTAACTATTTTGAAATCTTAAAAAATAATTGCGTATTTTTGATTTTATGAAATGGTGCTTTCAGAATTATTTAGCATTTTTTGAGATTATCTCAGTTTATTTTACCAATCTTTATTCTAATTGTATATCTAGTTACTTAGTAATATTTATTTATTTATAAAAATATTTTGATTCTAGCTTATATATGGGGATGACCAAAAAAAGCTATTGTAGTGATTTGAAAGCATAATGTATGAATTTTGATTCATTATTTTATTTCATGTTCTGATATATTTAGGTTTCTGACTAGTAAACAAGTTTCTATGAGGACAGAGGGGTTTCTTTTTCATAATACTACTTAATAAGTTTAATGTATCTTGAATTAATTTTTGCAGTAAATCAAATGAAGAAATAAAACTTTATTAAAATATCCGTGTCATCATTTCTTAATAAATGTAGACAAATTTTATAGTTAACATAAAATTAAATCTGTTCTCTGTCATAAAGCCACAATAGAATATAGCTATTATTAATAAGTGTGTAATTGGGGAAAAAAAGATTTTCTTTACAGGTATGTTATATACTTTTACATTACTAACAACAGTAAATAATTAAATATTACATTAGAATATCACTCTACAAAGCAGGAAGAATATGAATAAATATAATGAAATTCACTTAAAGAATCTTTTTTTGAAAATGACAAAAGCTCATAGATTTAGGTTTGAGAGAAAGGATTAAATGTATACATCTATATATAAAATATATAACAAAAAATTTAGGAAAAATGCAATTAAAGTTTGTGACAGGATAATAGATTCCATAAAAATTCATAAAAGTACTTTAATATTATCTACAAAGGAATGTTGTCTCTTGATTAAAAATGACCCATGTAGGCACTTCATTTAATTTAGCTTTAAAAATTTTTTTTTAATTTATGTGTATTTCAATAAGAGAAGCTATCTTCAGTCTACTGAGGCACAGAGATTATAATTGGCTATAATAACTTTTAGCTATTGGGTCCTATTTAAAGTTTTATAGGCATAAAAGCTATGCCTTTGGCCAAAGTGTAAATGCGTGTCCATCTCTAATAATACTTTTCTTAATATGTCTTCATCTAACACATCACTTTGCTGCAAGTTCTTTGTGCTAATAAGTATAGTGGGAATATATATTTTTATTTTTCATACTATTTTATCCAAGTATTATCCTGTTTCATAGAAGAATAAAAGGAGTGCATAAAATTATAGTACATTTCTGAGTATAGCTTTGTAATTTGTCAAGTTTTTCTTTACTTGTTTTTCAGTTATTGACTTAAATAATCATTAAAAACGTAAAGAATCTGTGTCAATTTTATTAGGTATAATAATGGCATCATGGTTAGTAGGAAACAATATTTTCCAAAGATGCTGATCAGCATGTAACTAAAATGTGAAACAACTAGAAATGAATTGACTTAGAGAAGCGAAAGAGTATAGATACTTGTTTCTATTTTGTGGTACCACAAAGAGTACTGTGATGATCATTTTGTCATACAACAGGAAATAACCAGGCAACAGTTGTCATTATTTTTAAGAAATGGCTTTCATACTATAGTGTTTTATGAGAAAATTTTTATAACAATTCATGAAAAAGGCTCTGAAGTAAGTTGAGGTGATGTAATATTTTAATGTAGAGAACAAAACAAGTTTAAGATTTCTTACAGTAAAAATCATGGTACTTACTAATATTTTAATTAATAACTGAATATTATGAAATTTTGCTGTCCCATACCTCAACACACATACACTCACACAAACACATGGTACTTTTGTTTGTACTTTTGATACCAATCACTGCTATAAGTAAGTTGTACAAAGGCAGAGATTTTTATATGCTTTGCTCACAACTGTAAAAAAATTACTTAGCAAATAGTGAGCATGATATTAATAATTATACTTCTATCACCACCGTATAAAAATATGCTTCACCAAAGCTAGTAATTTAAAAAAAGGTGAAATCCTGCAGTATGATTGCTTGAGATAATGCAAATATTGGTATTACACATTTGGAAATGATTTTCATTTATACAGCAAGCTCACTCTCATTGTATAAACTTGTCAACGATGCAACTCTAGATTTTACTTGGTTGTTTTGAGGAACATAATAGAGCATTAATATTAGCCAATTTAATAGACTAAAAAATGTTTTTGATTTGCAATATTTTGCTTGCTAGTCATTGGAATTGACCATTGATGTTTTATTTTTCAAAAATTGTCTTACTGTGCCCTTTACTAGCTCTCAGAACTTCTCCAAGGCCCTTACCTTTTAACTGTTTCCCATGTGTGTCTTTGAACTGCAATATTTATACAAGTATAATGATCATTAGCTAAATATTTCATTCTAAGAGAGAGATTTCATATCTTCACCCTACCCTGACAAACAAGAAAAAACAATGCAGTAATTACAACCAGTCCTAAAGAGGAATAGTGTAACAATGATGTTTTAAAGTGTATTTATAAAATATACAAAAAGAAACAAATCAACTCATGAATATTGTTTATTCAACTGTAATATTTATACTTTGTTGAAAGTACTGTAAAGTTCTATACAGAAGTACTTTATAGTTATGATTATTCTTTTAATTCCATGTCCTAGACTTTCAAATACATCTCTAGTATTTTCCAGAATTTAATGCTCTTGGTAATTAATTCATCACAAACTATTCTTACAACAACTTTACTACTTTTATATATATTTATAAAATAATTCACTTAGTTTTTAGTTTGGTACATAATAGACAAATGATGTCTGTAATTAAAATCTCCCAAGTTCAGAATTTTTAAAAGAAGCATTAGTGTTCTTATTTATCTTGCTTGGAATTTTCTGAGCTTCCTGAATCTGTGGGTACTTTCTCTGTGATGAAATTTAGAAAGGAATGTTGTCACCATTCTTTCAAATAATACGTCCACCCTGATCTCTGTCTCTTCTCTATCTAGGATATCAAAAATATATCTGCAAGATATCTTCATATTGGCCCTCAGGTCATTGAGATGCTATTTTCATTTTTTTAATCTTTTTTTTCTGTATAATTTGATGTGGATTATTTTTATTAAACTGTGTTTCAAGTTTACTGGTCCTTTTTTGTTTTGTCCAATATGTTTTTAATCACATCCAGAGGATTTTTTTATTTCCCATAATGCATTGTTCAGTTCCACAGTTTCTTCTTGGTTGCTTTGTTTTGTTTTATAGTTTTTATATCTCCTGAAATTTTTTTATATCATCATTCATTATAGTCATCTTTTCTTACAGATTCTTTAGCAGATTTATCATAACTATTTTTAAGTCTGTGCCACTAATTTCAACATCTGGTTTGTCTATGTGTTTCAACTGATTGATAGATTTTTCTCTTGATATTAGTTCACATTTCTTGTTTCTTCACTTATTTAGTAATTTTTTACTATATAGTGGATATTATGGATGAACTATTTTAGAGATTCTAGATATTGTAATTTTTTCCTAAAAACTTTTGAATTCTCTTTTAGCAGACAGTTAAATTATTCACATATTACCTTGACTTTTTTGAAGGTTTGGTTTTAGGCTATGTTAGGGCTATTTCAGTCTATTAGAGTTTTGCATTTAGTTGTACAGACAGTCCTTTATTCTGGAGAGTTCTTTACTCCCAAGACATGGTATTTCTGGTATTTCAATGGAAAGCCAGAGTGGTTTACAAAGCCTCTGTTGGAACTTGAATTGCAAACCTCCCATAGGGTGGGTGGCTACTATAATCTCTACTATGCTCTTTCAGGCTTTCAACTGTTTTCCTCTGAGGTGCTTTTTGTCTTGCCCAGAAATAGGGCAGTTTGAGTTAGCTAAGGTTGGAGGAGTTTGTATACATACGCAGTTTTTGGATGTACCCTTTCTCTGGCTCTCCACAACTGCACCCCACCTCCAATTTCTAGCTGCTTTGAAAGCCAAAAAGTCCAAACTCTGATTTCTTAGTAGGAGATCAGAAAAGCCGCAGCTTTCTGCTTGAGTCCTTTCTATCCCCTTTCAGCCACCCCACTCCCTGTATTATAGTCAGAGGAATGCCCTCTGTGTAGATGGGATGTCTAAAATGTGGCACTCCACCAGTGTGATACTTTTCTTTCAAGGATCTTATCTTTTTTAGCTTCTGCCTCCCTTAAGTCTTCTTCTAGTTTCCTCATAACCAAACCCCTACTCCAGACTTTATTACTATTCTTAGCAGAAAACTTAATCCAATGTAAACTACTCTATCTACCATTATCAGACCCTGAAAATATCTTAGTTATTTTTTCAAGTCTTTTTAAAACACTAAAAACCCATAGTAACATTTAAAACCTTAGAGCTGAGAAATTTTATTTATCTTTTAAGATTTATTTTGTGACCCTGTATTTTTGAGGTGTCTGCCTCCCCCTAGTTGCCATCTTACCATAACTTTGTGTTATTTCACCTTCTATCATTATATATGTAAATATTATTATTTTTATATCTTTAATTTCTTCTTTTCTGGGCAATTATGAATATCTTTAATATCATGTCATACAACCAGCCAGATGAAATTTATTCTTAGAATATTGTTTTGCTTTATTTTTAGGTCAGAAAAGCAGTTAGTTCACCAGAAGTGCACTGGAGTTATTTAGGATAGAACATTTAGAGTAGAAAGTCCCAGTATTTCAGGGATACTGCTAACTCCTAATAGGGACAAGAGGCGGGACTGGACTGATATCATTTCATCTCCCAGATTTAAGGACCTAGCTTTGTTAACACCTGAAAGTATCTCAAAACCAGCAAGCACTTTGATCATATCTTACCCCTGCCCATTCCTAAACTTGGAATCTTTATACTGAGTTGGATTTGGAAATTTACTAAGAGACTTCCCATAATTGCCATGGCAATTCAGCAGAAAATATTGCTATTTTTCTAACATAATCTTCTCCTATTGCCACATATTATATTTTCACTGTAGGTCGATATCTAAAGTGTCCGCAGGAGAGAGATGTCCCATGATATATTTCACCAAAAAATAGGGGCATATAACATTAAGTTAAAATGACATTTTAAAGACTGAAATATTTTTCAATTGTAACAATAACCAATCCAGCATAAGTATACATACAACATTTAAATTAGATTATTTCAGGTTTTCCAATATTTATTTCACCAAAGAATCCTGTTTGGTTATTGTAGTTTCCTCCTTTCTATCTGCTGCTGTGCAGAATTATTTTGTATGCCACTGTTAAATTCAGGATGGTTTCAGTCTATCCTTGTGACATCAGTTGTCTTCTGATGGTTCTCTATTGCCTTCTAAGCTAGATATTGACTGGGGACTTTCAAATGCTTTAAGAATCACCTGATTGTATTAATCTTTATTTTATTCTATAATGAAGTTTATAATTAAGTGTTCATGAGCTTATCATTTTCTTGCTTCATTTGACTCATCTTAATACTTGAGCATCCAATATGCATAGAAAATTTCACTTTTCCTTTAAACTGTAGTTTGTCTCTTATAAGATACTACTTTTAAATGCCTAAAATAGTTTGATATTTAAAATTTTGCTAGCATCAACTTGTACACATATATGTCATATCTGTATAGCATTTGATATACTCTTTCAAAGAGAAAAAGGAATTTGCCATTTTTCTCTCATTGCACCTGCTGTAGCTTGTGACTCTAATTTCTAATTCATGAAAAATAAAGTTTTCACTAATTTCACCTGTATTGTATGTTGTATTTATTTGTCATAACTTTGAAAAGGTTTCTCTTGGGCTGTGCTTTTGTTTAGCAACAAACTTTTCCCCGGTTCTTCTTTTCTTTCTTCTTTCACAATCTGCTCTTTTCAGCCTTGAATTTCACTTGCTTGTGCAAAATGACAATGTCAGAAATTTATGAAAGTCAAACTAATTTTACTGTTACTATATCTCTTAACTGACATCTTCAAATTTAAGAGATGTATTTTAATACTAAATTCTTTATGAATGTGTGTGAAATCCTATGAACTCTTATTTTTGTAGATAAATTGGAAGGATTTCATTTGCATATGTTACAACTGACCTTTAGGCCATCCCTACTTCTGTTTTGTAGAGCTTTTGTCACAGCCAGTTGCCTGTGAGCATACTTTCAATTCAACAGGTTTTCTGATTGTCTGATTTTAAATTATTTCCTTTAAATGTCTGCAATATTATCTTGATGAACATCTTCACCTTAGAAGTTTCTGTTGTTAAATTATAGGTTTTTTCTCACAATATTGTATTGTATGACTTATGTGAAAATAATTTATTAATAGATTTTCCCTTTCAAAAAATGAAAATATTTTTCTGTTTTAATGAGTTTTATTCACAGGGGGGAAATAAAGTTGCAAATATTTAAGCCACGAAAAAATTATTTATAAATGTAATATTCATTATAACTCACTAGACTATTTTGAATTTTTAATTCTAGAATCATCAGTGTTAATAAGGTTAATGTTAGTTTCTACCAGATTTTCCTTTCTTACAACTATAGTCTTTATTTCTGTTTTTAGAATTTATTGTTAAAGATAAATTTTTACTTTATCTTATTCTGCCATTATTATTAAAGAAATTACATTAATCCATTGTGTTTTCTAATTCTAGTTGTAAATTATCATTTACCTAAGTGATAATTTGTTTTTTAGAACTATTTTTGTAGCATACCTTATTATATTTTAACTGTGGTTTTGAAATAAACAAATATAGATTTCTAAAATAATTGGATAAAACATATCAAGCAGAAATAGATATTTCAGTTGATTTTGTGTTTTGTTAAATAAACTACATGTTGAGTATCTATAATTTTACTATATGTATAACTGTGTCATAGTCATATTGTAACTGGGTATAGGGATATTTGTAAAAATTATATTTATGTCATTTTAAAATATTTTTAAATCTTAATGAAGTTTTAAAAGTTATGAATTTGAGAAAGGCAATTAGATAAGAAAATGAAATTGACATAAGTATTAACAAAATAAGTACTTAAATTAATCATATAATTTAAATATCTTTTTCCTGAAGGACTGTCACTCCTAAATAAGAAAATATATATTAGAAAAAAGTTTTTTACACATGATAGCCTTAAATATTATCTTTGTTCCTAGCACTATAAAACTTAGTCGTCTTCTTACTTCTTTTTATATACTAGCACCATAAAGAGTGGTGGTACCATTTATAATTTGTAGCCACTTTCACTTGTAGTACAGGTATTCAAATAATATTGGTTCTCAAGACTGTACAAATTTAAATAATCCAGTAACACTGAGAACACTTAGATTAGAGCTTACTGGTTTAGCAACCTCTCTTTTTTAAAGTATTTTTTACTATGTTTTTTTTTCACTAAACCTGAAGACAATATTTATACTAACAGCATTTTAATAAATTTAGAAAACAACTGCAACTAAATCATTAATTGTATTACTACATGTCATATACTCAATATGGAGTGAAATCAAGTAAAAATGTATTTTTTTCTGTTGTAACTAATTACACTGCTCATTTGAACAAATTAAGGATGATATATATCTGCCAACATATAATCATCTTTTTCATTCAAAATTAAAAATATAATTAGTGATATTTTCATTTTCGGTAAATACACATATATAATTATTATATATATGACATGTACATGCAAAACAACTTTATGTATTATACATGAAAACAATTCTTATTTATTCATATTTAAAATGCATTTTATATTTTCTAGACTGTGTAAGAGCATATAACATTTTCATAATATAGAAAATTTGCACTATAAAGATTGCACATGAAAAGTCTTAGATAGTTCTGAAGCATCTTATTTCAATTTGTATAAAGGATATTATTGTAAATAGTTCAGTTGTCCTTAGAAATCATTTTTACATATGCATAGTTCTAAGGATCCTTCCGATTCGACTCACACATGCATATTTTTTATTTAAAAAAAAAAGCCTGAGTTAACACAATGTAATTATACATATCATGAGGATATTGTTAATTTTATATGGAAGGACTCATTAGTGAAAATGAATATGTAATGTTGTATCATATAACACTTTACCAAGCAACGTTGCTAAAACAGTATGGGAAAAAACCTCCTAAGGAAAATTTGATATAGCTTTCCTATGCTTTTCCAGACCTTTTTTCAACACTGCTAAAAGGGGGGAAAATTCAAGAAGGCACTGAAGAGACCACCTCACCAGACCCTGATGTTACTTCTCTGGATGTACATGCTGCAGCTCCATAGAAGCCAGGTTGGGAAAGTTTCTAGGAAAACAACATATTCATTAATAACATATTATTAAGTAGAAAAATTTATTTTCTATGGTAGTTTGTCTTTTTAGGCCCCAGAATTAAATATGATAAAAAGTCCATAGTTTTAGTTTAAACTTAACATTTGTTTCTTGTTATTATTTTTTTAAGTACCAATGACAAACATCTGGCTTCTCAAAAGTATTTTTTAAATGTCATGGCTTTAAAGCATGCAAAATTAGCTTATTAAATAATGTCATGATTTTGTTTTATACAAACTGAAAATATCAAGCTGTTATTAATCCATTTTAATGATAGAGTATGAAGTTAAATTACTATAAACATTATCAACATTTTTCAAGTTCTTCTACATAAATGACAGCAGGTTGTTTTTATAATGTCCTTTTTTATACTTCAGGCTCAAGGAAATATATACTATTGATCTTGATTTTAAGTGAAAGTTTAAAAGTAGTAAGTATTTATTTAGTGTTGTTAATTTTCTATACTTGGGAAAATTGTGGAGATACAGTGAGTTAGCAAAAATGACCTTAAATGGACTTCTTTTTTCCTAAGACTAATCTTAAAACTTAAATTTTAGATTTTGTATATTTTGAAAATATAATGAACCTCGCCTCAGTATATTGAAATCATCGCAATTAAGAAAGGTGATGGTAATTCTATGACTATAGTTTGCACATAATAAATATAAGTAATACGTATTTTTTAAAAAACATAGTTGAAACTTTTTAAAGATATAATTGCCTAGCAATAATGCATATAATCATGAAAGGTGAAAAAATAATTTAACTTTGACTATAGAAACATAATTAAAGAACTAATAAATTAAATTATTTTTTAAATTAAAGCTTTAAGAGATACCCCAGACATGTTTTATTCTGAAATAATAAGTACACAAAAAGTAGGATTTATTTTTGCATGTGAATAAGAGCTAATGTTAAAATAGTAAATGGGTCAACTTAAAGTACGTACTTGTACAGATTAGGACATCTCTCTGTTTATAATTCTCTTAATAACTTTTTAACAAAAAAATATACAGTAATTCATACTAGATTTATAACCTTTCTCACATTTGCCTTGTATTACATTACTATTTCAAGGGAGTGTGTTTTGTTATTGTTCTTCTTTCCCAAACACTAAATTGTAAACTCCCTCAGAGAAGTAATCACATCTCAATATATCATTTGAGTTTCTGTCTCCTATGAGGTCTAATAAATAGATTTTCAGCTAGTAATTACTTAGAAAGTATGTTGATGGAACTAATTGAAAAAAATCAGGCATTAGAAACAAATACGTAGCCAAACCATGTGGTTTATTGACTTGTTTGCAAATAGGCCATCAATTCTTAACATTTTATATTAATTCAAAAGCATTTATAAGTTAATCTTCCTGGAAACTGTAAAACAACTTCGACATATATGGATACTTTCTTTTTTTTAAATGGCCTATGACAGTGCTGATTTGGACCAAACTAGAATGGTTGTCCAAATCATGTGAAATTTTAACTTTTTTTCATGTGATAATGAGTACTCAATGAGATTAAATTTCCAGTCAACAACCTTATTTACACATAAAGTAAATAATAATGTAGTGTTCTTGACTTTTTATGAGACAAATTTGGCTGCTCTAATTTATGTATAGTATAGTATAAATTGGCAAAACTGAAAAAAGACAAGGCAATCATTTCTAAGAGGAAAATGGACTAGGGTACAAAATTTTCTAAAAGGCTGAGATAGAGAAAAATCTATTAACCTGTTAATTCGTAAATAATTTAAATTAATGCGTTAAACATATTTTTTTAGTGAAAGAGAAAGGGTCATAAATAGATTAGCTTCATGAGTCATAGTGACAGGTGAAGATAAGCAATACCTCTTCAAATACGTGTTCCCAATGAATAAAGCAAATCTCAAAAGTGGCCATAGAGAGGATAATAGTCCCTTAGAAACAGTCTGGGGACTAAGAGATAATTTTTTTCAACCTTATAATTTTGTCTCATAACAGAAGCTATATTTATATCTATGTGTGTATGTACTTGTGTATGTATAGAAATATATATCTATACACACACAGATATTTGTATATATCTGTTTATCTGTGTATATATATAGACACATAAAAGTTTTAAACTTTTTAGGTGAAAGATGGGCTATGGCCCATATTTTTCTGGAGAAGAAACTGTAAAAATTGGGTATTAAATGAAGTAAAGGAGATAACAAAGTATATTTAAAATTTGGGTAATTATTGAAATGTAAGAAAGATGAATTATGCAATATATGGCACATATTCTAATATAGTGTAATTCTAATGCATTATCAGTTATATACCATTAAAATATAAATTGCTGTAATGTTTATCTCTTTCTAGGTGCTATACATTTTTCTGTAAAATTTCTTGACAAATTATCTTTATGTGGGCTTTACTTGTCCATGAAAGAGCTGTCTGTTCTCTCCATCTTTTCTCACAAAACCACTCCAATTAGACTATTGTCCAACTGCTCCACTAAAACAGCTTAATTCAGGATCACCTGTAGCACTTGTATTATCAAAGTCAGAAATCAGTTTTTAGCTTTCACCTTACTTGATTTATCAGTAGCATTTATCACATAATTGTTATCTCTTTTTTGAAAGAAGTGTGTCACTTGGCTTCTCTAACATCAATTTATTTTGTTTCTTCTTACCTTTGCTATTTCCTTGGATGGTTTCTCTGCAGGGAGTAATAATTTGATTCTTACACATATTGCCATTTATTCTTCATATGGCTTTAGTCAGTCTCAAGACTTTGAAATATGTTAATGAATCTCAAATTTATATTCCAACCTAAACTTCTCTGAACTCAGATTTGTATATCCAGAATTATACCTCTTTACTGTAGATGTCTATCAGGCTTCTTATAAATACAACTCTAAACTCTTCATCTACTTATCTCCACCTGTTCTTTAGTCATCATGATTTTACAAAAGTGAAATTCTAACATTTCTGTAAGTCTAGAAAAAATTTGGAGTTATACTTAACTTCACTTTTTCTCAAATTTTAAAGTAGATTCAACAGCAAAACATATGGTTTTACCTTAATATTATACCTAGAATTTGACTGCCTCTTAATAATCATGATTGCAACCACTCTGGTCCATGATACCATCATTTTTCCCTGGGTTCATAAAAATAGACTCCTAGGTATGTTATATTTACCATCCTTCCAATAATCTATTTATCTTTATAGACCTGTGCAGTCCAGTGTAAAGTCCCAGAGCTGATGGGTTCCCTGAAATAGAGTAGTTTTCACTCACCATATATTATCTGAATTGTATATATGAGCAAATTGAATGAGCAGCTAACTCTTATATGACCAGAGCTAATACAGTCATATAAGCCATATACTGGAGTTATGGTAGGTTCCCAACTTATTCTAATAAATAGTATATATTCCTCACCCTGAAAAATTAAAATATAGGCCTGTGTGACTTTTGTCAGAACATCTAACAATTCCATATTCAGTTTTCTCATCTGTAAAACAACTGAAATAATATTATCTGTATAGATTTCTTAAAGATTGAGTAAAAAATAAGTGTAAAGCATTTAGTGTAGTACAAAAATGTAATTATCATTTTTTATTTATAATTAAAAGATGAAAAACATAAATTTATAATTACCAATAAAATTGGTGGAATGAAGTTAAGAACTTGAAATATATAGTAAAGGAAACATAAAAATGAAGGAGAGTAAATATGTAGTCATTTAAACCATTGTGGTTCTAATACAGAGAAAATAAAACAGCTCCCAAAATGTATATGGAGAAGAGGAACTTTGGCGAAACTTGTAATCAGCATTTTCTCAGTAAAGTTCTTCATGGGATTTTAAACTTTAGGAAGATATAACAAATCTTAATGATGTTACCTTGTTTCCCTGAAAGTGAGAAGAGAGACCAGATATTTCAAAAGTCAATTTTAAGAAAAAAAAAATCGTATCACCAAGTACTTAAAATATAATTACATTTTAATAAAATTTTTTATTAAAGATGTTTGTTATAGTATAAATTCATGGTAAAAGGAAAGTATTACTTTTTAGTTATTATCTTTTCTCTAATCTCAGGCATGCTTTCTTGCATCACAAAATCAAAGAATTTATAGGTGTATACCAGATCCAAGGTAGATGAGAATTTATCCAGGATTTTACTGAATGCAATACCCATATCTAATTGTCAAGGTGGCTTACTGATTAATAATTAACCAGTATAGATACTCTAGAGAATCCGAGCTATGTATAAAAGCTTAAGGAGCCCCAGAGCTGAGAGGTTCCCTGAAATGGGTTGTCTTCATCCACCCTACATGCCTCTGTTAACTCTGTGCATTCTAAGTTTTGAGTGAGTGGGACATTTGGAAGACATGGAGTCTTTCACTCTGCTATTGCCTGTTGCTGTGTGTTTTGTTGGGTGCCTTATAGCCTTTCATAATGTGAAATAAATGTGGTATTAAATGAAGCCTTGGTGTTAGATTATTGTGTCGGTTGCACTAATTGTTAATTCAAAAATGAAAAACACTACTGAATATTTATAAGTACATACCAGGTCCAAGATAAATGAGAATCTGGCCAGGTTACTGATTGATAGAGAAGGAGTTCTAGGTGGTTTTTTACTTTATTTAAATTTAATTCTAATACAGAACTTAATTGAAATTATTAAAGCAATAACATAGAACAAAAGTAGCTACTGGTAGTAAAAGACATGAAATATATGGAAAGGCAATATAATGTAGCTGATGAGAGGTTGGGCCGTGGATCCAAATCTCTGCTCCATTATTTATGAATTGTGTAACTTGGGCATGTTATCTAACCACTCTAAACTTCACTTTATTTATCATTAGGTTAACTTCATGAGATTATTTTGAGAATTAAATGAGATATTTTACGAAAATCTCGTATAACATGTTATATAATATTATCTATCTGTATATGAATTAAAATTTCTGTAATTTATAGGGATTGGAAGAAAATAATATAGGGTTAAAATAGGTAATAATTTTAATAACTAAAAACATTAAAAGGGGATGAAAGAGGAATATTAGGAATATACTTAATTCTTGAAATGTTTGACATAATAATGCAAGTATAATTTTAAATTGTATTTTTTCCTTTTTCTCTCTGCTCTTAAATGTCAGTGTTTTCACTGTTTTCTCCTATACTTTCCTCTACTGCCTAAACTTACTCTTTTTGGAACATCTCATTTTTGGCTACCATAATCATACAGGGCTAGGTATTTATCAAATTATTTTCTACAACCCAGAACTTTTATCTGGGCACCAGCACCATAATCCAAATTAACTACTGAGAATTCAAGTTGTAACATTAAATGCTTTATGTCTACAAATTCAACAGTCTTAGTTTTAAACTCTTTATGTTCTTCACCTACCATAAAATCAATCCTTTCTGTTCAATGTCTTCTAACTAATGAAGTTCTATTCAGGCAGACCTCAGCTTTAAAACTATTAGTGACTTGCCATTATGTAAAATTACTGTGCTTAGCAGGCTTTATAGGTTCTTGAAAACCTTGTGTGTGCCTACCTTTCCAGCTTTATAGTCCTTCTTTTCGTCAGCCTTATGTTCCAACCACAGTGGACATCTTAGTGCCCTATGTACCTAATTGCTCATATGCTTCTTTCTAACTATTAGGAATTCTCTTATTTTTCTAGTTCTTAGTCTGGCCCAAACTGTTCATGCTCTAATTAAAATACTGATGTCATGACTTGTCTGTGAAGCCTAGGCTCTTAGGCAAGAGATAGTTACTGTTACCCCTGGGGCCCTGCCTTATTCTTAATGTTCCTGCTACATTGAGTTGTGGCTCTTTTCTTCATGAAGCTGCAACTCTGTGAAGTGAAGATCTGTGTTTTTTTCCTCAGTTATAGTATAATAGTTCCTGGAAAAAAATGACTGGATTATTTAAAATTGAAACAACTGAAAAAAGGACATTTAACAGAAGTTAACTAATTATCATTATTCATGGGAGATAATCTTCTAAAGACATCCTTACTACTTGATAACTCTTTGTCAACTTCCAAATCTCCTGATTCTATGAAATCATTTTTGAGCATTAATGTTTTAGTATACATTTCCAAGCTTAGCTTTATTTACTTATTATTTTATGTATCTATATTGTTATACACTTCATAATTACTATTCTGCATGATGTTATGTGAATTTTCTACCAATGTTTATGATGTCTAGCTAGTTTTCATTATTAAACATTGGGATATTTTCTGTTGAAATTAGTGATTTATTTAAGAGAGGTAGTGATGTCTATTTATAATTTTCTTAGAATTTAGCTTGTATTTTTTTTTATTACTGTTCTTCAGTTATAAAGTATATTTTAGTGTTGACTTCTTGGCTTTCTTTTTATTTGATTAAGAACTTAATATTCAGTTGGCAGGGACATTAAGATAATGAAAAACTTATTCTTTAAGTACTTCACTGTTTCAAAACTGATTTAAAAAAATAAATAAAAAAAAATAAAACAACCTGAGAAATTCTCTGGTGAAAGGCAGATTTTGTCCAGCAGTGTCAATATATGTCTGACAACCAGATACTAGTCCTATAACATCTACTTTTTGTCCTGCATTATTTTTTAGCTATCACTTAAATTAATTCCTTGTTCTGATATACTTTATCTTATATTTGGAATGTAAACAAATCAAAACATGTGCTTTTTAGTTTTATTATCTTTTATTTTAATGAAGATGAACTTATTTAATAAATTCATAGTATTTACAGAGTAATTCTTACTAACTACTCAATTATTAATACTTCTTAGTACTAAAAAGGCGCATAATTCCTTGTGAGAGAATTAAAGTATTTAAGACCCCTTCCTGATATCAAGA
This sequence comes from Macroglossus sobrinus, assembly GCA_004027375.1. Taxonomy (NCBI): domain Eukaryota; kingdom Metazoa; phylum Chordata; class Mammalia; order Chiroptera; family Pteropodidae; genus Macroglossus; species Macroglossus sobrinus. The sequence continues at coordinate 37,429 of PVKZ01000227.1, read as the reverse complement.
AGTTTATGATATATAGATTATAAACTCTAAAAATTATCATCATAATTACTATAATTCTAGTTTACATTACATCATATTTCATATATTATCAAACATCTTTACTTTTGGAGATATAACATACATCCTTATATCAACCCTGTGAAGTCATTTTATGTTCTTAATTATACAGATATAGAATTTGAAGTATAGATAAGTTTAAGTAACTAATTTTAATTTTCTCAAATTAAAGTGTTGAAACCATGGGTTAAAATTACATATTTTTATTGAAAGTTCCAGGCTATACCATGCAGCTGGTTCCCTTTTTTACAAAAACAAAAACAATGCACTGAGTACACTATAAATGTAAACTTGGTACCATAGTTCGTACACTTTTAGCAATTTAGAAAAAGAAAACATCTCTATGATCTAGGGTGGTCATGAAAAGTAGCATGGTCTCTGGGGAGGGAAGAAAAGTAAGAGTTAAGTAGGAGAGTTGACTTACTGTTTCTTAGCAATCTAGGAAACTGGTTTACTTGATTTAAGCTAAGAGCAGAATAGGTAGGTAAGCCTAATCCTAACATCTGGGGTTATAAGAAAAAATCCTTTCACATTACCTAAACTGGGTACTTGTCCCATTGTTCCATGCTATAGCAGGAAATGACCCTCATCTAACATCCCTCAATATACCCATCTAGACAGGAGAATGAGCTAGTTAGTGGTCTGAGACTTATGTTGAATGGAATTGAAAGCACCACTGAACACAGGGAGTGGCACATGATAGATATGTTTTCTAAACTTACTTTTTATTAATTAGTGTAAGGGTTGGTATTTGAATTCAGGATTTTCTGGATTTTTCATAGCCTGTTCTTCTACCATATACCATGTATTTAAGTTTACATGCTTTATTATATGCCAGATATTTTATTTTTTAAATGAAAAATTGCATTTAGATATTCAATTTAGTATTTATATCATTGAAAAATAAAGTTATAAGATTTATATTTCTAATTATTAAATAACTATTGAGAAGTTGTATCTGGAAATTTATTTAGTATTTACATTATTGAAAATTGTATCAATTATCAGAATTGTATGTACTTCTAATTTAAAGACTCATCATATATGTCATCAGCTCTTTCTTCCAGTGATGAAGCAATTTTAAAATGGCTTTAATGTTACTGAAATGATAAATGACAATGTTTAAGTTTCTAGCTCCTGCAGTCTTGAGTTAACTGCTATTAAAACTTGATATCTATCTTCCAAGATTTTTTTAAAAAATAAAAATGATACATTTTTATACACTTTTATATAGAATTATTTTATCTTACTTAACAATATATAGTGAGCAGCTATCTATATCAGTGCATACTGACCTATCGCATTCGCCATTTCTTCTTTCTCGTATGCCCTATATCCAAGTCATTAGCAAGTTCTATCAGGTCAATTGTAATATATCTAGAATCGTTATATTTACTACTGCTGTGCTATTCCAGGCTCTCTCTCCTCTTATTTGGACTTTTAAATAACATCTTAACTGATGTCCCTTGCTCACTTGCATCTTGCAGCATATTATCAAGATAGCAACCAGAATGACCTACTTAAAATGTAAGTCAGATCTTGTCATTCCTCCAGACAAAACCTTATAGTGGTGTGAAGTCTCATTAAGAATAAACCAGATCTTCACTGTAGCCTGCTCGAGCCTTGGTGATCTTGCCTCTCAGCTATCACTTTGAAGTCATTTCTTACTATTTCTCCCCTAGTACACTGAACTATAGTCACATTGGCCCCTTGCCGTTTCTCAAATAAGCACTGCTTGCTCCCAACTCACGTCTTTTGATCTATTTGCTCTTCCTTTAATGCAGTTCCCCCAGATTTCTTTTTAGCTTGCCCTTTCAGTTAAGTTTGAAATATCACTACATCAGAGAAGTGTTTCCTGATTATTACTGCAAAAGAACACCTCCCTCATTCACTCACAGCTCTCTTACCATACCTCCTTTATTTTTTTCTATAGTACTTTTCACCACTTAGTTTTTTTTATTTTTATGCCTCTTTTTTGTTTCTTGTTATTTTCTTTCAAATAAGCTATCACCTAATAAACATTCTGTGAAAGCAGAAACTTTGTGTTATATATTTACTGATACATATAGAACACTGTCTGTTACATAACAGGTTCTTAATAAATATTTATTGAACGCATTATTGAATGATTTGAATGATTAATGATATTAACACCTATGATATATTCTGAAGTACAGATCAACCATAATTAATCCATTGACCTATTGTAGATATTTTGTCTCTAATTATTCACTATTAGAAATACTGCTCAGTGCTTGTGATATGTTTCTGTAGAACACGTTTGTGATACACTCAGGTGCTGCATAGTGACATTTTGGTGAACAGGACTACATATATGATTGTCATTGCATAAGATTGCAATGGAGCTGAATTTCCTGTAAGAAATGGAAAAATATGTAGTTCTGGATGAATTTTTTTTCTCTGATAGGAGAATATGTATCTGTGGGGCTTGGCAGTAGTTTCCCACTCATTAACAGCACATCAGCTTTGAGTGCACAGATCACATCCCAGTGAGCTAATGACTGTTTTAACACAGAGGATCTTGTCCCCCAGGTGCTACATATTCAGAGGGTATTACAGCCTCCCAGATCTACCTTGAGAGTTTTCTGAGTACATGGTTATAATTTTTTTTTCTGAGGCCCAAAGACCCTGTATAAGTACAGAGGTCCACAGAAGCTACTTTAAGTGTGAAGTGCCACTGCCACTTTAGTATAACTTTCTGTGGTAGTGTGGAGCCAGCCTGTCCATACACTCTGTAAATATTTTTAGGTCGTAATGATGTAAAGCATACACAAGTTTTATTTTTTCCATCAATTCAACTCCAGAGAGAGCTCTTCATGCCAAATGGGGACAACAGAACATAAAACAAAATTTCAAAGCCAAAATATTATCCTCAGTTCAATGGCCTCTCCATGTTAAACACCTTCTTTTTTATAAATACCACAAAATTCCTTAATTTAATAATTGCTCATTTATGCAATAGCCTAAACACACTGCCATGACAGTACCCTGTTCCTTTTTCTCTCCATCTTGATTTCTTATTCCTACTTATCCTCAGACCCCCTTTCACTCCCTCCTGACAGTCACTATTATGGTGATCTCTGCCTTAGTCAATTTCTCTGGATATTTCCAGTCGATCCAGCTCACATTTCTGTTTATAGAGCAGCGTTGATAGCTTCAGTGTCCTATTTCTGACCCTGTAAATGGAAGCAGAGGGAGAGCTTATGGGACAGTATTTATAAAGTCTACAGTAGTGTAGGCCTTCACAATCATTCAACTCTCAATCACTGACCCATCCAGAGCAATTTCCAGTCTTGGAAGCTCTATTCATGGTAAGTACCTTATAAAAGTGTATGATCTTTTTATCTTCTAAACCATAATTTTACTATAACTTTTCTATGTTTAGATAAACAAATACTGTTGAGTTCCAATTGCCTATAGTATTCAGTACAGTAGGATGCTATAGAGATTTGTAGTCTAGGAGCAATAGGTTATATACTACATAGCCTAGATGTGTAATAGGCAATACCATCTAAATTTGTGTGAGTGCACTCTGATGTTTGCATAGTCGCAAAATTGCCTAATGATGCATTTCTCAGAACATATCCCTCTTGTTAAGTGACACATGATTATAATAGAAATAACATATCAAAGTGTATAAAAACTAATTTTATACATGTTGACAAATCCCTTCAAAAAGATGGATCATATATGTATCTTTCCAATACTGAGTATTTTTATCCTTGGATATGCTATATTCTTGTATTTAGGTTTCTATGTATTTTAATGAGTTTTGTTCATACATATGGATAGACTTGATATTTATTCATTCTTTTTATAATTTTTCGATGTCTATGAAAGAAAATTTTATGATATTTAGTAATGCATATTTGCCAAGGAGTCAGAAGGAAAACAGGTTTTGGTATGCAAAGAATTTTCACTAAAGTTTTGGAGGTTAGGGTTCGTTCTGTTCAATACTTGCATTAGTACTCCTAGAGTTTTCTTAACTCATTTTTGGTAAATTTCAATATTAATGGCAAAAAGGAATATATGGTCTTAAAATAGACATTATGGTGATGCACCAACAAAAGATAAGATAAATTTTAAAAATACTGGTCAAGGTTAGTGCTTTATATTTAATAATCTTTATTTTAACTATCACAGAAGGAACTCAGTGATTTAAAATGATATATAATGAACAGCACTCATTTTATTATCCATGTTAGTAAATCTAATATTTCCCACCTTCTCACACATTATGCTAATGATTTTTCAGATGAATGCATTTTAATTAAAAAATAGGATTCACTTGAAAAGTGTTAAAAGTAGGAGCAAACACAAAGTGTGGTTTGTATGATATGAAAAGTGCTTTGAAGAAATCAGCCGAAGAATAATTTCCTGGTAGCTCTGAGGGATAAAAATGTTTAAATCCTTGTCCTTTTTATAGGTATGTAAATCAGTGTTCAGTAGTAAATGGAGTAAACATACCCTCTGCATTCCTGAGCAAATGTTTCTGCAGGTCAGTGTCAAAAGGTTGCTAAATGAAAAAATGTTCCATTCTGTAAAAAAAAAAAAAAAAACATAAAAAGAAATTTAGAACATTATTCAATACATGTAAATCTCTTTATAAATGTCTTCCTAAGCCTTCTGAGGAAGTAACAATTCATACAATAGAGAAGTGGCTTAGAGATGGGTAATTAGAAGAAAATTCTCCTTTGCATTCTCTTTTCTCCCAGACTGTTATTGAGAAACTGGTAATAAGATGCATCCAGGTAATAGTAATCTTGATGAATGAATCAGAAAGTTTAAGCATATCCGGATAACTGTGAGCCATTGAATTGACTAGATTGCTGGTAACTCAGCATAATTCAAATGCATGCAAATGATGCACTAACCCCAAAGCTAGAAAACAACTATCAGCTTTTTGAGGTTCTGGAATATTCTAGTTGAATATTATGACTTTGGAATGAAACAAAGATATATGAAATAAACAAAAGTTTACAGACCTTACAATTCTACAAAGAGGAGTCCTTGACAAGCTAGAAGATAGATACATTTTACAAAGGCCTGAATGGATTAATTTGGTAGGAGAATTGTCCATGTGATTAAGAAGGCATTGAAACAATTTAATAAAAAGAAAGAAAAAGTTGTCCAGATAATTTCACAAACGCAGTGTAAGAGAGAAAATAAAAAATAAAAAATAAATATGAACATGACAATGACAAAAATAAAAATTAAATGAAATAAAATACCAATGGACTTGATTAATTAATGTGACCCTAATAAATTTAATAATAAAGAAAAGTATATTGAATAGAGCAGGAAAAATGTGCAGAGTGATTTGGAAAATAAGTGAATATTAACAAGGAGTCATTGAAAGGAACTTGGGTAACAGTAATGCAGTGTGGTATTGGTGAATCAAAACCCTAAGACCCAAAAAGGAGGAAAATATATGAAGGTGGGGAGTATTTAGAGAATATAAAAAGAAGAAAAACAATAAGTGTTGATGATGTCAGATGGCTAAGGATGTTATCACATTACTTGCAGAGGCTCTCAGTTTGATTCGGAAAATTTGAACCAAATAAAATACAGAATGGGGTCTTTGATATCTTGAAATGTCTTCATGTATGCAGAATAATATTTTGCTTATTGTTAATGAAATTCTATTTCACAATGTAAAGCATGTATATTAGAGATTTGAGAATCTTGTAACAAAACAATAATAGAAGTTATTAAATTTCAGTTACTTGTTAGTTTTTGTCAACTTAGCACTGAATGAGGTGAAAATAATGGAATACTTAGAAGTAAATAACCAACTTACATTGGAATTTTTATTAATTAAGTAAAATAAGGGGGCTGGGAAAAGTAATAATTTTTTTTCTGTTAACTTTTATTTAACTTAAAGAGACCTCTAATGATGCACATGCATGAGATTTTCCCCTCAAACGACCATTAGACCACAGGTAGAGAAAATGTGGCAAAGCTATGCCTCATAGCAACTAGTTCAAGAGACTATCTGAAATCTCAGCTGTGGGAATTTATAGGTCTGTACTTTACTGTTCTCCAAGTGACTCAGTTACTCATTGAACTACTATCATGTTTCCATGTTCTACTATCACTTTTCCTTTAAGATTTTGATTTTCAGTTCTGCTAGTTCTTTGACTTGAGACTCTGACTCAACTTCATAAGACTCAATCTCCTTATTTTAGAAAATTAGATAATATTATCTACCTTATGAGATTTTTATGAGTACTAAAGGTGATATTGCATATAAAGTCTTAACAAATGGTTATATTCATTCAATAAATACTATTAATAATATTGGTAATAATATTTACTGAAGGATTTTAGATTTTCTTGTATTGGCTTTTTGCATGGTATTCTTACTGTATGTGTTTGTTGGAGGGAGAGATGGATGCTAATGGACCATTAACATGAAGTACACATTAGTTATTTCTGGTGGTAAAAGTCAGTCTTTATATATTGATGAGTCTCTCCCTTTTTAAAGGGTCACTTTTGCTTCACTATGATTATTAAATGAATTATGAGGTGCCAAGAAGTGAAAGAAGGGAGAATAGTTGGATGGCAATTGCAGTATTATCAGTAAGAGATGAAGATGGTTTGAACTAAATTGTTAGCAACACAGATGGAGAAAAATTGATGTATGTTGGATATGTTTGAAAAGTAAAGCTGTTATGACTAGCTGTTGAATTATGTGTTTGATATCAGAGAAAGAACTAAATGAATGATCACTCCTAGACTTTTGCCTTGACTACCTGGTAGATAATGATTATATTTTCTAAGATGGATAAAACTGGCAGAAGAGCAGAAGAGTGGAAGGAAAGAATCAAGAATTATGTTTCAACCATGTTTTGTGGTGCCTATTAGACATCTAATAGATCAAAAAAGCTGTTGTACATGTGAATTTGGAGTGGAGACATCGGGGCTCTAACTTTGGAAATTATTGTCATGTGGATGATATCTAAAATCATCATACAGGTGGAGATCACGTAGTAGGAGAATGTAGACTTAAAAAGTAGTGTGAATATATCATAATTTTGGTTTCTTTCAGTATCTAATTTCTTCATAAGCAAAATGCCCACATTGCTCTCATGGTCTTTATATTACTCTGTATAATAAACTTGAAAATTTAGTTCCAAATGCTAACTGGCCTTTCCATCCACACCCCACCCTGAATCCCATGTTTCTTAATTTAAATTTCTTAGAAGAAATATCTTATTGGCCTACATAAACTTAATAGTCCCTGACCATTAAGTCATCACTAACCTAGATAATTTTTCTCTAGGTTAGGAACCGACATTTTCAATACATACTGCATATTAGATATTATGCTATACATTATACTGTTATCTCATTAAATGATTGAAATAAACTATAACATAGGTACTTTTTATTTCATTGATTAAGAATTGAGAATGAAAATAATTATCCCAGATCACAAAGCTCATAAATTATGGAGTTGGAATTTGGAAAGAAGGCTTTGTAATTCCAAAATATAAAGTGAAGAAGAAAAAGTATAAAGATTTAAACCCTGAGTTGCTTATAGCCATGTTTACCTGTATATAAGCATATTGCATATACTGTAAGGCAGACAAAAGCCAATAACAAGCACTAGATAATAGGACTGAAAATTCTAACTTTTGAATTTTGGAATCCATTCTTCCCAGAGACAAGCTTTATCCTTTTATTTTGTGAGGTACTTACTGTAGAAACCTGCAAATTCCACCTTTTTCTTTAATATTGTTTAACTTGCAGCTGGACCATTTAAAATAATACAGATATGATGTACAACAGAAAGAATAAATATTATAATTTAATATATTAATATGTAATTTAATTAATAAATGTATAATTCACATATTATAAAATTCACCCATTTAAAGTATACAAGTCAAAGATTTTGGTATATTCACAGAGCAATCATCACCACCAAGTTAAGAATATATTAATTATCCCAAAGAGAAACCCTGTGTTCATTAGCAATCCCTTCCTAAACCCCTCCTACCTCACCCCACCCCAACCTTCACACTAGACAAACATTAATCTACTTTCTGTCTCTACAGATATACATATTCGGGACATTTCATATAAATGGAATCACACAATATATGTGATGTTTTGTGACTAGTCTCTTTCACTTAGCATAATGTTTTCCAGATTCACCCATTTTGTAGCATAAATTTCTTTTTATTCATTTAGTGTTTACTTATTTATTGCTTTTTATTGAGAAATGCTATTCTATTACATGGACATACAATTTTTTATTTATCTGTTTATCTATTAATGGATATTTAGGATGTAGAAACTTTGGGGCTAGTATAATAATTCTATGAATGTTTTCATAGAATTATTATTTCATTTTTCTTGAGTATATACTGAGGAATGGGATTTCTGGGTCATATGGTAACTCTAGTTTAACATTTTGGAAAACTGACAATTTTTTTTTTCTAAAGTGGCAGTGTCACTTTGCATTTCCACCAGCAATGTATGAGGATTTCAGTTTCTCAGTGTTTTTACCAATGTTGATTATTGACTGTCACTTTGTTTATAGCCATCTTAGTGGGAGTGAAGCGGTTTCACATTTTGGTTTTGATTTGTGTCACTAATGGTTAATGATTTGAGAGCTTTTTATGTGCTTATTAGCTATTTGTCTATTTCCTTTGGAGAAATTTCTATTCAAACCCTTTTTTCTTTTTGTTCTCTAGTTGGAAGAAATTTTTTGCACTGGATACAAGTCTCTTACTAGATACATGATTTACAAATAGTTTTTCTCATTCTTTGGGTTGTTACTTTCTTCATTATATCATTTTCAGCACAAAAGTTTTTAATTTTGAAGTCAAAGTAATCTATTTTTTTCCTTTGTAGATTCTTTGTTTTCACATCTAAAAAACCATTGATTAGTTCAAAATCACAAGAGTATACTCCTATATTTTTAAAGGTTTTTATAGCTTTAGCTCTTACATTTAAGTCTATGAACAATTTTGCACTAATTTATGTATACATATAAGAAAGGGATCCAAATTCATTCTTTTGTGTTTATGGTTGTCCTTAATATTGTTGTTATTGTTGTTGTTTTTCCAGCAATAAATATATTGCTCTTGAAACTGGTTGGGGAAGCTCTAGTTGAGGAGATTAAGGAAGCTTTATTTATTCTGTAGCATTTTAGAATTTCCTGAAATATGAATAGAATTTGAATGGGTAGAGAAGTACTAGGGAAAACAATGATAGACGTAGGTGGAAAAGAGAAAGCAACAATAAAGTAAAAATATTTATTTTGTTTTGGCTATAGCATGGTTTACAGACAACCTGGAACATAAACATAAACAGACATTGAAAAATGGTTCCAGTGCAAGAAATGTCTTTAGGAAGTGCCTCAGAGTTATACCCCACTGAAGGCAAGTACACTATTGTATTTCTAAACCAATTTTCTTGAGTCCATTGGTTAAGGACTGCTTTGGATTGTGTGTTAATTCCTCAGAACTTGTGGCCTTTTGTGGCATTATGGACACATTCCTCAAAAGGGAAATGGCCTGCTCATCAGTTGATGAGTTTGGGGTGTGAGACCTAATGTAGTACAGAAAGTAATCTAGGATAATGACTTCATTGTAGAGCCAAAATTAACTTTGATGTTACCTGGTCCTAAAATTTTTTGGTTTTGTAGGTCCAGCAGTATCCTCATTGGTTTCTTATCTGTCTGATTTCTGGGAACATCATAATCTGTTAGCCAGTGCCATAAATCCTTTTGTGTCATTGCCCCGTGGTTGTCATTTAATCTTGGCTGCCCATTTTGGCACTTAAAACAGTTGCATCCACCTTCCCTCTTATAGTTAAATGTTGCTGTCTGGCTTTTGCTGTGCCAAAATGCCATCCTTTCTATTGAAACTAGTAAACCAATTTCATAAGCAGACCTTTAACCCCAACTTCAACTCTTGGCTATAAAGGACAGCTGTAGCTGTTTCTCAAGATGGAGCTGTTCTCAGTAGCGCATGTCTTTTTTTCCTTTCTGGAAGAATTCCTCTTCAGGGCCATTCCAGGAATACAGTCATCTTGTATATTTTCTAGTGTTATTTAATAAATCTCATCTAGCATGCTCATCTCTCTAAACTTTTGACCCCTCATCAAAACTTTGCATAGATATTTTTGCCTTTTTTACTCTAGATCATTGTTATTTCTTCTACCCCCACCATCAACCCATCTTCACTTCAAAAAAGTATACTAACAGCATATAATGACTGGCTCTGGGTATCATTAAATTCTGGGTCATGGATGAGTGGTCCTATATCACTCACTGCCTTATATTCAATAGTTTTGAGATCCATTTCCAAGCGTAGTTTCACAATTCCTGCCTGTACCTATTATTCAACTCCTGCAGTTCTTTTGATCACCAATCCCTTCCCTCCCAATAAGAGAGAGTATTTCTGCAGTAGGGTTATATTGAGAATTAATTATAGTTGTTGGCCTAGCAGCCTTGAAGGAGGTGGAAAAGGAGACTTGAAAGGAGCAGGCTTCATCTTGCTAGATATATGCCTGAAGCAAGGCCACTGCATATCCTGTAAGCAAAGGTAGGTTGTTTTTCTCTAGCAAGTCTGCATGAGCCATTTCTGTAGGCATAGGCTTTAGGGAAATCTGGGCATTCAAGTTCTCCAATATATTCATCTGTCTCTATTCTAGGTCTTAGATCCTTCTTCATCCATGTCTGACTTTCATATAAGAGATATGATAAGGCTGTGAATTCATCCTTCTTTGCCGTTTGTTCTCCTTGTACAGTCAGATCTTGAGCTTAGTTTGTATCCTTACTGTATTTTAGCTGCAGGAGACTAATGTTTCTGTAAAAGCTATTATTTTTTTAAAGCCCTTGATATCATACCATTCCCTTAGTTGTGTATTGGCTATGTTGAGTATGTCATTTTTCTTCTTTCAAAGCATTGATGGTATTTAACAGTAACCACTGTCCTAATAATTACCTTTCCTCCTTCAGTGTAACTTTCTCAAGTCCTTGAGATATTACATAAAACAGTGCAAACTGTTCACCTTATGATATCCCAGTTCACCACAAGTGAGAATGTTAATAATTGAGATACTTCGTATGCCAGGGATTATCACTATCTCATTTACTGCCAGCAGTGGAGTCCTTGTCATTTGGTCAGTGAGTAATCAGTTACTGGAGTAATTGCTTCCTAGAATCACTTTGTGTACCAACAGTCTTAGTTGTTGTTTCTTTGTAAGCTGATGCTAAGATAAGAATTTGAGTTCGATAGTTTATTTGTGAGATGCAGGGAACATTACTTGGGGAGAAGAAGTGATACAGAAAAACGATGGCATCAGTACATGGTGCTTTGTTAAGCTAGTTAATACCATGGATAACTGGAGCTTAATTACACTGGGACATTCAGGGAAATGGTATAAAACATAGGTCTTAAACATTAAATTCCACGAGTTGTTTGTGGAGGGCTTCTCCCCTAGGGATGTTAATTCCTCAGCACTTCTGACCTGGTTTGTACACAGACAGACAAGCCATCTGTAGTTGGGGGGAATAAAACAAAACAAAACACAAAAACAGCCTTTATGCAAAGAGTTGATGTTAAACCATCCTGAAAGGCTGGAGGAAATGGCAAAGCACTGACAGTGTCTGCTGCATGGAAGAAATGAAATTAAGTTAATGACAGACAATGGAAGACATTGAATGCCATTCAAGAAAGTTTTAAGATTTGATAATCTCTTGCACAAGAGAGTTACTGAAGTGGTGTATAGAACAGATTGGGAACACAGATTGAATTGGATAGTGCAATAAAAGGAGAATGACACATGATTATCTTTCTATTTCCAGTTCTGATTAGGGCCCATGCCCAGTTTTAGTTACTAAAGCCATTTATAAGCCTTCACTAAATAGGATAGCATTCTAAGCATACTTTAGCAATAATATTTCATATAAAAAGAAATCCTTTCTCAAAAGAACTGGGAGCTTAAAATGCAGATGAGTATTCTCAAGGTTACTTTCTTGTATGTATTTCATGTATTCTATTGTGAGAATTCACAGAAAAATTTTAACCTCACTTTTACGTTTAAATATCTTGTTTTATATAAAGCAAATTTACCTTATCCTGGCAGAAGGAGTTTTATGTAGAGAGGCAACATGGTTCATGCCTGCAATTCCTAGTCTACTACACTTGTTTAATCACCTACACATGTTCTTTGAATTCCACTTAGTAATTTGTCATTCCCAGTAGTAGTTTGTAAAAGACAGGAACAGATATTGGTTGTGTAAGGAAAAGAGGTGAAAAAAGAAGAAAGCTCTAGAGAGCACTTTTTGGAATAAGCTGAAATTTACTTAGAAACAGAAGAGTAAAAATTAAGAGAAAGTGTTTTCATACCTTACTTAATAGATTGTATTAATTTGTCATCTCCACATAGAATATCAATAGGCCAATTCAAATTGGGCTAATTCAGGTGTCTACCTACTCACACAAACTTTAATCTTTTATGGACCCTTGGTCACTTCCATGTATTTCTGGAAACTCAAAAACTCTTTCCTTTCCAACTTTCTAATATTGAAGACTTTTGTTACTGGATCAACTGGAGGTTGGCTTTTCTCTTTCTTTTGGAGGAATTCCCTACTAGTATTCACAGCTTATTGCAAAAGGTCCAGTGGAAAGACTTCTGTAGGGTGCAGCAGATTGCCAGACATGCTTAGGTACTTCTGTGTACACAATGGAGACAATTTAAATTCATTTCTAATATCTTATCATCTGTCATGCTAATACTATAGTTTAAACTGTTCTCTCTCTTACAAATGTTTATATAAAGTGAAAAACAACTTCTATGGTAATCAGTATATACAAACCTCTAGCTTTGGATAAAATACCATCATATCCCCAAGACATTACAGTCCTGTTTCCCAATTTTTCAAGATTAGAAGGAATCAGACTTTTCATGTGGTTCTCTCCTGTGGCTCTCTCCCAGATCCCCAAAATTCTAGGATAGTTTATTCATGTATAAGAAGTGAAATATAGTTTCTGGAAGAGTGGTATCTCTTGAGGCTGAAAGAAGCAATCATACTAGTCTCTTAATTCTGGCAGCTTAGTTCAATACCATGCTATTATCATTAGTCTATGCAAATACTCTTGCTTTATTTATTTATTTAATCCTGTCTTCTACTTACATTCATCTTTTACCCTAGACAACTATTCTGTTGCATTTGAGGTGAAAAGTTTAATTTGTATATGTTTTAGGACACTGTAAATTGTATTTTGAGTATGTTATTTTGATTTTCATGAATGATATTGTATCATATACTTCATTTTGATCCTCATTATTTTTTTTATCCACCTAGTGTTTTAAAATCTCTTTGTTGCTGGGTGTGCATTTACTCTTTCAGTACTAACTTCTGTGAATGTAGTATTTTGCTTTTTAGTTCTACTACATTTTACTTATTTCTAGTGATTTCCTCTAACTTCTAGTTACCATTAATCATGCTATGATGAACATATTTATACATTTCTAGTTATGGACCTGCTAAATATTTCTCTGGGGTTTATGTATTTGTGAGTGTGTGTACATGTGTACATGTCATAGGATATGTGCATACTTAATTTAAGTATCAGAAGTTTGCCCTCTGTAATAGCTGCAAGAGCCTACTGTCTCTCATCAACAGTGTATGAAGTTTCTTAACTCACCTATATCCTGACAATATCCGAAAGATAGAAATCTCTCATTTTTATCAATCTTAGTGAGTCTAAAATATTGTTCCAGTGCTGTTTCAATTTTTTTAAGTTTAATGAGTTTTCAGATCTTTTCATATACTTGTTGGTATTATCCTATAACCATAAGTATGTTATTATTGGGGTTATTTTTTATTATTGATTTGCAAGAATTCATTATATAATTTAGATATTTTTATAGGTATTAACACTGCAAAAACATGTCCAAATCTGTCATCCATTATTTTTGTCCATGGTGTCCTTTGTTGAGTAGAAATCTTATTTTTATATACTCAGATTTACTGATTATTTGATTTATATTTTGTATTTTAGGTTATTGTTTAAGAAGTCTTTTACCAGCTTTAGACCACAAAGATATTTATTTGTACTATATATTAAATTTATAGTTTGAACTTTCACATTTAGATTCATTGCCTTTGGGAGTCGACCTTTTTATATGGGATTATGTAGAAATACAGTTTTATTTTTCTTCATGTGCGGAGCCAGTTTTTCTACTGAACAGCCCATCAGTTGTACTGTGATTTTGTATACACCCATTATGTGATATTTACTTCCCATATAAACTCGGTTTATCTTTGAACTCCGTATTCTGTTTCATTATCCATTAGCCTATTTTTGTGCTAGTATACAAGATTTTATTACTGTAATATCAACATATTGTAATATCAATAGGGCAAGACATCTCTCTAGAATTTTTTTTAATGACTTAGGTATTCTTGAAATGTTATTCTTTCTTATTCATTTTAGAATAAGTTTACTGAGTTTCCTAAAAAAATTGAGCTGGCATTTCTATTAGAATTAAATTGAATTTATAGATAAATGTGGGGAAAATAGACATCTTTATAGTATTAAAGTATCCCATCAACATTACAGATTACAGTATCCAATCCCAGAGCATCAGATGTGCTTACACTTTTCAGAACTTCTTTTGATACCTTTACAGAGAGCACAACTGGCAAAGCAAAGTTGTGGTTTTAAAGGATCTACTCTTGGTACTACAAAGCAGAGTAGAGAAAGATACCTCTGAAGCTGAGAAACAATAACTTAATATTGTCTCAAATAAAAGTTCTGTTCCTTAAATTTTAGTTGAATTTACTTTATTCCACTGGACTAAGGATTTGGGAGTATTTACATTTCTGCTCCCAGGTTACTTTGAGCCATGTTTTTCTTGTTATTTCTGTTAACTATTTTTATAGGGGAGCGATTTGTTGATTCTTTTGTAGTAAATAAGACGGGCATATTTTTTTTTATCAGAGTATATGAATTTCTTAGAATTAAGTAGGAAGACTTTAGTTTTCTGTGCTTGGGAATTCCATTTTAAAAAGAATTTTATGCTTACACATGGAATATAGATTCCACTCCTTGCATAAGCATAAAATTATGGAACTTTAAAAACCAATAAATCGTGAAAAGTAAAATTCACCGATAATTCCTTCTATGACAAATAACCACTGTTATTTCAGTTTTTAAAGAATATCTTTCTCCAACTTTGTGTGTGTCAGTACTTCCTCTGTAAATGTATGTGTTCATATATATACACACATATAGTAATATTATAATACTGTTATAACTCATAGGTTATATAATATATAGTTATTAAACAGTATATAATATATGCATATATTTTTAAGTGGGAAATATAGTTAACTCATTGGTTTATAATTCAGTTTTTTCACTTAATTAATATTAATATTTTTCTAGGCTATTAAGTGTTCTTTTTAAAATGACTAGATAGCATTCTATCATTTTGCTATTTCACAATTATTTTTTAAACCTTATTATAAAATTATAGAAGTGAAATTACTAGATCAGTGGCTTAAGTACCTTCTTAGAATTCTTAAATATATTGCCAAGTTTTTTACGATTGGTGCCCATCATATGCCAATATTTTTTCTAGGAAGTCCTTTTACTCTTGTTTTATTATTATTATTATTTTGTTTTATTTTTTTACCTTTATTAGCAATATAAAATTGAATAACAATTGCTCTTTGTATGTGTGTATGTTTTAATTATTGGAAGATCCTTTAGCTAAGCTAGATTTTTGTACTCAAGTTTGAAAATAAGAGACAGCATAGTACTGAACACTCTAAATAGTAAAAAAGGCAAATTTTATGCTCCTGGAGAAAATTTGGAACAAGGAGAATGGGTCCACAGCTAATATGTGGGTTGCAGTTGGATTTTATTTAGTGTAAAATCTAAGAGTCTTCCTCTTTTAAAAATTAATATTCAACAGTTACTGTTTTATAACTGACAAATATTTTGTTTTCTGTCAAGGGTTGTTATATACCTTTGATTTATATGCTTACTATGTTTTCTTATGATTGATATTTTGCTTTTCTGCAATTTACTTTCTCAGTTATACACTAATTTTTTCTATTAACTTATTAAAAATATTACATTTAGCTTAAATTATTTCTGTAAAATGAACTATTTTTAGTAACTGTGAAATTCTTTATATGTTAGAAATTATACTGTCTTTGAATGTAAGCTTCTTATATCTATTTAGATAAATGTAGCATTTAGTTTAACTCCATCTCCTTTTAATTTTTAGCTACTTAGGAAATATGCAATGTTTTGCTTATTGGATTTATGAATTGTAAGCTTGCATAAAAATAAATATAAGCAAGCACATACTCAAAGACACATATATTTTCCATGTATTTTGAGAGTATTTTCATATAAACATATTTCATTAATATTTATAACACTAATATTTTTCTGTATTTATAACATTCATGTTCTTAAGAATATTGGATTAATCAGAAGTAAACATGATAATTAATATTCAGTCATTTTTTTCTATTACAGAACACCTAAGTATAAAAGTTTATACTAAGTTCATTGGTTCCATGTAATATATTTAAGAGCTGAAAGATTTATGTTCTCAACATGGCCTTAAAACTCTATGTGATGCATCATAAGGTTTTTATTACTATGCTAACCGCAGTTTTAGTTTATTATTCTGTGGAATATAATATGTAATATCCAGGGATAGTTCTTTTTTTTCTTCAAGCTTTCAAGGAAAATGGTTGTTAAACATTGTTATTTAGTTAGCTTTAAATACTATTTTTTTTCTAAGAAAAGATTAATACAACTTTCTAAAGTTTGTTGGGAAAAAGCAGGGTAAGTTTATTATACTGTCTGACCTTTTCTACTGTAATGATTGTGTCAAATCCTATTTAAAGGCATGCAAACAAAAATTTATAAATAAGTAAAGATATACAGTTCTTTTAAACAGTCTTACAGAATGTATATATTAGATCTAAGCTGTATTCTAGGTAGTTAATAATTTGTGAGATTAGAAATCAGGTGTAGGAGAAAATTCTTAATTTAGGTCCACAGTATAAAACTACCCTTCTATTATTAATTAAAATTCTAAAATAATTTTTTAATAATTAGAGATCAGTACCACAGAGTTATTTGAAATAGTGCCTATGCTTTTACAATTTTTTCATTATATATGCACTTATGTGCTGTGTTTAAGAATCATTAAATTCAAATGTGCCACACATAATTAGTGTAATTATAATTTTATTCTAGTTAGATATTCATATGAATTACATGTAGTTTATACCTTTTAAGTCAATTAATGTGGATGAATATCAGTTAGGAGTCTTTGGAGTAGCTAATGATTATTATAGTTTCACATGTAGGATTCTGATGTCAAGCAAGCTTTGATGTACCAGAAACGATTCTCATAGAACCGTCGTCCTGGATAGAGTTATAATTTTAATTGAATTAATTAGCTATAATATATTTTGAAAAAACAAATAAAAATAGATATTCTTGTGGAGTGTTAAACAACATTAATGAGACAGAACATAAACTAAGAAGATTTGTACAAAATCATCTTATTACTTTAAAAGAATCTCTACACATGTATTTTACTTATTATATATTTGTAATAAGAAAGCATGCTTTTCCAGATTTCTGCGTGGAGATTATGCTTCTGCCTACATCAGCACTCCACCAGGCCTTTTTCCTCTGTTAACAAATTCAGTAGATAGTAGACTGTCTTTATATTATTGGACCTTTCAGCAGCATTTGATATGCTTAAACACTTTCTCTTTCAATAATCATTTTCTTCTGTAATGTATATCACACTCTTGGGAGTTTCTTCTCCCAACTTGCGTTAACATGTACAGTTCCAATACTCATTTATTTCATACTTTATGTTTGTAAGAATTACTAATTTACAATTCAATATACTTAAATATTATACCCTTTAGTTAAAGCACAAAGTTAATCAGAGTCAGGGCTGTGGACTTTATTAGTAAATAGAGGAAAGATAGATGATCTGACTGGATCAGTAAGTAGTTCTTTTTATATTAAAGTTCTCTAAATGATATCTTTTGAAGCAGCCTGAGTATTATATCAACTGCTCAGTTCACTCTCCCTCTTGATGTTGACACATATTCTTGATAACCATTTTCCTCCCTCTCCTCCCTGCATCTTGAAAATACAAACACATACACACAGAGAAAAAGAAGAAGGATGGGAGAGAGAGAAGTGGTAGGGAGGGAAGGGAGGGATGAGAGAGAAAGAGAGAGAGAGAGAGAGAGAGAGAGAGAGAGAGAGAGAGAGAGAGAGAGGGAGGAGAGAGGAGAGAGAGAGGAGAGAGAGAGAGAGAACCTCTCAGTTATAAACCTGAATCTCCATCCTAACTTAAAAGTGTTTACTAGCATAATTCAGACTGAGTCATCTGATGTTTGCAGGCTTCGGTTAAATCATCTGATATTTCTACATTCAGCTAAATTATTATAAAATCTCTAAAACAAGATGATTAGTTTAGGAGACTGTTCAAAGTTTATCTCTCTCAATAATGTGTGCTGTTTAGAATCCTGATTTAAGAAGTAGTAAGTCTCTTGTTAGTGGAAGCATTGAAAATGTTTTAGCTAGAATTCAAAACTTCTATTATTCATTTATGTATTCAGCAAATATTAAAAATCTACTGTGTTCCTAGTATTGTATCCCCCTGGTACTAAGGATACAATAGTGATTAAAACAAAGTTCCTGCTCTCATGGAGATTACATGCTACTTAAATGTATTTTAGTTCATAGCCTCTATATGGGCCAATAAAACTTCAAATACTTGTATTGATTCTTCTGTGTTCTTTATAAATTCCAGTAAGTCACTTCCCTCCTTTAAATCAGTTTCTTCATCCATAAAAAAAAAGGAAAGTATGCTTTATTCTCTCTACCATACAAGAATAAAATTAAATATGGGTTGTGAGGTTATTTTTATATGCTTTCTGTATTTGTGAAGTACCTAGCATGGTATTCATATATTGTTGAACATAAGACAGTATAATTAAGATGAATATGTACCATATCTTTATCTTATAAATCCTATTCAAAGATATTTACAACATCTTATTCATTATTTGAATGAAAATTTCAACTTTTTATACCAATTAAGAATTTTAGATATTCAGAAGATGGATTCTATTTAAGAATTTTAATTTTCATTAATATATTGTGACAATTTTTTAAGGAAAGAATCATTTCTTCTTAATGGAAATTATCCTTCTTACTATAATATTTTGATCCTGTTAATAGTATGAATGTAACCAAAAGTAATATTTATTTGTAAAATTACTTAGTCTCAGCAGTTGTCTTCCAGACATACCATCAAGTTTGTACTATTTTTATTAAATCTCTGTAGTGCTAATAAAAAAGTTTTAAGTTTGCTCAAAGTGAAATAGAAAGGTATCTGTATATGATGCATTTTGCTTCTTGTTTTATTCTCTCAAACTAGTTATCATTTAAATGCAGAGCCTTCACTTTTCTGCTGCAAAAACAGATTTATGTTATTAGCTCCAAGCCTAGCAGCAGAAAATTTTCTAAGTTTTTGTCAGTATATTGACTCAGAGTGAAAAAAATCACATTACAATAAAAAGGTTCCTTTAAGAAGATTTTCTTTATAGAGAATATTAGATGCTTATTATTTAAAAATTAAGCCACTGCAGCATTATGTAATGAGATCAACCACTTATATGAATTATGCAAAATAAAAGGTAGAATGCTTGGGAACAGATCAGATATGTGCCGTTTTACCGAATGAAGACTTCTTTTCATTCTCAGCTATTCTATTTTTATAATTCTTAGAATTAAGTTGAAAATTTTTCCATGTCTGCCTTCCTCTATAATTTAAATTTAGAGTATCTTGAGGAATAATTGTTTATGACCACAAATTACAATGTACTTGGTAACGAGTTATACAGGAAACCTAACCTAGGAATTATTACATACTTGTAGATTTATCATGATTTTTTTTGTTTCTTTGTTTTATTTTAATCTATTTTAAGATTACCTTTTACTTCTGAAAAAAAAATCGGAATAGTAATAGGCTAACTCATTTCTTTTCAAATTAAGCATCTACCAATGTAATACTAGCTAATTTAACAAGGCATTTGGTCTTTGAGATTCTATTTCTCTTAAATGATATTTTGTTCTATTTTATTTTCTTAAAATATTTCCCATTTATCTATTTATTGTAACCATATTTTAAAGAAATAAATTAAGAAAAAATACTTTTTTACCATATATTTATCTTGCTTTTAGATTATATCTGGGATCTGTTACAAATGGAAGCAGAAATAAATTTAAGAATTAACTGATTTTACTATTAGAGTGCTTAGTAGTGTTGTTCATGATTTTTTAAAAGGCAGAGTAAAAAGAAGAGAGGAAAACAATTCTACATATAAATAAGTACTTATGAATTTAGGAAGTACAAGTAAAGATAAAAACCAAAATATTTTTCTATAGCTGTTTTATTCTTCAATGCGATTGGAGTGCTTTTTTCCCTAGTCCTAAATATCAGCATATTTAAGATTGATTTTTAATGTTTTCAATTATTTTTTCATTAAATCAGATCAGTCCTGCAGCTGCTTAGGGTCTTAAGGTATCTAGGGTCCTCTCCCTTTTTCTCTGTGGAAATAAAGACTAGCATGTGGGTATGAGGGTAATTATTCTTTTCTTTTGCTACAAGTTTTCTTAATGTATGGCCCAAATTTGACTGTTATCAGGATTTATCACTGCTATTTGAAATTATAATTAGCTTTCCATCAGCCTTTCTATCTGAGAAACAGACTGTCTGATTTTATTTTAAAATTTCAAAATTTATTTTTTAAATAAATGTGTACATTTCTATTGAATTCTAAACATTTTTAAAAGGAAGAAGTTATAAATTTAAGGGATTTATGTTAGAAACTTGGGTGTTTGAGTCAATTTACCAGCAAATTATCTGAACGTTCTTATCTAGAAAGACTATTTGATTGCCTGTTTTTATTCTCTGAGAAAAGAAAGCCATCTGATTCCACAATGACTGCCAGTTGCTTTAGGAATTAATTGTTTTGTTCTAACTTTCTATGCTCAATCACAATCTAGCTAGTTGGCCTACTTTATTTAACACACTATGGAAACAAAAACTGTGTGTGTGTGGGTAGGGAAGAGTTTTTAGAGAACCCTTAGGCATAAATGGATTAAGTACAGTTCAGAGCTCTTTACACTTCCTATAGCTTCTAATATTCACATCAAATGGAACTGCCTAAGAAAGATCCATCAGTAGAGAAATATTCTTAGGTGCCATAAAGCATTAAGCTGTATTCATAAATTTTTGTCAACTTAAGTCCCATTCCAAGTATTTTTCAATGGGTAAACATTTCTGCCCCTATTTAAGACAATTACTCACATAAACTTATTTTCCAGTGTGAAATATCGTAATTGCAGAAATTGCATGATAAAATAATCTAACCTGTCATTAATTCTACTATTAAGTTGATGATAGGAGCTAGGGGGAAAGCTTTATAGAGCAGACATGGAAGCAAAGCAAGGAAATTATTTTATAGGCTATAGCTTAAGCAGTTGCCTTATTTGGGAAAGTCTAGCTGGCTATTTGTGACCAGTTGTTTTTAGGTTTTGACTCCTTAACCTTCATGCATTTATAAGAACTTACTATAGCTTAGCTTTCAGTTTGCTTATAGAAGCTGCTAAGGCATTAGAGC
Source organism: Macroglossus sobrinus (assembly GCA_004027375.1). Classification (NCBI taxonomy): domain Eukaryota; kingdom Metazoa; phylum Chordata; class Mammalia; order Chiroptera; family Pteropodidae; genus Macroglossus; species Macroglossus sobrinus. The sequence goes on along the minus strand of PVKZ01000227.1, from coordinate 15,627 downwards.
TACCGCAGTCTGATGGCCTCTTTCTTTAATGCTCCTGTAGAGTAGAATATCCTGTAGACTGTATCTGTTCTTATGGCTAGGATTAGTAGAACACAGAGCTTCTGTCTTATAGTCATTTTGAATTTTTTTCTTTGGATCAAGGAGTGTATATATGAATTACATGTGATGAATAGAAAAGCTTTGCCATTTGGAGGGTCTTGCTTAATGAAAGCTTTTGGTTTGACAGGAATCAGTTGTTCTCCAAAGAGTTGCCAAAACTATCTCATGACCCAAAGGGTGTTTGTTCTAAGAATGTAAATGTTGAATATGGTAATGGTAAAGTCTTTGTGGCCACAGGAGGAAACAAGAACTAGACTTGAGAGACAGTTAATTATACTCCAAACTCCCAGAAAGGGGACTACCACATACCAAATAGGGCCATGAGTAATTCAGTGGGTCTTGATCAAATGGCAGAAGACAGGAGTGGGAAGAAAGCCTTTACTGGGGTTTCTGTGGGAAAGGCTAGGCAGGGCAGGGTAAACAGTTTAGAATTAGCTACTTTGGATAATTCCTGAAGGTTTGGGGCTCTAGGGCTGGTCTCTAGTTACCTGATATGGATCTGGGGTGATTTAGGGGAAGGGAAATATTGGTTTGGAGTGTGAGAATTAGAGAAGGATGTGGTTGGTGCTCTAGACTCAGGATTTGCTGGTTTGCATATGAGAGATTTGCTCTAGGCCAAGAGCCTTTTACTAACTCTACGACTTGACTAGTCCCATAAGGTGCAGTCTCTCCCAGACAGCAAGTTGGCCAGCAAAACACACAAAATATAAAAATAAGGTTAGAAGCCTCGATTCCAGCCCTTAGTTCATGCAATGCTGGGAAATTACCTTAATTCCTAGGCATTAGATTTTTTTTGTCAGTAAGGTGAAAACAAAAATACCCGTCTTGCTTTAATGGGACTAATGAGGATGAAAGGAGTTAACATTAGCAAAAAAGTTTTGACACGTATAAATTCCGTGTATAAATAGTTGCTCTCAGGAATTATTACCTCTAAGGTGCTCTGGAAGTTTATGAAAAAGAGAACCTTTTGGTGTATAAGTTATTCTTACCAACTAAAAATTCTCATTGACCAGGAAAACTTTTCCATCCATCACTTTATGCAATACGTCTATCCACTCTTTAATCCAAAGAAAAGGCTTACAAAATGACCATGAGATAGGAAAAGCTCCCTATTCTACTCATCCAGGCCATAAGAAATAATGTAATTTGCAAGACAGTCTGCTCTGTAGAACATGTATGATTTAATTTTTCCTTTACTGAACTCTTTTCTACATTATATATTGGCAATTTTTTTATGTATTGGTATTTTTAATGCTTACATAAAATGTGTGTGTGTGTGTGTGTGTGTGTGTTTTAAACATGAACTTGAGGAGTTAGAGTGTTTTAGGTTCAGTGTCTATTATGTCAAAGTAAGCAGCAGACTGAATTGACCAACTTATCAGAAGAATTAATGACAGGTTTGAAAATATATTTTCATCATGTGACTTCTGCAATTTCCAGTTTTATGTACATATAAATATTTGTTTGTTTTAAATAGGGACAAAAATTTTACCCATTGAATATATGTGGTACAGGGCTAAAGTTGCCCAAGAGTGTGTATATATATAGATTAGTGTTAAATATTATTTTCTGTTTACTCTGTTCCCTCTGCCTTTTCTGAATCTTATCTTATTTTAAGATTCAAGTCAAGTCTTTTTTTTTCTTGGCCAGTCTTTCAAACCACCGGAGTTTATGAGTTAACATAAACTCCGGTGGTTTAACAAAGTTTTAACATAAACTCTGTTAAACAGTGGATGTGTTTGCAAAATTCTTTTCACAGAAACTAATTGTTGCACTGGAAAATACTCTCTCAATTCCAAGCAAGTAACTGACAAATGAAAATTTTAGATAAAAATTGTTTGTAATGGATAATATAAACTCTTGTGGAAATTTACAGTAGATAATCAAAAGTACTTAGTATCATAATAGTCCTATAGACTGAAGAAACTAGTCATTCTGTTAGAACCTAAACTAATTAAAACTCAACCAGCCTTGATTAAATGACTGTATTGACAATGAAAATGAGAAATAGCAAGTAGAATGTATTAACTAATTTTATTATAAATCACTAAAGTATGGTATCAAGAAATAAAACACTTATTCACTATGGAAACTAGTTTATCATTTCCACTACAATAGAAATGAGAAATTATGATGACTAGCCTGTTTTCTCCAAAAGGCTAGAAGGTTACCAGAATGTTTTTTATTTATTAAAAATTATAACTATAATGATACAAGTAATATACAATTACATTCTAAATTTTTAATATTCTATGTATATAAATACTTACAATGCTAATTAATTAATTAATTCAAATATATTTATTAAATTTTTTTAAAAGGACAAATAAGGTTTTTCTATTCAAAAAAGTGGCAGAATGCTTAGATATAAACAGGCAGATATAAGATATTCCAGTGATCCTGATCAGAGTAAAGCCAAAGTGCTTAAAAACCTATTAAAGGCTTTTTTTTTTTTTTTGCTCTTTTTCAGCTTCACTGTTCTTATTACCTAGTGTGCTTCCAGTGCCCACTCATGCTATTTCTAAAATATACCGGTCCATTTCTCCCTCAGGATATTTGTTCTATTTTCTCTTCTCAAGGTTTACTGTTTCACCTCCAGGAGGTTGTTTAAATGTCACTACCTCAGTATGGTCTTCTCTGGTTACTTATTTACAATTTTTATTTTTATTCTCTCCTCACTCTAAGTAAGATCCATAATGGCAGGGACTTTTTGTTAGCTAGTTTATTACAGTATTTCCAGTGTCCAGAACAGTTCCTGAGAAATATTTTTTGAATAAATCTAAGTATTATAGTCTATGTTTATCAAAATAGACATGTAAATATTTAATTGAATAGTGGTAACTATACCTCAATTTGTGGCAAATTGGATATGAAGACAGATGGGTAACCAGAGTACATCTAGATTGGTCTAGTTATTTGATGCCATTTGGATGCCATTTTACATTCTTAATAGTGTACCAGGAACTATTTAAAGTGCTTTACATATATTAATTAATTTATGCCTCATAACAACCTTGTGAAACAGTACATTTTACATTTGAGGAAACGAGAATTTAGTCTGAGCAGTCTTTGGTCATGCAACTAATATGTAAGAAGGCAAGATTCACCAACACAGCTAGTATGTCTAGAACCCATACTCTCAACCAAATGTTCATAGTTAAAATCCTGTTGTATTATTGCTTTAGCTAGCTTCATTTATATAAATGAAGTAATCATTTCTGCTTAGCCACTGTGATTTTATAGTAATTTAACCATTATTATTATTTTCTTTTTGCAGTGGGATGCCATTACTGAAATGGATGAGCACAATAGGCCCATTCACACATATCAGGTATGCAATGTAATGGAACCAAACCAAAACAATTGGCTTCGTACAAACTGGATCTCCCGTGATGCAGCTCAGAAAATTTATGTGGAAATGAAGTTTACACTGAGGGATTGTAACAGCATCCCATGGGTCTTGGGGACTTGCAAAGAAACATTTAATCTGTATTATGTGGAATCAGATGAGTCCCATGGAATTAAATTCAAGCCAAGCCAGTATACAAAAATTGATACAATTGCCGCTGATGAAAGTTTTACCCAGATGGATTTGGGTGATCGTATCCTCAAACTCAACACTGAAATTCGTGAGGTGGGACCTATAGAAAGGAAAGGATTTTATCTGGCTTTTCAAGACATTGGGGCATGCATTGCCCTGGTCTCAGTTCGTGTTTTCTACAAAAAATGCCCCTTCACTGTTCGTAACTTGGCTATGTTTCCTGACACCATCCCAAGGGTTGATTCTTCCTCTTTGGTTGAAGTAAGGGGCTCTTGTGTGAAGAGTGCAGAGGAACGTGACACTCCTAAACTGTATTGCGGAGCTGATGGAGATTGGCTTGTTCCTCTTGGAAGGTGCATCTGCAGTACGGGATATGAAGAAGTTGAGGGTTCTTGCCATGGTAAGAAAGAAATTTTCAATTAATTTAACATACACTTAAATTATAGGATTTTTTAAAGTTTAGAACTATACCTTTCACATTGTTTTGATAATGTAATAATTTTCAAGATGAAACTATTTTTTTCTTTATGTGAATCATTTTATGAAGGCTTATTAATCTAATAAATATATACATTGAAGAGTTTTTATGTATCCTCTTATAATCTATATCAATTGTGTTTGGATTTAGAATTCATAATCAAAATACAAATATAAAAATATAACCATTGCTTGATAAATAGTAACAGAGTAGAGATATTTTCCCCTCAATGGTATATTACTTATAGGTTTGTTTTCTATAGCACTGTAGTGAATTTGTTGACTTCTTTGTTAAGTCTATATTTATATACACTGAAAAGGATGAGAATAACTTAGAAAAACATACTTTTATATATAAGGTTCATGGGTAATATCTGTGCATTTTAAAGTTTTTACATATATATAAAACATTTCAGTTCTCAAATGCTGTAAAGTTCACTAGAGCTTCTAATGATGATTATTTTTTATTTGAAAATATTAATATTTGCAAGAAAAGTCTATAGTATATTTTTTATAAAGTATGAACCAGCTGTCCTCCACTATTTAATCATTGAAATAGGTTTCATTGAAGTTTATCAATACAGACTGAATTCAAAAATTTTATTCACCTATTACAAGGATTTACAGTGGAACAAAAATAACATCACAAATGATCCTTTGGGGTGCTATAAAATATTTTACACTGGAAAATTCTCTAAAGAAAAATTCACATACATGAATAATTATTCAATGAGATTGAATAAGTAAGATCAGAGTAAGATCTTGGGATAAAGCATATTAGACATACTAACCATGTAGTTTTACCACATTTTAAATAAGAAGTTGGGCATTCATTGGTAAAATAAAGTTTTAAAAATATTTAAAGAATAATTTTATGATCTAATGATTTATGTTATTAGCTCTCATTAAATATTTATATTTTTCATCACATTGACCACAGAATTAGAGGTAGTGATAGTCACTGATGGCTAGATTTAAGTTTTTTTACTTAAAATGTTTTTTCTTTAAATTTCATTCTTAAATATATGCTTATAATTTCTTGCATTGTTTGGCAAAGTTGATTTCGGACAAATGATAATTATTTTCAACTTATCTAGAGATATTGCTAGACTTATCTCCTTTATGCCTTTATTATAATTTATTTGATTGCAGAAACATAAGTGAGTACAGTACAAATGTTCATCATTATCTTGTAGTGGATGATCGAAATTGGAAGAATTAAGCTTGCATTCTAAATCTGTGGCTTATTAATTTCGAAATCACAGATTCCTTATCCAAAAATAAAGTAGTGGTTATAATCAACTAATTATAAAATACATGGAAAACCTTTAAAAACATACATATATTCCTGTTCCAACTGAATATAGTAAAAAAATGCTATTTACAGACACAAGGGAAGTCAGAGTGCATGTGAAGACCTTATTTTTAGAGATAACTTGCACTGCCACCAATCATCATTTTAGAGTACTTAATTGTATTCTTGATGTTTTGTTTCATATTTTCCATTTCTATTATAATAATTTTTGTTATTGACTCTATTGCCAGCTGTCAACAACTTATCTCACAAGCAAATCTCTGAATTATATACAACCTAAATGAAAAATTATTGGAATTTATATGAATAAATTATACCTCAAGTAGTAATGTGACTCTATGCACAGATATATAAATATCGACACAGATATAGATGTAATTTTATTTTAGCTTTCTCTGTTATAGCAATTAATTTATTTAAGCAATTAACATTTTTGAGCTTCTACTATCTGTTAATCACTTTGGTAGTTGCTAGAGGTAAATATAAATAAAGTATATGTTTCAGTTATCTGTTGCTGTAGAGAAAAAACAGCCCAATATTAAGAAGTTTAAAACTATGATTTGTGATTTCTCAGGGCTCAGCTGGGTAGTTCTTGTACTTAATATAAACAGAGGTCACACATGCAGCTGTTTTCAGCTGAGAGCTTGACTGGAGTTGGGATGTTCAAGATGACCTCGCTCATTTTTCAGGGCCTCTCTCTTAATGGCCTCTCATCATAAAAATCTAGTCTAAGATCTTTTATAATACAGAGAGGGGCTTAAGAGAAAGTTTGTCACATGGCCAAGTATAAAATGAGTATATGCGAAGACTACATAAGTGGCAAATACCTGAAAGTATGTTTATAGGGAAATACCAATGTGACAGTATGCCACAGTCCACTCTCTAGATTCTCATAATTAATGTCCCTCCATTCATGCACAAAACTCACACCCTCCCAAAAATTATTCCATATGATGTGTTGAAGTCCAGAAGAGCATCATTGAAATCAGTTTGAGATGTGAATGAAGCTAAAGCTTCTCTTGACCTGGAGAACTAAGAACTAAAAGATAACTTATTGTTCTTCAAATACACAACACACATGGGACAGAGACAGGATAATTATAAAAGGTTCTCCCATTCTTTAAGGCAGGTACACAACAGTCACTGATTCATTGTGATTCTGAAATCCAGCTAGATGTTGTCAGGATCCACTACTGCAGGGGCAGGGAATGTTCTTTAATTGGAGCCCAGTTATGCTTCCTAGCAATGGTTCTCTGTGGCTCTTGGGTTCATCACTCTGCCTGTGAGTCGTCATCCTCATTTATAAGAATTGCCCATGTGCTAGTTACCAGTTTCAACAGTTGAGAAACATTCTGCATTTGATCCACAACAGTATGAAGTATTTTTTTCTATTTTCCAAGTTATCACAGCGAGTATTTTTATGAATTGTTCTCCACAGTACATAACGTAGGTTGACCTTTTATTATCTCCAATAGCAATTTTCTTTTTTTACTTCTCTTATATCCTCCACATCGTGGTACCCTTCCAGGCTTTATAGTCTGTTTAGTACCAAAGCAGATGCCACAAGTTTAGTTTTTTGTTATAGCATTATCCCTTGTCTTATAAAAACTATTTACTTTAGTCTGGAAAAATGGACCTTGGTCAGCTGGGTCATTCTTTTGCCAGTTTTATGTGGGGCCAGTCATACATTGCAGTTATTTGGATGTTTAACAAAGCTGGACATCTAAGAGGACTACACTCATATGTGGGATGTTGGAAGCCCTAAGGTTTCTTACTGTGTAAATATTCAAAACAATTTTAATATGTTCTACTTTAGGAAATTTTTCTAATTTTTTCTGGTATAGCCATTAAAATAGTATTCACCATAACATTACACAAAGGGCTTCACAATTTGCCCTTTTCCTATTCTTTTCTAACTTTTGTAAATTCTATCTCCTTTTCTGTTTTTACACTTTTGAACAATCCATGTATGTTTCATACCTCCGCTGGTGTCTCTTTCCTTATTTCATCCTTTTTCTGTGATGTAATTTTGTTCATTCTTCAAAGTCTACCACAAATATCTTATTTGTTGGACTTCACAAAGTCAATTTTTATTTTCTCTGTGCTATAATTTACACTAATTATTTATATGTCGATTTCACCAGGGTTATCAAAGCTTTGTATTTAAAAATTATGTATATAATGAAAGATAAGAAATTTACTGATGTGAATGATCATAAGGCACTGAGAATCAGGCTCTACTGAGTAAAGAGAGATACTATTGGTATACCTATGGAGTACTCAGTTTCTTCTCATTCCTTGAAATAGGAATGCTTTCTTTGGGGAGGGTTACAGTGTTTTAGACTTAGAAAGCCTTAGAAAATATTTTTATTCCTTATCATATGAATTAGGATGCTAAGTTACTGAGAACAGATATTTTCCCTGGGACCACTTTATAACTAATACTAGATTGAGAAATAAAACCTACATATTTCTCAACCTGGTCTTAGTATGTTTTTCTTCTATAGTTCACTTCCTTCTCCCCTTTCTCACGTCCTTCCTTTCTCCTCTTCTTTAATTTCTTTATTCCAGGCATCTATCTCTTTACCTTGACGCTTTAATTTTTCCTGCTTGCCAAACAGTGCAGAGGAGCTCTAAAATTACTGACATTTAATTAGGCTCTTTTTCCCTGTGTTTATTTTCTGGAATCTGATGTGGGCATTATTACAACTGTATCTACGCACCCATTCTGAAATTTAGGCTACTGAGAATGATGGAAAAATATATAGACTTATCTGGAATTTAGCTATTAGAGATAGCTAAAGATGAAAAATTTCAGTGTAATTTTAGAGATTTTCATTATTGAATGGATTTGAGAATCTTGGTCTACTCTATAATAATAACACAATGAAGTGGTTTAAAATAGAATAAATCTATGTTTAACCACATATGCAGTATCAAATGAATGATATATATTTGTTTACATTTAAATAATTTATTATGTTTTATCCTGTAGGTTGTACTACCAATGGTTTGAACATTGTGATTCCTCTCTGTACAATATTGTTAAAGTATATTTAGATCCAAATTTTAGAAGTACAAAAGAGAGAGACACTTGTATCTTTGTTGCAAATCAGGTTTAAATAGACATAAACCTTATATTAAACAGATATACTAAAATTTAAAACCATGAACAGTAATTTAGTTTATTCTATTGTACATAATAAGCAGTATTTTTTTCTTGGCTCAAATTTTGACTTACACTTCTTAACTATTTTTATTTTATTTCTTAGATTCATATTTAAAACTGTCATACTTAGACAACTCAGTGTTACAGACTTAATTTTAAATTGTCTTAATTTATTTCATTAAAGATTTGAATTAAAAATGACATTGATTCATAAAGCATTAATTTACATCAAATAGTCTTTTACTGCACATAGCTTAGACTATTTTAACACTATGAAAGAAATAATTGGAAATACATGCAATATTGAATGCAATTTTTGTTCAGTTGTGAGTAGCAAAGTGGCACAGAAATACCTAATAAACTCCTCTTGGATATTAATTTAGAATAAAGCTTATTAAAGTAGTGGCACTTGAACTTAGAGATATTAAGACTTGGAATTTTAGATCTGTTGGATGGGATATATATATATATATATAATATATATATACATAATATATATATAAAGATATATATATATATAAAGATACTTATATATATATAAAGATACTTTCTTTAAGACTTTAGATATCACATAATATAATTTAACAAAGTAACATTTAGCTATGGATATTAAAGTTCTGAAACAGATAATTTTTTAAACCATTTTTTTCTAAACACCTGTCTTTTATTTTCTGTTAGTGCTGGTTTAAAATTCACAAGGGAAGGTTGGTGACAATTCTTGGAGATTGCATTATTGTTCACAGAGGTGAATGGAATATACAGGGCCTTTGGTGACATAGCTATTGATTTGATCTCCTGAAGAGTGTTGTTATTAAGCTTTCATGGTTCTGTTCTCTGCCGCAGTTCAGAAACATTTATGTTTCTGAATTTAAGACCTGAAATCATAAAATATATAGAAGAAAACATAGGTAGTAAGCACCTTGACATCAGTCTTAATGATGATTTTGTGGATTTGACTCTAATGTCAAGGAGAGGAAAGCAAAAACAAATGGGACTTCATCAAACTAAAAAAAACTCTACACAGCAAAGGAAACTATTAACAAAATGAAAAGTCAGCCTATCAATGGGAAAAGATATTTGCAAATCAAACACCCAATGAGGGGTTAATATCCAAAATATATGAAAAACACATACATCTCAATGACATGAAAAAAAATTGAATTAAAAAAATGGGCAGAAAATCTGAATAGACATTTTTTCTAAAGAAGTCATACAGATAGCCGACAGGCACATGAAAAGATGTTCAACATCACTAATTATTAGAGAAACGCAAACCAAAGCCACAATGAGATATCCCCTCAGACCTCTAAAAAAGGCTGTGATCAAAAAGACAAGAAGCAAATATTGGAGAAGATTTAGATAAAAGGTAACCCTTGTGTACTCTTAGTGGGAATGTAAATTGGTACAGCCACTGTGGAAAACAGTATGGAGATTTCTCAGAAAGTTAGGAATATAACTACCATATGATCCAGCTATTTCACATCTGGATATTTATCCAAAGAACACAAAAAAACTCTTTCAAAAAAATAGATATGCACTCTATGTTCATTGCAGTATTATTTATAATAGCCAAGATATGGAAAAAACCTAACCTAAGGGTTGACTTACAGATGAATGGATAAAGAAGAGGAGGTATGTTGTGTGTGTATATGCATACACATGTATACATACAATGGAATACTATTCAGTGATAAAATAGTGAAATCCTGTTATTTGCAACAATATAGGTAGAGCTTGAGGGTATTCTGCTAAGTGAAATGTCAAATGGAAAAATATAAATACTGTATGATTTCACTGACATAAGGAATAGAAAACAGAAAGAAAGAGAAAACAAATGAACAAACAAAACACAACAACATAAATCATAGAGGCACACAATAGATTAGTAGTTACCAGAGGAAGAGGTGTAGAGGGAGAGTGAAACAGATAAAGGAGGGTAGTTGTATGAAGGGTAGAAACTAGATCTTTGGTGGGGAACATAATGTAGTATATACAGATGTTGAATTATAAATGCACAGCTGAAACTTATATAATGTTATAAATCAGTGTTACCTTGATAAAACAAAAAATAGGTAAAATCAATTAATCTACTGATTTTAATGTATTGGCTATATATATAGGTATTAATGTTGATTGTGTACTCAGGAATTGTAGGCTATCTTGTTTTTCTTTGTCTTTTTTTTTTTGTTTTTTGTTGTTGTTTTTTGTTTGTTTGTTTTTTGATTTGGAGATTTTAGAGTTGCATTAATCCTGCTCCTACGGACAAAATTTGAAAGCCATAATAAATTTATCAAAAAATTCATATTAGTATTCCTGATTGCCAGGATTTCCTGGAATTCAGGGATTCAGACTTCTTGAACTTAGTGAACCAACCATCTCTAAGAGTAGTTTTCTGTGTCCAGCTCAGAGATAGTAAAAGGAGTTGGAGAAGGCTCATATGCCTCTGACCAAACCAGATATGAAGAAACATTATATTCTTTCACATACCAGCAGAGAGAACTAATTACATGACTATACCTACCTGCAAATAGAGGTGGGTTGTTGTTAAATGTTGTTCCTGACCTAGTAGTCACTTTCCAGTGCTAATTCTCTATCCTAGAAGAGGAAGCCCACATTTTTGTAGATAACTTGGTTATTTACGCAATAGTATGACACTTTACCCACAAAAAGTATACGGCTATCCTTATGTATCAGATAATACAGTTTCTCCATCAGATTCAAATATATCTTCCTGTCCCAAAAATTACATGACAAGATATCTATCCCTAACACAAAATATGTTTGAAATAATGGTTAAAACAAATAGAAAACTCTCATTAAAAAAGGAGAATAATGGGAACCATATGGCCATGAGTGAGCCATAGCAATGATGGCAGGCATTATGAAAATTTCAATAGACCTGGATACTGACTCAGTGGGATACTCTTATCTATTGTTCTCTGTGGCCTTTGGCTTCACTATTTGTGAGCTTTAATTATTCTGATGATTTCTGAAGTAACTGGTGGCTGAACAGCTTTCATACGTGTTTCATGGTCATCTGTTTTGAGGGCTTAAGGATCATTTCATAGCAATAGGCTCTTTTAGACCAAACTTGTGATTTGGCAATGAAATTTCTTAAGTATTACAGTAGCCTTTTAATTGTTTTTTCATTTTCATATGCCAGGAACAGCATACAAAGTCCACATCTAAAGTTCTTTGTTTGGCATAGTTTCCAAGTGTGTTTTATTTATTAATTTATCTACTTGCCTCTATTCATATGCATCTTTCAACTTTCTGGCAACTAAGTTGATTTCATTTTTTTATGTGTATGTGTATAAATAGTTTATTTAAATTTTTTTAAAATTAAGTTTATTGGGGTAACATTGGTTAATGCAATTATATAATTATCACGTGCACATTCTAATTTGACAACTATATATTCTATTTTGTGTTTACCACCAAAGTTTAGTTTCCTACAGCTACCATATATTTAATCCCCTTTACCCACTTCACCCTCTCTCTAGCCACCTACATTTGACCTTTTTTACCCCATCTATCTTCCCCTCCTTTCCTACCTCCTACCTTCTAGTACCACTAGTTCATTGTTCATGTCCATGAGTCTCTGTCTGTTTGTCCTATCCTTTGTTGCTTTTAGGTTTATATCCCACATATAAGTGATATCATGTGATTTTCAACTTTTTCAGTCTGGCTCATTTTGCTTAGCATGATTATCTCGAGGTCCATCCACATTGTCGCAAATGGCACTATTTCATCTCTTCTTATGGCCGAGTAATATTCCATTTTATATATTGAATTCTTTAGCCAGTTGCCTATTGTAGGACACTTCAGTTGCTTCCATGTGCTGGACACTGTGAATAATGCTGCTATGAACATCGGTGTGCAATATCTTTTTGGATATAAATTTTCAAATCTTTGGAGTAAATACCCCATAGTGGGATTGCTGGATCATATGGTAGATCAATTCTTAGGTTTTTGAGGAATCTCCATACTGTTTTCTATAGTGGCTGTACCAATTTGTAGTCCCACCAGCAGTGGATGAGGGTTCCTTTTCTCTGTATTCTCTCCAACATTTGTTATTACTTGTCCTGTTGATTATAGCTATTCTAACAGGTGTGAGATGGTATCTCATTGTGGTTTTGATTTGCATTTTCTTAATAGCCAGCGATGTTCAGCATCTTTTCATATGTTTGTAGGCCATTTGTATGTCCTCTAGATTGAAGTGTCTGCTCAGATCTTCTGCTCATTTTTTGATTGCATAGTTTGTTTTTTTATTGTTATTGAGTCATGTAAGTTCTTTGTATATTTTGGATATTAGGCCCTTATCAGAGGCATTGTTTGCAAATATATTTTCCCATTGAGATGGTTTTCTCTTTACCTTGTTGATGATTTCTTTTGTTGAGCAGAAGGCTTTTAGTTTGATGTAGTCCCATTCATTTAATTTTGTTTTACTTCTCTCACCGTTAAGGTCAAATTTATAAAATCCTCGTTAAGTCCAAGGTCCTTGAATTTTGTTCCTAGGTTTTCTTCTGTGTATTTTATTGTTTTAGGTCTTATATTCAGGTCCTGAATCCATTTTGAGTTAATTTTGATGTTTGGCAATAGACATCAGTCTATTTTTATTCTTTTGCAGATAGCCTTCCAATTTTCCCAGCACCATTTATTGAAGAGGATTTCTTTTCTCTACTGCATATATATATATATATATGCAGTATATATATGTGTGTGTGTGTGTGTGTGTGTGTGTGTGAGTCAAAAATTATTTGCCCATATAAATATGGGTTTACTTCTGGACTCTCTATTCTGTTCCACTGGTCCGTGTATCTGTTTTTCTACCAATGCCGTGTCATTTTGATTTCTGTCGCTTTGTAGTATAATTTCAAGTTGAACAGAGTGATGCCTCCAGCCTCATTCTTTTTTCTCAGAGTGGCTTTGGCAATTCAATATCTTCTGTGCTTCCATACAAATCTGATGATTTTTTGTTTTATTTCTTTAAAAATGTCAATGAGTTTTCGATGGGGATTGCATTAAATCTGTATAATGCTTTTTAGGTAATATGGTTATTTTAACTATGTTGATTCTTCCAATCCAAGAACATAGAATATCTTTCCATTTGTTTATATCTTTTCAATTTCTTTTAAGAGGGTCTTGTAGTTTTCATTATATAGATCCTTCACATGTTTCGTTAGATTTATTCCTAGGTATTTTTTTCTTTTCTTGTTGCAATTGCAAAAGGAATTATTTTTTCCACTTTTTTTCCTGATGCTTCATTATTAGAGTATAGGAACGCTATGGATTTTTGAATATTGATTTTGTATCCAGAGACCTTACTATATTTGCTTTTTGTTCCTAGTAGTGTTCTTGTGGAGTCTTTAGGGTTTTCTATATACAGAATCATGTCATCAGCATATAGTGACAGTTTGACTTCTTCATTTCATATTTGGATGCCTTTTATATTTTTCTCTTGCTAGATTGCACTTGCTAGGACCTCACATGTTATATTGAATAAGAATGGCAATAGTGGACAGCCTTGCCTTGTTCCTGATCTTAGAGGGGAGGTTTTTAGTTTTTCACCATTAAGTATAATGTTGGCTGAGGGTTTGTCATATAAGGCCTTTATTATGTTAAGGTACTTTCCTTCTATACCAATTTTGTTCAGTGTTTGGATCATAAATGGATGCTATATCTTGTCGAAAGCTTTTTCTGCATCTATGGATATGATTATATGATTCTTATTTTTTAATTTGTTTATGTGGTATATCACATTAATCAATTTGTTTTTGTTGAACCATCCTTGTGCCCCTGGGATGAAGGCCACTTGATCATGCTGTATAACCTTTTTAATATGTTGCTGTATTCGGTTTGCTAGTATCTTATTTAGGATTTTTGCATCTTTGTTCATGAGAGATACAGGTCTGTTGTTTTCTTTTTTTGGTATCAGATTTTGGCCTCATAAAATTAATTTGGAAGTATTGCCTCCTCTTCGATATTTTGGAAGAGCTTGAGGAGAATAAGTATGAAATCTTTGAATATTTGGTAGAATTCACTGATGAAGCCATCTGGTCCTGGACTTTTACATTTTGGTAGGTTTTTGATGATTGTTTCCATTTCCATATTGCTGATCTGTCTATTTAGGTTTTTCAGTTCTTCTTGATTCCATCTAGGAAGATTGTATTTTTCTAAGTACTGGTTTATTTCTTCTAGGTTATTAACTATGGTGTTATATACTCTTATATTATTCTTGTATGGTCCTTTGTATTTCTGTGATGTCAGTTGTAATTTCCTCTTTTTCATCCCTGATTTTGTTAATTTGTATCCTTTCTCTTTTTTCTTTAGTGAGTCTAGCCTGAGATTTGTCAATGTTATTAACCTTCTCAAAGAACCAGCTCTTTGTTGCATTTCTTTTTTCTATTTTTTTGTTTGTTTGTTTTCAATTTCATTTATTTCTGCTCAATTTTGATTATTTCTTTCCTTCTGCTAACTTTAGGCCTCATTTTTTCTTCCTTTTCTAGTTTTTTTAAGATGAAGCATTAGGCCTCATTTTTTCTTCCTTTTCTAGTTTTTTTAAGATGAAGCATTAGGTTGTTTATTTGGGCTCATTCTAATTTTTGGAGATAGGCCTGTAATAATATGAACTTTCCTCTCATGACCGCTAACTTTAGGCCTCATTTTTTCTTCCTTTTCTAGTTTTTTTAAGATGAAGCATTAGGTTGTTTATTTGGGCTCATTCTAATTTTTGGAGATAGGCCTGTAATAATATGAACTTTCCTCTCATGACCGCTTTTGCAATGCCCCCAAATTTTTGATATGTTGTACTATCAGTATCATTTGTTTCTATGTATCGCTTGATCTTCCTTTTTAGTCTTCTTTGACCCAGTTATTTTTCAGTAGCGTGTTGTGTAATATCCATTTATTTGTTGTTCTTTCCATTTTCTTTTTACAGTTGATCTCTAGTTTCAAAGCATTATAATCAGAGAATATGGATGGTATGATTTTAACCCTCTTATATTTGTTGAGGCTATTCTGTGT